>JADDOH010002070.1:0-342964 GCA_016648135.1 Agrypnia vestita | reverse complement strand
AAATTACTAATTAATTAATCGCCGTGTGTACGTCGGCGTCCGTCGCACTTTTAATAACGCTCGCATGTCTCGAGTAAAATAATGTTTTAAACATTTATACTAAACCTTGTTTAGCACTCAGCATCCACGTTGAGTTATTATGTCACTATTATAGTTTCGAGGAGTAGTCAGTCCCTCTCGTCTTAGGGTGTAATCAATCATTGTTAAAGCAGTTTGGACGAGTCGGGAAAAAAGTCTGCGGCTCGCGTGGCTGCGGGATATCTATTAGATATAGCGAGCGTTCTTTCCTACTTCCTGTTACACGTTTCCGTCGCATTCACGATATTATGAAAATGAAAAATGTAAATCAAAAATGCAAGTTAAATCTTAAGAAAAAAAATTTCAATGAAAAACATTTTTTGAATGATCTGAAACCATCTGAAAATACACCTGATAGATATGTTATGTTTGTGTTAATTTATATAGCGCTGTTTTTGCGTAAGAGACGCTTCAAGGGCGCTTTACAGGTGCGACATCCCGAAAAAATGAGTTTTTAGGCTCTTCTTGAAGAGTTCCTGGTTCTCCATAGATCGCAACACTGGAGGCAGCTGATTCCACATAGCTGGGGCCGCAATGCTGAAAGCACGTTCTGCAAACTTGGTGGCTCCAGGTCTCCTTGGTATTTCCAACCTGCAGAGCGCCTCCGATTTAGCTGACCGTAGTGTGAGCCGTCTTCCTGTGTGATATTGTCTGTCGATCAAATATTGTGGTGCTTTTATTTAAAGACTTTGGTACACCATCAGAGAGAGTTTGAAATTTATCCGCTCCGGCAGGCAAAGCCAATATAGCTGCTTCAGCATTGAGGATATCCGCGAGAACTTTGATGCCTTAAATATAAACCTCGCCGCAGCATTCATCACTGACTGAAGTCTGTCGAGCTGAGTCCTAGGCTGTCCTGCATATATACAATAGTCCAGCCGCGAGATGACGTACGCATTAATCAGTGACTTTGCTGCGTCTGGGGGAAGGCATTTTCTTACAGACTTGATCTGTCTTAAACCATAGAAACCAGCGCTGACAGCTTTGTTAATCTGATTTCTAAGGCTTAGATCTTTCTCTACGTTGATTCCCAGGAGCTTTACCTGTGACGAGGGTTTAATTATGATGCCCGTCGTCGGCAGAATCATCGGCGTGTCATCCAAAAGATGTACTCTCCTTGATTTTGCTGTCCAGATAAGCGTATTTGTCGGTGAGTTTAAAATATAATATGTATTTCCAGGCTGGCATATGATGAATAATGAAAAGTAATGTTTCGCCTGGTAGACATAGCAGAAACATGATATATTATTAACGAATTTACTTCAGAACAATCTAATAAGTGATGAACTTTTTAAATAACAGTACCAGGTAAGCCCTAGAGCAACCCTTTATAAATTATAATTATAAATTCCAAGCGTGAAGGTAAACTTCAATGAAGTTGTGTAACCCAGCGGGGACGCTATGTAACCTGAATAGCTAAGGCTTCCCGGCGTATTGGGGAAGGTAGGTAATAGTTTCAATACCTTTCAGGTGTTGTCCGTTATAAGTTAATTAAAATCTGATGACTATGTTGCACCCCGTTTTAACCCTTACAGTATCTCCGCTAGCATTGGCCGTTTTCATATGTAGCAAATATTGCATTGAAAGAGACAACAAATCTTATTTCACAAACGCTCTGCGTGTAGACAGAAAAATCAGGTACATAATTTGAAGTCACGGTGACTAAAATAACATACTCATTCTTACAATAGTGTACAATACTCTGTTCCTTTTTCGGCGTAGCGTCGCACCTGATCACAAAGGAGGTCAGTTCCATAACGAATGCAAGTAAGGCCTTTAAGGTAATTACCTTACCTTTGAGTTGCCAAGATTTCACGCTTGTAACGTAGCTACAGTTTATTATATCATTGATTACAGCCACTCTAACAATTAGCAATGCCTTTTGACATAACTTATTATAAATATGGCATAAAAGTATAACCGAGCCAAAAATACTTTTACTCTTTAAATAACGATCCATGTCCGGCGTTACTCAAAATAAGGAAATTTCACATTTTTTTAAATAGAATAATCTTTAACAAAATGTAATTTATGTTAGTATATAATTACTAAAAATTACTTTTTTTATCTCGCGTCAAAATTGCATGGTACCAAGATTAGCGATGCGCGACTCCGAGATATCGTAACTCGAATAACTCGATTATTGAAATCATTCGAATAGCTCGAGATATGTCAGCAACGAATACTAATTTAGTATTCGAGTAACGAATAACGAGCAAGGAGTACTAATTCAAAAACTACTTATTTAGTACCTACTCGAGTTCGCCGCAACTATTACGACAGTTATTAAGTAGTAATCGTATGCTATTCGATTATTGACAGTAATTGGAAAAAGAAGTGGAAGTTGGTGTAGCTAAAACGACCTTTTATGCTTATGCTTAAAACACCCCACCGTCAGATTTTATTTTTGGGAAGTTGATGTAGAATGTAGATAAAGATTATGGAAATGTCTCGCGCATGTCTATGTATCACTAATGTCTCATGTATCGATTACTAATCATTCGTTCATGAAAATCATTCATTACCGGCCATAAATATTATACGATTATGGAAATGTCTCGTATCTCTACCCAGATGTACAAAATACTAGGGCGCTACACAAAACTCACGAATTGTTACGTCACGACCGATCATATGCATTTTAATAGAGTCGCGTTTTTAAAGATTCTTAAAATAAAAATTATGAATGAAAACATTACCCCACATTATCCATACTGATTTACAGAATATAATTAACATTTATGAATCTATTTCATATATTTTCATCAGTATTTGTAATATGTGATATTTCCCTATTCATATTTAGTCATAATTTTAACTATTTGGTGGTTTTGCGTACATTGTAGAATAATTACAACGCATGCAAAATCGGTCCACGCAGGGGAAGAGTGGGATGTCCGGGAACGGGGTGTGATGACTTTATTTTTCCCAGGATCCTAGAGCGCATCTTAGCAGAATTTGGAGGGATGGCAGATCTTTATTGTTATTTGCCCGCCGCTGTTTGCTGGATTCTGAGTAATATTTAAAATGTCACTTAAGCTTTTTTTCAATTTTTGAGTTATGTAATTGGTTAATGTCGGTTTCGAAGCTTACCCGTCTCTTCGTCAGGACAACCACTACACTAGCATGTAAAAACTTCTGTAAATCCTTTTTCATACAATCATCCACTTATTCATAGTAGTTCAATACTCAATTTTTGTTTTTTATTCAAAGAGTTTTCTAAGGATTTATTTATTTATTTACGCCCAAGGGGCTTTTACAAGGAATAATATGAATATACAATAGATGTAACAAAATAGTGTGGTTGAACATTGTAACTTAAATTTGTTAAAATAAAATACAATAAGACATACCTAATACAGTTTTAAAAAAAGGATTAATTATTTAATTGCAGGTTATTACATGAAAAATATTAATATACAATAAATATAGTATAATAGTGCAATATATTGTAATTTCAATACGTTAAAATAAAAATCCATTTAAAAAATTTAGAAATAATTCGTTCAATGCAAAAGAGAAGACACGTAAGGTAAATAATACAAAAGATTATTTAAAAATAAAATAAAAACAGTCAACAAAATGTAATTTAAATATTTGAAAAATAATTAACTTATTATTATTAATTATCGATAATAATTAGTTTTGTGCAAGTTCAGTACATATTTTATTTCAAGTTTCTTTGTTAACCCATTTCACATATAGGTCAATTTAAATTCCTTTTAAGGCTTACCAGTCAAACAATGATTGATTACACTTCACCTCAAGAGCGATAGAGTGATTATCTCAAACGACCGACCAATCGAGCAAATTTCAGCTTTGTAATCACTTGTGTTTTTTGCTTGTGTTTTCGGGTACGCTACTAGGTGGCAGCACAATCGTTCGAAACCGACATATGAAGTGCTCGCAAAATACGATAAGTACGCTCAGGATCGCCAATTTCGTCACTCTGGTTTCTAGGGATGGGTCGTCGACGTATTTACCGTCGACGAAACGAGACCGTCCACGTCCATCCATCGACGAGACGATCAACTAGTTGAATTCGTCAACTACTTGACGCGTCAACTTCGTTACGCGTACGTCGCGGACGTTCTGTCTAAACATCGGGACGATGGTCAACTGTCTACGGTTCAACGCGACGCTTCTCGACGGCTCAACCGTTGGCTATTTTTATGACGTTAATTTTTAAAATTTAAAGAAGTTCGAAGGAATATAGTTTCGGGGAAAGTAAAACCGCTGCTTGTGCTTATATGTAAAAAGAAATATTGTATTATTTTTTTGTTTACGCACATTATAGGCTTTTACATATTGTTTTATATACTTCTTTCTATATATAATAAAGAAAAAAGTAGGTATACACAATAATATCAGGTGTAAGCAGTAAAATATTAGTTCAATAAAAAATAAAATAATTAAACAGAATTGTTTTATTTTATACAGCGCAAAATTGGGAATTCACCGAAACGTCGCACGCGCACATCGCACAAATCAAGTAAAAAAATAATAGATAATAGCTTATTAAACCTATCTCACCCTACGCACGCATTCAAATTTCAAGTCTCTGTCATTGTTCGTGTACACAGATCTGCACTCTATGGTCGTGTACTTTAGAGTTGAAAAGAAATTATCCGTCGAGCCGTCTATGACGTCTATGGCGTCTACAAGTCGACAGCGAGAGATGAGAAAGAAATAAACGGAGACGTTTTGTCTTGCTCTCGCTCGTTGCTTTGCATTGCGTTAATCTCGAATCTTCCACCGACTGCGGCGTCCGCTGTCCATCGTCTACGAATTCAACTAGTCCATGCGATAAACGTAAACGGTCGACGCGTCGATGTAACGTCAACGGTTGATTTCAACTAGTCCGTCCATTCAACGCCCATCCCTACTGGTTTCCCTTCAATACGAATAAATCTTTCGCCTTTTACTAAAGATTTCCGTGGAGGGGGACACTCAAATGAGTCTAAACAATTTTTTGTTCCCTGCTTTATAAGCGGGGTCTTGACGTTATAGGTTAGTGATAGGGATTAGGGATGGCTCGTCGACATATTTTCCGTCAACGAAACGAGACCGTCCACGTCCATCCATCGACGAGACGATCAACTAGTTGACGCGTCAACTTCGTTACGCGGACGTTCTATCTAAACATCGGGACGATGGTCAACTGTCTACGGTTCAACACGACGCTTCTCGACGGCTCAACCATTGGCTATTTTTATGACGTTAATTTTGAAAATTTAAAGAATTTCGAAGGAATATAGTTTCGGGGAAAGTAAAACCGCTAAAAAGTAGGGATGGGTCGTCGACGTATTTACCGTCGACGAAACGAGACCGTCCACGTCCATCCATCGACGAGACGATCAACTAGTTGAATTCGTCAACTAGTTGAAGACGTCGCGGACGTTCTATCTAAACATCGGGACGATGGTCAACTGTCTACGGTTCGACCAGACGGTTCTCGACGGCTCAACCGTTGGCTATTTTTATGACGTTAATTTTTAAAATTTAAAGAAGTTCGAAGGAATATAGTTTCGGGGAAAGTAAAACCGCTACTTGTGCTTATAAGTAAAAAGATATATTTTATTATTTATTTGTTTACATATTGTTTTATATACTTCTTTCTATATATAATAAAGAAAGAAGTAGGTAAACACAGCAATGTCAGGTGTAAGCAGTAAAATATTAGTTCAATAAAAAATAAAATAATTAAACAGAATTGTTTTTTTTATACAGCGCAAAATTGGGAATTCAAGTCGACAACGAGAGACGAGAGAGAAATAAACGGAGACGTTTTGTCTTGCTCTCGCTCGTTGCTTTGCACGAAGTTGAATCTCGAATCGTTCACCGTCTACGAATTCAACTAGTCCATGCGATAAACGTAAACCGTCGACGCGTCGACGCAACGTCAACAGTTGATTTCAACTAGTCCGTCCATTCAACGCCCATCCCTACTAAAAAGAAATATTTTATTATTTATTTGTTTACGCACATTATAGGCTTTTACATATTGTTTTATATACTTCTTTCTATATATAACAAAGAAAGAAGTAGGTATACACGGCAATATCAGGTGTTAGCAGTAAAATATAAATATAAACTACATATATAAGCAGTGAAAGTATTGGATATAAGCATTAAAATGTGAGTAAATAAAATGGAAGGAAACAATGATTTTGCGTAATAAAGGCACCAGTTATGAGGTGCGGTAAAAAATACTTTACATTTATTTATTATCTATAAATTTATAAATAAATACATAATTTAAAAATACTTTACATTTGAGATGTTATATAGAAATTCATTGAAGAATACATCTTTCAAAGTCAGGCTTTCACTTTGTGGTGACATTATTAATAAATAAATATATCTGGATTATTTGTCAACTTTAGTTTAAGGCTCAATCTGAGAAAAGGAACATTGTTCCCGAAACATGTAAAAAACCAATAAAAAGTGGTGTAAACAAAATTATAATAGATTAATTTTTTATCTATAAAGTTGAAAATAGGGAATTTTTAATAAAAATTAATTAAACCTAAATTCAAGATTACATTACATATATAATAATTAATATTGGACTCCTGAATAAGGAACATAGTTAGGTATAGAAAATTTTATTCCCTACAAGTTTGTTTATCATTTATATGCTAAAGTTGAAAAGTAAGGAAATAACACAATAATTAAATTTTAGCATCCCTTTTCAGGTAAATATAAGAAGTCGAAATCGATCGAATAAAATATTGATTTTAGAAAAATATCTAGCCGGCCTGTTAATTAATAATAGTTCAATAAAAAATAAAATAATTAAACAGAATTGTTTTATTTTATACAGCGTAAAATTAGGAATTCACCGAATCGTCGCACGTGACATCACAAAAAATTAAGTAAAAAAATAATAGATAAAATAGCTTATTAAGCGTATCTCGCCCTACGCATGCATTCAAATTTCAAATCTCTAGTCATAGTTCGTGTACACAGATCTGCACTCTATGGTAGTGTACTTTAGAGTTGAAATGAAATTACCCGTCGAGCCGTCTATGACGTCTATGGCATCTACAAGTCGACAGTGAGAGATGAGAGAGAAATAAACGGAGACGTTTTGTCTTGCTCTCGCTCGTTGCTTTGCATTGCGTTAATCTCGAATCGTCCACCGACCACGGCGTCCGCTGTCCACCGTCTACGAATTCAACTAGTCCATGCGATAAACGTAAACGGTCGACGCGTCGATGCAACGTCAACGGTTGATTTCAACTAGTCCGTCCATTCAACGCCCATCCCTAATAGGGATGAGTCGTCGACGTATTTACCGTCGACGAAACTAGACCGTCCACGTCCATCCACCGACGAGACGATCAACTAGTTAAATTTGTCAACTAGTTGACGCGTCAACTTCGTTACGCGGACGTCGCGGACGTTTATCTAAACATCGGGACGATAGTCAACTGTCTACGCCGTCTACGGTTTTACGCGACGCTGCTCGACGGCACAACCGTTGGTTATTTTTATTACGTTAATTTTTAAAATTTAAAGAAGTTCGAAAGAATATAGTTTCGGGGAAAGTAAAACCGCTACTTGTGCTTATGTGTAAAAATAAATATTTTATTATTTATTTGTTTACGCACATAATAGGCTTTTACATATTGTTTTATATACATATTTCTATATATAATAAAGAAAGAATCAGGTATGCACAACAATATCAGGTGTAAGCATTAAAATATAAATATAAACTACATATATAAGCAGTGAAAGTATCGGGTATAAGCATTAAAATATGAGTATAAAAATTAAAAATATAAAGTACAAAGCAATGTGTGTATAAAAAATATATTAGACACACATTATTACATGTGTACAGGGTTATTTGGAAAACAATAATAACCTAGCAGGACTATATTCCTGCCTTGATTACGAGTATTATTTTTTGTAAAACGTTGGACTATCACTACACTAACTCAAATCGATTACGAAAAATTCATTCGTTTCAATACAAGTTAAATAAAATGATAAAAACCTTTACATTTATTTATTATCTATAAATTTATAAATAAATACATAATTTAAAAATACTTTACATTTGAGATGTTATCTAGAAATTTATTGAAGAATACATCTTTCAAAGTCAGACTTTCACTTTGTGGTGACATTATTAATAAATAAATATATCTGTATTATTTGTCAACTTTAGTTTAAGGCTCAATTTGAGAAAAGGAACATTGTTCCCGAAACATGTAAAAAACCAATAAAAAGTGGTGTAAACAAAATTATAATAGATTTATTTTTTTATCTATATAGTTGAAAATAGGGAATTTATAATAAAAATTAATTTAACCTAATTTAAGATTATATTACATATACAATAATTAATGTTGGACTCCTGAATAAGGACCGTAGTTAGGTATAGAAAATTTTATTCCCTACAAGTTTGTTTATCATTTATATGCTAAAGTTGAAAAGTAAGGAAATAACACAATAATTAAATTTTAGCATCCCTTTTCAGGTAAATATATAAGAAGTCGAGATCGATCGAATAAAATATTGATTTTAGAAAAATATCTAGCCGGCCTATTAATTAATAATAGTTCAATAAAAAATAAAATAATTAAACAGAATTGTTTTATTTTATACAGCGTAAAATTGGGAATTCACCGAATCGTCGCACGTGACATCACAAAAAATCAAGTAAAAAATAATAGATAATAGCTTATTAAGCCTATCTCGCGCTACGCATGTATTCAAATTTCAAATCTCTAGTCATAGTTCGTGTACACAGATCTGCACTCTATGGTAGTGTACTTTAGAGTTGAAATGAAATTACCCGTCGAGCCGTCTATGACGTCTATGGCATCTACAAGTCGACAGCGAGAGATGAGGGAGAAATAAACGGAGACGTTTTGTCTTGCTCTCGCTCGTTGCTTTGCATTGCGTTAATCTCGAATCGTCCACCGACCACGGCGTCCGCTGTCCACCGTCTACGAATTCAACTAGTCCATGCGATAAACGTAAACGGTCGACGCGTCGATGCAACGTCAACGGTTGATTTCAACTAGTCCGTCCATTCAACGCCCATCCCTAGTCGCCAGAAAAAATATGAAAAAAGATACCCAAAAAAAGGTCGCCCAAAAAAAAAATCGATATATCGAAAAAAATATATCGATATATCGAGAAAAAAACTATCGATATATCGAAAAAAATATATATATATCAATGACCAAAAAAAAAGAAGGTCGCCAAGAAAAGTGTGAAAAAGGTCACCAGAAAAAAAGTGAAAAAAGATACCCAAAAAAAGGTCGCCAGAAGAAAAAAATGTAAAAAAGTCGCCAAGAAAAAAATATCGGTTATCCCAAAAAAAAATATCGATATATCAACAAAAAAATCGATATTCGATATATCGCGAAAAAATATATCGACGATAATAATCGATATTTTTCAAAAAAATATCGATATTTTGATATATCGATATTTTTTACCCATCCCTAGTAGGGACACGATACCGAATAGAAAGTATCGATACTGTACTCATGAGTAGTATCGTACTCGTAAAAGTATCGAAACAAAAGTATCGATATTCCAAAGTATCGAGTACATCGGGAAAATATCATAATATCTTAGGAAAATATATCGATGACCAAAAAAAAAGAAGGTCGCCAAGAAAAAAATGAGAAAAAGGTAACCAAAAAAAGGTCGTCAAAATAAAATGAAGAAAATACCCAAAAAAACTTTGTTCGTGTCCCTACTCACGCGTTCTTCTGTTTTTTAAAGTAGCCATTTTGCTATTATTTTTTACTTTACATACAATGTACTCATTTTGTTTATTAAATGATTTTTTTTATTTATTAGTTCAATATAAAAATATTACTTATAAAATATTCTAAATGTTAACAAGTCGGTCTTGAAACGAACTAAGAAACTAGAAACGAACTAAGGAGCGGAGGATCTGGGAACTAGTTCGTCTGCGTGAGCGCTCTTACGACCTAGTTCGTTCGCGAACTACACAACTCCAATAGACATACACAACTGCTATACCTGCCTTGGTATATAAATGTCCCAGAACAACATTTAGGGGTGGGAATTGGAAATTTTCTGGAATTGGAAAAATTCTGGAATGGAAAGAAGAAATCTGGAAATTCAGCTGGCTGAACTGTAGTCTAGCGCACACGGCGCATAGTAGTTCGCAGCCCCTAAGCGAACTAGGTCGCTCTTTTAGTTCGTCAGCTCCCGTCTCCGGTCTCGAACCAAAAAAAGGCAGTTGGTTCGCTCGCTTTGCTATTGCTTCCTGCACGCGTTCCTTTGTTTTGCTATTTTACTGTTATTTTTTACTTTACATTAGATATGGTAATTTTTTGTTCAATTAACTGATCTGTCGTTTACCAGATCATTCAGTTAAATGATTGTTCACTTTAAATCGTTCGGCTTTTTTTAAAATTTTTGATTTTTATCTTTTTTTTTAAATAGAGATGCGAATATGGAATACGTGTCACATCAATATTGTTACTATTTTCAAACTAAGCTAAACGCTTGTGCTATGAAAATAGGACTAACTTGCTAGTCTGGGCTGAGATTCGAACCCGCGACCTTTGGATCACGAGGCGAGTGTCCTAACCACAAGTTATCTACTTCAACTTCTGTAAGTGAACTGTTCACTTACCCACCAGAAAATTGTTCAGGTATCCCAAAACTTTTAAATCCATGCGGGGGTTGTTTCAGTTCCTGGGCAATTCATCATTCGATCTTGGGTGCTTTTTTCAGTTTCCATCAAAATCTCATTTTATCCGCATCAACTTTCCAAAACATTAAATCTGACGGGAGGGTGAAATTTCGAAGGTCGTTTTGTCTACATCAACCTCCCACAACGAACAAAACTTTTCGCTGTCTTCAATTTACCGTTCGTTCAGTAAATTGAACTGTTCTTAAAGAACAGTTCGTTCATGAACGCCCCATCTCTACTTTACATACACTGTACTCTAGTATTTTGTTTTTTAAATGAATTTCTTTTACTTATTAGTTCGACATAAAAATATTACTTATAAAATATTCTAAATGTGTTTATTCTAAGTGTGCAAATAGGATCTTTAACTTGTACGTATATTGTGTTCATGTTAAGCCATGTATTCACTAGGGGATAAATCGCGAAACATTCCGCGGGGCATGTCGCATCAACATCCACGCTCATGTTTCTGGGACAATGACGCGGTCATTTGACGTGTACACACCGGGACTCACATATCACTTGTCGCGGAAATGTCACCCGATGAGGTTATGATGACAGCTGCGCATCTATTTACACCGATGAGGTTATGATGACAGCTGCGTATCTATTTATATTAACGAGTTTATCGAAACGTAAGAGGAGAAAATTATTACAGCAAAAAAAAAGAAGGATGGATATTCTATGCGATCTTCGAATATCTGACGGATCTTTTGTCAATTTCACTCGAATGACAACAACTGGTTTTGACAATTTATTACAAATAATCGGGCCTTCCATAGCCAAGCAAGACAATATTAAGGAACGCTGTTGGCCCTCACATCATTTTATTTTTATATTCACGGTTTGAAGCGTCCGACAAAATTGTACGGCGATGAGTTGGAGAACAATAATTTCTTATTATTGTCACATTAATGTCAGTTGACAGATACAGCGCATGCGCGTTCACGTAACGTACGCAAACACACGTGATACTGACGCGCAGCTCGATGTCCCCGTGAGCTCGCTCGAGTACCGTGCGCATGGCAACGTTTCCGCGGCACGTAGAAATGCCCCGCTATGTTATGCGCGACGTTGCAACGTCACGTAGACTCTATGCCGCGCGTGACGTTGAGAGATAATTTGTCCCCTAGTGAATACATGGCTTTATAATTGGCGCAATAAATGTACCTATTCTTTATTTTAGTGAATAAAAATACTCTCTCTATTAAGAACAATATTATTAGGTACTTCTTCATATAATATTCATCAAAATTCCAATATATCCATCCTCCTCTGCAACTGGACGTTTCTCCGCGAGTGAGGACACGTAAAGACCCCTAACGACAGGCTTGTATTTCCACCGATTCATGTAACGACCTGAATCTCGGCAAAATGGATCTGTTCCGTGATGAGCCCCATTAGAGGAACGGATGGAAAAGGGTCTTTATCCCCGCCATCGCAATTAGGTGTCCTCCGGGACAGAACGAAAGTACTTGCTTTTATTTTACTTTTCCTGGATCTTGGCAATTTTAAGGTTTACTAGTTAGACGTAAGATGTCTTGGAACAGGGGTGTGACGGAGATAGTCCACAATATTTTACAGATAGATTCCTGCTCAAATGGAGAATCGAAAATATTGTAAAACGAGATGCTAAAAATAATTTACGCACTCGCCGACAGATTTTGAAATAACATTCTATATTGTAGGTACACGTCTACTATTACCGAAAATAACATTATTTCAGTAATAAACTAAGTTTTTACGGAAATAGTTGCGTTTTCATCTTTTTAATTTCGCGCAAAAACGCCCGCAGCTTTCATTTCGTCTACGTGACGTCAAGCCTCAGTAAACATTGCATTGTGTCTATGGCAACGGTTCACAGACACAGTGATGGGTACTGAGGCGTGACGTCATTCGCTCTTACCGGTGTTTTAGTTAAAATGGCGGATTGCACAATTTTATACTTTTATTTTATTGAAAATCTTATTAATCTCAATGTGTTTATTAAAACTGGATCATTTTTTAGAATCCTTTCAAAATATTTTCTTCTCTAAAATCACTTATTCTTTAATCAATTCGACAGTTCAACTAGTTGCACGCAGTTATTTGCTCCTCTCTTAAACTATAAAATCTATTGTTAAAAACATCGAAATTAGTGCAAAGAATATATCAATCCTATTATCAACCACATAGGCTATCTGATTATTATATATTCAGCCCAGTAAACGTAGTATTTACTCGGTAATATAAAATTTATAATAAAGTGAGTACCTACAATTCACGGCTCTCGCCCGCTCGCGTCACATCGAAGTGTAGTTACAACGGCTATAAACAACATAAGTGCAGGGTCATCACCGCTTATAAAAATGGACCAACTTGGTGAGTCTCTTCAATTTGCTAATAATGCTAAACTTGCAGTTAATGCATTGGTACAGATAATTATGGACCCGACAAATAAGTTAAATAAAGATCAAATATCTAAAATTATGCCTAAAACAACTGAACTACTTGGAATAATTGGCAACTTAGCCGTCAGAATGGGCCTAATGGAAGGTGAATTGACAGCTTTCAAGTCCTTAATTCAAAGTAAAAAATTGAGTGAACTCACATCTCATCAAAACCCCGAAACTTGTGATACAACTCAAAATTTAACTGAGACTTTAAACGAAATTGAAGAAAGAAAATCTCGGTCAAAAATATAATTTTGTATAATGTTCCTGAGAATGGTGCAAACAGGGGAATTAACAAGTTGAAGGAAGATGCCGATAACGTGGTTAACTCCCTCAAAGTGATCGAACCACACATTTCAACATCCAGTTTCACCGCTTTCCGTCTAGGTAGAAAGATTAACCAAGATAAACCAAGACCAATCAAAATTACATTTAATGAAAAATCACAAGCCATGGCAATTCTGCGCAATCGAAGAATTATCTCCAAAAACCTCTCAATTCGACAAGACCTTACGATCTTACAAAGAAAACACCTAAACGATCTACGCGTTGAACTGGAAAAAAGATTTAAAAATGGCGAACAAAACATCACAATAAAATATGTAAACGGGAGTCCTAAGATAATGACTTCATTTCAAAGAAGTAGTCCAACCAATTAAGTTGACATGCTTCTACCAAAATGTTAGAGGCATCAAAACCAAATTGGTAGACTTCCAATCGTTTATTTCTCTAATACATCACGATATTTTCTTTATAACGGAGACTTGGCTTACTGAAGACATCGCTACCGAGGAATTTGCATGCGAATCTCACAATATTTATAGGATGGATCGAAATCTCTCATTAACCAACAAAACCAGGGGAGGTGGTACCTTATTAGGAGTCTCCAAGAAAATCGGATCTTCGAGACTTCTGACTCAACCAGCAAACATTGAACAATTATTTGTTAAACTCAACACTTTACCAAACAATATTATAATAGGTTGTATTTATATACCACCTTCATCAAACAATGATTCCTACAAACGCCATTGTGAAGCTGTGGAAGAAGTGACGACCCACACTCCAAAATTATATTGGCAGGAGACTACAATTTACCCGTTATTAACTGGAGTGAAAATAATGATAGAATATCATTTAATAATTATCCTGAAAGTGCTCGCGAAATATTAGATATGAGCTTATACTTGGAGTTAAAACAATGTAACTATATCCCGAATGTTAATAATCGAATATTAGACCTCATTTTTTCTAACTTTGACTCCGTTAAAGTCCTTAAATCAATGGAATGTTTTCAACCTTTGGATGTACTCCACCCACCTCTAGAATTTGAAATTCATAATGTGACCATTGGCAACTTACGATACCCTATATCAGGTTTCGATTTTCATAATACGGACTACACCAAGGTATCTGCATATCTCCATGAACAAAGCTGGTCATTTCTTAAAGATCACACATCTATCGACTCAAAGGTTGATAGATTTAACTCAATAATTACCAATGCAATTACATCCTATGTTCCTAAATCTACAAACAATAATGCTAATAATTATCCTAAATGGTATACAAGGGAATTGATTACATTAGTTTGTAAGAAAAAGCTTGCACATAAATGTTTTAAAGAGTCCAAATCTATAAACAGCTATGCACTTTTTCATGATCTTAGAAAAAATTGCAAAACTTTATCTAAGAAATGTTACAATGAGTACATCGCCAAAACTGAAAGCAATATAAAATCTAATATTAAGAGTTTTTGGAAATATGTTAATTCTAAAAAACAAAATAGTTCTAATCTACCAAACACTATGCACTTTCGCAATGAATCCAGCGACAACATCAACGGCATTGTTAATTTATTTGCAAAATCATTCATGAATGTATATTCAGCTACTGATTATAGCATTCCTGACTCTGAACTCATTGATAGTCTTAACATTTCATCAGTTCGCATCAACCTTGATCAAGTCGTAAAGAAAATTAAATTGTTAGATGTATATAAATCTCCCGGCCCTGACAACATTCCACCTATACTATTAAAACTATGTGTATCCTCAATATTCTATCCACTAGTAGAATTATTTAATCAATCTCTGGAATTGGGCACTTTCCCCGAAGCCTGGAAATTAAGTTATCTTATTCCAGTATTTAAAAAGGGTAATAAGAGTGATGTCTCCAATTATCGTCCTATATGTATTTTATCCACCATACCTAAACTGTTTGAAAGTGTTGTTCTAGAAAATATTTCGAACGATATAAATAAAATAATTGTTCCTAATCAACATGGTTTTACACCTGGCAAATCTACTTTAACGAATCTTTTATTATATCAAAGTTACATTACTAATGCTTTATCGCAGAAACTACAAGTTGACTCTATATACACTGATTTCAGTAAAGCGTTTGATAAGGTGGATCACAACATATTGTTATTCAAACTTAATAAAATAGGTATAAGGGGAAAATTTTTAAATTGGATAAAATCATATATTTGTAATAGAGAACTATTTGTAAAAATAAATTCTTTCTCTTCCTTTAAGTTTAGAGCAACCAGCGGTGTCCCACAAGGTTCTCATCTAGGACCTATCTTGTTTTTATTATTTATTAATGACATTATTACTGTTTTTCATGATGTGAACATTTTAATTTTTGCTGATGACATGAAAGTGTTTAAAGTGATACGAAATATTCAAGATTGCCAAAAGATCCAACTTAATTTGGCCAATCTGAATTACTGGTGCAGTACTAATAAACTCCTTCTAAATATTGACAAATGCCAAATTATACGCTTTCATACAATTAAAAATCCTATCATTTTTAACTACTCGATTAATGCCACTCCCTTGAAAACCGTTACTGAAATTAATGATCTTGGCATTTTATTTGACGAGGAATTATCATTCGTAAACCATATCAATAATATAGCAAACAAGGCTATGAAAACACTTGGCTTTGTTCTGCGCTCTTGTAATTCCTTCACAAATATTCAAACGGTCAAACTCCTTTATTGTTCTCTTGTTAGAAGTCAAATCGAATACAACTCATCTATCTGGTGTCCCTATTACAATGCTCATGTTCATACAATAGAAAGAATTCAACATAAATTTTTACGCTACATAAATTTCCGTCTCCATATCCCAATAGAAAATCTTAACTATACAAACTTATTATATTTTACCGGTTTATTGCCGGTACTATCGGACAGGAGAGTTTTATCCGATCTGATTTTATTATATAAAATTGTAAACTCGCATTACCACAGCCCTGAAATTTTGTCCTTAATAATGTTCCATGTACCCAGTCGAACTACTCGAGTGCCGACGCCTTTTTACTGTGACAATACTAGAACAAATGCTCACTACAACTCGCTAGTACCTAGAATACACAGGTTTGGTAACAATTATACAAACATAGCGGACGTGTTTGGTTCCGGCCTGTCACAGTATAGGGGCGCGATACTGAGAGCGCTTCATTCCGCCATAATGTAAATTATATACACTTTCTTTTTTTTGTTTTTCTCTCTGTTTATATTATTTTTGCAAATAACTGTTATATAACTACATATGTAAAAGCCTATTTAGGCGTAAATGAATGAATAAATAAATATAAATAAATACTGTCATCGTGAATATTCCTTGTAATATTTCATAAAACTATTGAAGGATCGAGAACGGCCTATAACAATCTAGGGTGATCTACAACCTTCGGGAAAAGTCTAGAAACACCTGGTACAACCGAGAAGCAATGAGAACCTTCTCCTAAACACTAGAATAATCTATAAAGTACGAAAATATCAGCATTTTCGGGTACGAATACGTAACTAGGCCGCGGCGCAAGCGTTGTCGTGTTTGATACTTCGGTTCAGTGTGAAGTACGCGCGAGCCGCGTGACGACGCCAAGATCAGTCGTGAATTGCGAAGCGACAGATATTGCACGAAGCACCTAATTGGCGAAATAAATACGCGATAAATACTACGTGCGAAAACGGAATATTCTAGCAAGTGTTAAATTCGTGTTACCCAGCGATAATAAATTGTTCATGAGTAATATATTGAGATGCAGTGTAGATTAAAGAATAGCATTAAGTTTAATTCATTTTAAGTGACTTAGTATATTGAATTACTGAATAATCACTAATTAATAAATCGCTAATTAATTTCCAGTATTTTCATTCCTTCCTCCCGCAGCCACGACATGTGTCAATATCAGTAGTTTTGGAAATATGAAACATCAAAGTTAGCGTATTTTTTTCTCAATATTTCTGAATTTTTTCTGTTATTATCAAACCGTGAAACAATCTGTTATTGAGGTAGTCTTCCTCATTTAATTTAGAATAGAAAATATTCTTTACACTTCGAATGGAATGTCGACAGCTACGGAAATAAGCAACATCTAAGTTTTCGCATTTTTTCAATATTTCTGACAATTTTTTTGTAAAACGTCGGACAATCACTACAGTACTTATGTGGATTATTAAAAATGTTGTCATTTTATTTGACTTGTATTAAAAAGAAGAAATTATAAATTGTGTGTTTTAATTTAAAATAGAATTACTCTAAAAATATCAATTCCTTTCACTCCCACCTTTTTTCTACCACCCTAAACCGTACACACTCGACTACCCACAGAGTCTGAAACCTTTTAAAGGTATTCTTCACTTGTGTTTACTATTCCCCTGAACAAGTATGTATTTAGGTTGAAGTTTAATCCACAACGCGAGTACAATTTGTACGTACGTAGTACAAATGTGCATGAATTCCCTTGAAAGAGCGAGCTTCGTGTCTAGTTTTGCCAACAGACAACAGATGTAGTGCTCTGCACAGGGAACAAAGGACTTCAGGGAGCTGAGATGAAAAGAGGTCCAGCACCAGTAGCTCTCAACAGACTCCCCCTAGTATTTTATTTTTCAGAATGATTAATCTCCGTACTAACGGAGAAATTTAAAATCCCAACGAAGTGTCAACAAATTGTATGATAAATCTTTAATATTAAAAATATTTACATTATATATTCAGGGAAGGTATAGGACATATTATATACAGAGTGACCGTGTCGGAGCCTTTAATAGCATAAAATATGATCAATTTCATCGACAGAACACCCCCCATATACAATGTCAATTTACTTATACCCCTGTAAAGATCCTATAAATATCAAAGAGGTCTCATTTGAAAGATAAAACAATAAGGATCAATGTTAAGTTGGGTATTTCACCAACATTTTAAAAAAAGAGACCAAAAATAATTTTTAAAAGAAAATGATAAAAAAAAAGTTTTTTTGACACATGATGTTTTTATGATGAAATCTATCATATTTTATACTTTTAAAGACACCAGTAACCTAACACACTGTATACTCATAGCCAATAGCAAAAACTATAAGAAAGTCCACTTAATTCAATTTTGAATAGAATATATTCTAATTAAGATACATTATAAAAGTCTCACAGAGACGAAGCTGTGAACATGAGAAACATGTGTGGAAGTCTTTTTTATACTATGTCCCACGGCTTTCAACCTGTATGAGCTGGCTTAAGTGATTACTCTACACAATGCAACTTTCACCAATAATTCCATCGTAAGAATATCCACACATTATAAAATTTTGAAGTTTATTACTTTTATATAATAACAATGGTTCTATCTAAGTTATTGCCCTAAAAAATTGCAGTCTCGAGTATACATTCTGATATAAATGAAAAATAAAAACCCACATTTTCGTAAAAAAACTTCGAAATATGCATTTGCTGTGAATGTCCAGCCTTAATTAAAATTTAAAATAAGTGTATTTTTCTACGTAATAAATTAAAATTTAGTACGTTTGAAACAAAACTGACACAGAAATAAAAAAATGTGGCAGACGGCTTATACGAATGCCGTAAAAGTTCCACTTCCCTAAAAAATGTGCATAATGTGAGAGAACTGTTCCGTAGAATGGCGCCGAGTATAATAATATATTATTTATATTTCTTCCGCGCCCGCCTTCCCCCGTGAATACACAATGAAGTAATTGCTCACGGGGCGCAGAGGATTTCAATGTTTCCAGATTTAAGCTCCAGCTTTGCAAAACGTCCGCCTTGCAAATCTTTGCGGTTACGGCTGTCAAAAATGTTGAAGGGAAAACTCTCTCACTTGAATTAATTATGGAAGTAAATCACGAACGAATATACCAGGAAAATGGTACGTGACAATTTATAACACTTTTCAATAGAAATTTAAGGCGCTGTGGAATGCGGTGTTCGTGGCGAGTGCAGCTGTCAGTCCAGGCGACGGAAAGAGAGTGAAGAACGTGAGCGCTCTTCTGGTGTGTGTTGACGTCTCCCAGCGGTAGATTATTGGTTGCGTAATGTGTTTACTGTAGTGTATCTTGAAGTAGGCACGTGGGTGTGTGTATGCAGGCGTGTGTGTTTGTGTGCCGGTCGCGGGAGACGATACGGAAATGCGCGGCCATTCCAGACTGACAGGCTTGCTTAGGAGACGTACGGCCGCGGGAGAAACTTATCGTTGTATTCTATTGGAATAAAATATATAAACATAAGTACAGTGAAAATGCCCCAAAGCTCAGCAGAGCAGTGAGCAACTAGCACTGGGAAACGCCAGCGTTAGTGCATGCGTCGAAATACAGTCAGATGCGTTTGCTACGAATCCAGATTCCACCGTTTCATTTCAACGCGTATTTTAAATAACAATCAATTGCCAATGGTCCCTTTTTTAGGATACAACGTATACCAACAATGATAATAGTAAAGACATTAACAAAAACAAATATTTGGGAATTAAATAACCAATTGATTCAAAATATTTGTAAGTTGTTCAGCTTTTTCAGAACACAGTAATGGATTTTGTCCCAGGGACATTAACAATCTAGATAAATTATAGATGTCCCATAGAGACGAAATTATATTTTTTATGTGAAAGTAGATAAGGATATTGCTTTAAAAAAATGCAATCAGAAATAGATATCTCATTAGTGACACTTGTGGTTAATTAAGGGGAATGAAAAAGCTTTTGATGCCGGTCGCGCTAATGATTATTAAAACATACATATGAAACGGGTCGTAAAACTTAAATATAAACAACTTCTAAAAATTTTACAGACGTGGTATTTTATCATGGGTGGAAATGGTGAACATTACATTGTGTAAAGTAATCACTTAAGCCAACCGTACGATAGGTCGTAAGCTCTATGAACACTCAAAGTCTTCCATACCTACTTTCCCATAAAAAAATATAATTTCGTCTTTGTAAGACATCTATAATATAAAGGATGTACCAGAGCTAGCAGCAGAAACAAGTCCGGTAGATTTCTGACTATGTTATGAGTCTAAAATGTTCATGCAACCATGACATTTTTCATAATCGACATATGTTACTGTAATGAAAGTTCAACATTTTTCAAAAAATAAGTAAGAAATATTGAAAAAAAAATGCAAACTTTGATATTGCATATCTCGATAACTTTTGATATTAGGCCATGGTTGCTTGTAAATTTTAGACTCGTATCATAGGCAGGAATCTACCTGACAAGTTTCTGCTGCTACCTCTGGTACACCCTGTATCTTACCTAACTGATTATTATCAGCCTCTCCATTGGATCTGCATATCTTGTGTCAATTCCAAAGTATTTCAGTACCATTTAATTTGAAATTATTTTAAAAGAGTTACCACTTTTACACACAATGGAAATAAAATGGATCGAACAATATGTTTTAGAAAACAAAAACTACATGAAATGAGCAACCTAACTTATTAATAACCCAACGAAACTAGATGAAAGAGCTCATGTTATGCTGTGAAACAAATAACAATTGACAACTTGAGAACTCAACAAATCCATTCATTCAATGTTAGGGGAATCCCCGATAATAGAGTGCGTAGGTGTGTTTGGATACACGGTGCATAGCCAAACCGTAATTTGCGTTGCGTTCTGTTATAAATAGTTAGTTTTTAATATTCGTGATAATATTCAATGAATACGAATATTTGATAAATATTTACTATTCGATAAATATCTACTATTCGGCGAATATTCGTATTCGTATTCGTTGCATCACTATTCATTAACTACTAAGTGAGTAGTTTTATGTGCGTGCTTTAAAATAAAGAATGGGAATTCCTACATAATTTTTGTAATAAAAAATTAAATTAAGGCTGCTAATACTATCGCAGGAGCAAGTTATGTTGCGAGGGAGAAAGGGCTGAAACAGAGATTAACTTTTTTGAACAAAAGTTCAACAAATGAAAACTTTGCTGAACAGAAATTATGCTTTACCCTCTAGGGAGAACTTTTACAAGTTTTATTAGGTGAAACTATCTTCTAGCTCTAATGGCAAATGCTCCACGCTCATTTTTGAAAAGCCGACAAAAGTATCATTTCCTGATCTATACTAATATATAAAGAGGTAAAGTTTGTGGGTTTGTAAGTTTGGATGTAGAAGGTAATCTCCGAAACTACTCATCCGATTTCTAAAATTCTTTCACCAATATTTAGAATGAACTTTGATGGTGGACGTAGGCAATATACTATCCCGTTAAAGTAAAAGGGCTTTTCGTGGTGACCTATTTTACAACTAAAGTCGACGAAAAAATGTTTGAGCGATGCGTTTTTTAAGAACGCTGCCTTAACGGTAAGAGATATTTAAATACTTTCTATAGACAAGTTGTAGAACTTAAACAGTTTTATTAAAAGTCAACGACGACATATATCAATATGTTAAGGTTAATACACAAATTGACATAAATACGACATTAATCTACGCGTGCGAAGCTGTGCGAATAAGCTAGTATTTTATATTTGTAAGACATAATTTTTTTTATTCCGTCAGTGCTCAAACAACCTCCTCACGTTTTACATTTCGATATTATTTAATGTGTAGAAATATTATGTATACATTATTTAACATTCGAGTCACTTTAAGGCGAGATACATTGTAATGTTTATTTACTTGCGTCGATTTAATTTTTTCTGACGGCAAATTTTTGACGATTAATTTCTAGGTTGGAATATACTTTTGGTTAGAAATGTGTCAAACTCGAAAGCGTATATGGCGACGGATCATCTATATTTTTATTGCTTCAAAAACGTAGTTTTGCTATTACAAGTTTAAAAAAACACCCAAATTGTCTGAAAACAGCAGGTAATGGGCGATAGTTAATCGCAGATACTAATAGCTGCGCAGCGGCCAGTAAATCGGCTATAGCCAATTGCTTAGCTACTAGTTTCATTAACATTTCTTAAATACTTTGCACATTTGTACTCCAATACTCTCTCTCATGTGCAAGCCGAAACTTCGAGATGGTACCAAGATTCACGTAACTTGGATGTCTGATAACAGATACGAATAACAGTACAGAAGCGCATTGTAAGCCAGTATCTTTGTTATTTCCGCCTTCAAAATACTCAGTGCTTCAAATGACCAGTTCACATACACAGCTGAGACACGGGTACTGACAAAGAGGAACATGTGAGCGCTGGAAGATTTGAAAGGAACATTTTGAGGCGTGTCTTTGGACCGATTCTAGATAATGAACTTTGACGCAAGCTTTACAACAATGAGCTCTATACTTTGATTAAGGAACGAAGCGTCACTCAATTGATAAGATTGGGAAGATTTTGGTAGTTGGCTCATGTGGAGAGAATGACACAAGAATGAGAACAAACACCGAAGTCCGTGTTGAGTACGAGATCAATGCTCAGGGTTAGGTAGGTTTTCTCGTGATTGAAGATCGCAAACTCGCTCCCCTGTGACATTTTTTTCATCTTCCTATTCCCGAAGATGAAAAAAGGAAAGGAAAACATTTTGCCAACATTAAAAAGAAAAAAATAGAAGCGCTTCGAAAACTGCGAAAAGCGCTGGCACAAGCGTGTTATATCTGATGTGGACTACTTTGAAGGGGATAAAATTAATGTTGATCAATAAATAAAAAAAAGAGAAGACGGGAAAATTCAGTGTAGTGTTTGAAAAAATTATCACTTCTCAAATCGACAACCCTGATCTTCTCTCTGAGATATATTATATTACGGTAAGACGAGAAAAACTACCACACATACCTACTGATCAATGCCGAGACTACAGACTGAGCAATGAGAACAGAGAACATTCCATGACAGTTTGAATATTTTAAAAAGAAACATGCAGTCAATTGTGAGACAGTACAGTTGCTATATTAAAATTTGCTAATGTTTTACTGTTTTACTCGACGATTTGTCTCCAAATGAACAAACGTACACACACAGAACTACCTGTGTGTGTACGTTTGTTCATTTGGAGATGGAGGCTATCCGCACATAGCAATACAACCTGCACTGTAATCCAACTCAATTTCCCATCATGGATTCAATTACAATCCCCTCATCAGCGTCGCAGCCTCATTTTACATACCCTCCCCAACAAATAACACCCCGTACACCCACCCCATTTATTGTATAAAATCGCTAAAATATTATTCACTGTACCAAAAACTCGTGTGTTCAAAGAGAATTAATTATATTACCCACATGAATTCTTTTTAAAACCACGCCTATATTTAAATGTACAAAAAATGAAATTTTGACCAAAAAATGTTTGCCCCACTCTCCAAATAAAAGGTGGGCGCTGACGATATTGATATATTCGCAGAATTCTGTTGCTGGTGGAGGAAAAGCGCCCACGTTTTTATTTGGATAGTGGGGCAAAATTTTTTTGGCTAAAAAATATTTTTTTACTTTTAAATACATTAGTATATACTTTTTACTTATTAATTTTTTGTACCTATATTACCTCTTATCAGCAAAAAACCCTAAACTCAAATGCCATAATATCCAAACATTCTTGTCTACAATGATGTATATATTCAGAAAATATTTCAGGTTTGATACTATAATGTCAAGTCTCAGGCTCTTAGTCTATTGCGCAATCTTACTTTTAATTTATAATTATTTTTTCGCGCGAAAAAGAAGAAAGCACTCTACGCTTTAATTATGTTGATATAAGCTTTTTATAAAAGCATGTTTTTTTTTCTAAAATAATATTAATTCATTACTTTGTTGTAATCGTCGACGAAAGAAAAAGAAAAGCTTTTGATTTTTGAAAATGGTCATTGTTTAACAGATCACGTCCGAGAAATGAAGGGAACCTCGTTACTAGGCAGGGCCTAGGATCGCAACAAATGGGGATAAGCCATTCACTTTGTAGAAGCACTCAGAGAGAGAGAGAGAGAGAGAGAGAGAGAGAGAGAGAGAGAGAGAGAGAGAGAGATATTCAAAGACTAATATAAAATGAATGGCTGATAAGAATAATAACATGAAATACTTTGTTAAATGTTTGAAAATTATCCTGTGGTTAAATTAAGTTGATAATATAGTAAACAAGTAAAGATATATAATACATAAATGATCAAAAAATAATCTCGATAATCCATTCCGAAGAACTGTTTAGTGAAAATCCATCTACGAGTACTAGTTAGGTAGTATATAAATAAATTTTTGACCTCACCCGGACACGTGGTACAGAGAAATTCATTCCACTCTGTTGGAACAGCCACCCTGAGCGCTCGATCGGAATGTGTCGCCCTTTCATAGGTTACGCGTTAATTCAATCACCCTTTTCGCATCTGACTAAGCAGATCCCGCTGAATCTCGCCAAACTGCGCACGCACAAAACCGTGATAGATTGCGGAGCCGCCCTATATACTGACCTAAATGTCAACATGGTGAAATATAAAGAATCCCTCAGAGGAATCGCTAAAAATTCTATAGTTTGATCAACATGAGGCGGCATCTTTGAGAACGTTTTATAAACTTGTACCGCTGTATAATACTTTACCGGCCTTGGCGATTCTTTACAGCTCATCGTCAAGCTAACAGGGTTCAACATTGACGTTTCATCGATAATTATAAAAATTCGATCAACGTTGATCTTTGTATCGCCGTAGCAGAAGAACGCTTGCGAGTCAAAAAGCCCGGATCTTCTCGTACAGACCTGTTGACCTGCGCGACGTTTCCTTCGCTTCTCCTGCTCCGTGGCTGCTCTTCTTATAACCCTACGTCATCGAGTACCAGGATGGGACTTGTATGTGGTGGTTCCCAAAAAATACGAGGTTGCCTGGGATCTTCCTGGATAAATTGATAAATAATGACACATATTTATGGATAAAAATTACGTCATCGAGTACCAAGTTGAGAACCGCTTCCTCAGGACAAGAAATTTAAAGAGATCGTTGAATAGTAGCGTTGCGGTCTCTAACTAATAGCGTTGAACCGGTCTCCTTGAGAACTTACTGAGCCACGGTTAAATTAAATTGACATTAATACATTGTTTATTTATCATGCTTTAACTAACATGTTTCGCGACCAATGGTCCCTTTCAAAGTATAGATATCAAAAAAATAAACGGGAAATGAATAACTAATTAAGAACTATGTAGTGTGAAAACAAATTTAAAGGAAAACTATTTTCAAAATGGACCTGGTTATCTATAATATTTATATTTCGATTTTGAATTTTTAGTATACGATGTATCCTGATGAATTTTCTCGTTAATTATATATTATGAATAAAGTTACCACAAAGTCATTTTGCAGTTATTGTAGATGCTTTATTTTTATAATTAATAAGAATATACTTTGTTTTTGCCACTGATTGATTGAAAATGTGGATGACCATTGGCCCCAATATTTTTGGGGGTCAATGGTCCCTTCATCAGAATACAATGTATACTAAAAATTTAAAATAAAAAAGTATAGACAGTAACAAAATAAATGTATGGGAGGTGAATAAATAATTAATTACATGTTGGTATTTTCAATAAAGTGGTGAAAACAAAGTATATTCTCATTACTTATATATAATATAGCTTACCCGCGCGGCATCGCATGCGTAGTTTTTTAGTAACTTTTAGTCATATTTTATCATTTTGTGTATTAAACTTAACATATAGATATATATCGTCGCGGACTTTTTTATATAACTTTTTGAGTTCTACAACGTATCTATAAAAAGTATTTAAATATCTCTTACCATTAAGGTAAGCGTTCGTGAAAAACGCATCGCTCAGTCATTTTTTCGTCGACTTTAGTTGTAAAATAGGTCTCCACGAAAAACCCTTTTATTTTAACGGGATATTGTATAGCCTATGTATATCCTGAAAGTACATTCTAAATATAGACGTAAGAATTTTTGAAATCGGATGAGTAGTTTCGGAGACTACCTCCTACATCCAAACTTACAAAACTTTAAAAATGTCCTTAGGTTATCACGGCCGTTCAGAATCTTCTGTGTATAGTTTCCTGCGATAATAATATCACATATACACGGCAGAAGCCATGTATATGTGACTCTCTGGCCAGCGTTTCGGATCCCATTGCAGGGTCTATCTTCAGGGCTAATGTGATGAGTGTGTGGTGAAGTGTGGGTTAAGTATTTACTTGCAATACTGTACCGAAGTCAGGGTGTCTCCAAGTTTGTGTTATGTTAAGTACTGGATTGCGGTACCGTGTCGAAAGCAGGGTGTGTGTCTTGATGTAGTGTGTTGTGTATCTACTAACGGATGTCGGACTGTGCGGATCGTCGATTTGGTTTATCCTGCAGCGCCGGATACCACGAGGTTTTTAACTTAAGACCGTCATCCCTATTAATGTTTACCGGGTGCTTGTATATTTCAATTGCTTCTTTGACCAGGCGCGTGTGGTGACTTTTGGGCTTTCCTAAGATTTTCGGCTCAAAACCTTAGCTACGAGAGCTAAAAGAATATGCCAACAAGAAGATTACAAAACTTTACATCTTTATATATTAGGTCCTTACATATGAAATTGAGGTTTTGCCGTACGGGCAAATTTGATCTCAAATATCTTCTCTTTGGTTAGGAATTCCAAATCCAAATTTATACAACTATTTACTCATGTATTTGTGTTTTGAAAATTATAATTCATTTGTTTTTTCCTCAATTGTTTTTTTCTTTGCGTCACTCAGTTTACAAAATGAAAAACTTGAAATATCGCGTTATTTACGAGTACGAGTTCCACCGTGGCACCAGTACTGCAGAAAAGGCTCGAAGGATTAATGATGTGTATGGCGACGGTGCCGCAAAAGAAAACACAGTGCGTTTTTGGTTCCAACGTTTTCGTTCTGGAAATTTCGACCTGCAGAACAAGCCCCGTGGACGGCCGGAGACCAAAGTTGATAATGAAGAATTGAAGGCTATTGTGGAAGCGGATCCATCGCAAACCACATCCGAGTTAGCTGCAGGCTGCGGTGTTAGTGATAAAACTGTTTTAATCCACTTGAAGCAAATTGGTAAGGTGAAAAAGCTTGAAAGGTGGGTACCTCACGAATTGAGTGAAGCAAATCAACAAACGCGCGTTGACTGCTGCGTTGCATTACTCAACCGGCACAATAATGAAGGGATTTTAAATCGAATCATTACCTGTGATGAAAAGTGGATCCTGTACGATAATCAGAAGCGCTCATCGCAATGGCTGAACCCTGCCTGAACCCTGGCTGAAACCAGCCAAACCATGCCCCAAGCGAAAATTGACTCCAAAAAAGTTACTTGTGAGCGTTTGGTGGACTAGTGCTGGTGTCGTTCACTACAGCTTTCTTAAATCTGGCCAGACGATTACGGCAGATGTCTATTGTCAGCAACTGCAAACCATGATGGAAAAGATAGCTGCTAAACAACCGAGGCTGGTTAATCGCTCTAGGCCACTGCTGCTTCATGATAACGCTAGACCACACACTGCACAACAGACGCCTACCAAATTAGAGGAGGTTCAATTGGAATGTCCAAGACATCCACCGTACTCTCCGGACCTTGCCCCAACAGATTACCATTTTTTTCGAAATTTGGATAACTTCTTGCAAAGGAAAAAATTCAACTCCGATGGGGCAGTCCAAACCGCCTTCAAAGATTTTATTGATTCCCGTCCGAATGGTTTTTTTAGTAAAGGGATCGATGAACTACCTATGAGATGGCAAAAGTGCATAGATAGCAATGGTACATACTTTGATTAAATAAATATATTATAATAAAAAAAAATCGGCTTTATGTTCCTCCCATACTAAACGTCAATTTCATATGTAAGGACCTAATATTAGTATAGATCTGATATAACAATGTGATCACAAAATCATTTTGCTCTTATTGAAGAAATGCTTTATTTACGTTTGTTGATGTATGCAACACTGTTTTTTTAATAGGTATGCAAGCTTCCCACAATTGCGCAACCCTCCGAGCAATCTCCACCCTGATTAATCTGTCCCACCCCTCCGTGTATTTCCCGGAGTGCCCCTGGATGCACGCCGTCTAGTGCGGTGCCTCCCGCCCCCGCCCTGTCACGGTACGCGTATTAATTATGAATGGAGCGCAGGTATTTAGGGGATGGTAACAATATACACATTATTTTAATAAAAAATGCGTTTATTGTCTGTTCCGCCGTTTCATGTTACGTGTTAACCTGCCGGGCTGGAATTTTTCAATTCGTTAGAGTGCTCACAATGGACGAGCTGAAGTTGAGTGATCGGGACATTGACCCGAGACTTGCATAGGCTGTTTTAAACCGATTCAACTTGTGATTCCTCATTTGATTAAACGCTAAGTTACGCTTCGTCATTATTAATGTCAGTTATTAACTACACCTGAGAAGGACTGCTTCTCTCAAAACTATAGCCTAGTGACAAAGTGTAATTTAATCTAAAAAAACCTTTATTTAAATATGCATGTTCTGAGAACACAATCACTGGATTTTGTCCACAGAGGAATAATTATTATTATTCTTTTTCTTCATATTTTTTTCATATTTATTTAGGACATATTGTGGCTGAGCTGTTGTAGCTGCTATATTGTCCTTCTGGGAGTTGACTGACTGTCCCGCCATCTTTTTGGCGGTCGTCTTGGAGGTTTGTTTCTTTGGAGTGCTTGTTTCTTGCTACTTTTGCGGCTCTGATCGTTCCAGAACTTTCTTCTCTATTGTCCCCATCGAGGGCTTAGCCAGCGTATTTCTTAATTTTTCATATCGCTATTTATCTCCAAGTTCAGAGAGATTGGTTCAGACAGCGTTGGCTCTGGACTCGATACTGTAAGTCACGATGAGGCGGACACACGTTTTATAAATCCGCTCAATTTTTTGTAAATTATTAATTAAGATAAATTATATAAATCTCACAGAGACAAAACTATTTATATAGGAAACGTGTATGGTAGTCTTTATAGGGTGGCCCAGGGCTAATCCGTAATAATCCATAATCCGCGGTGTTATTGCAGAGCCTCCCAAAACAGAGCATACAGAATAATCACAATTCCCTTGTCCTAGTAGGGTCGGGGGCCCAAAGAATCGACGTGCTTTCATATTCTCCTGTCCTGTGCAGCTTTCGTACTGCTAACCAATGAAGACTCACCTGTCTTTGTATACTTTTTTTCTATTGTTGCGCTGGTTGCCTTCCTTCCGGGGTTGCCAAGTGGATACTTCTTGGTACTCGTTCCTCTGACATTCTAAGCACATGTCCCAGCCACCTTATTTGTAATTTCTCTACGTATATGTAGGAGTAGGGGCTCCATGCTGAGTGTGTGCCTTATGTCGGCACTTCTCACTCTGTCCATCACTGAGACCCCCGCTGCCCCCCTTAGAAAACTAAGCCTGAATTCTTGCTTTCAGTGTCTCTGTTATTTGGTGGCAGTACGTAGTAGCGAAGGGAAAACCTACATTTCAAAATGAAGACTACAACACACACACGTTCACCAGTTTGAAGACTACAAAGTGTATACTACATTTGTAGTAAAAACTACATGAAGTGAACTAATTGTAGTACTACGAAATTGCAGTACCTACTAATGAAGTGAAGTAATTGTAGTACTACAAAACTGTAATGACCTGCAAGAAGTCCTTCTTGAATATGTACCACTAAAAAAATTTCAAAACCATGGGGGGGGGGGGGTATTTCAGTTTCCGAAGATTTCTTCATTCGGTCCTAAAATTTTTCAAACCATGGAGGGGGGGTTGTTTCAGTTTCCAGAGATTTCTTCGTTCGGTCCCAAAATTTTTCAAACCATGGGGAGGGGGGGTTGTTTCGATTTCCAAAAATTTCTTAATTTATCTACATCGACTTCCCAAAAATTTCACATAAAAAATATACTATTTGAAGTATGTACTCGTACTTTTGATAACTTTGTGTGTGTGTACTTTGTAGTGTTCGCTTTGAAATGAAGTGTACTATTTGAAGTATGCACTTTCAATAACTTTGAAGTGTGTGTAGTTTGTAGTGTGCACTACACTTCAAAAGGTGTGAAGTGTACATTTCAATGAAATGTAGTACTACATTGTAGTAGTGAGTACAGAGCGGACCCATCAATAGTACGTAGCGATTTTCGTAGCCCAGTGGGAAAGCTTCTTACGCCGAGGGTTCCGGGTTCGATCCCGGTGAGAAAAATAAAATATATCAGAGCGGGCCTGAATACAGATTTGAAAATAGTCAATTTGATTGACACTTGGCTCGGATTTCCTTATCACCGCACTATATAAATAATAGACTAAGGCCCGGTTGTTTCAAGTTCGATCAAAGTAAGCGGTCGATAAAAGCATAGATTTTTACGAAAACGGATCGTCTGATTGGTGGAGAACGTAAAAATCTATGCTTTAAGAGAACGCTTACTTTAATCCAACTTGAAACAACCGGCCCTAAGAGCAAGCGATCGCCAAACCAGAAATATTTTCTGTACACTATAGTAGGTAAAAATAACAAATCTAATTTTTAAATGTGTTTAACGAGATAGTAATTAACAATTACCAGACGCTTTTCGCGGGTTATTTCTTAAATTGGGTCAATTTTACATATTACATATTTTATTCGGGCCATTATTTAGCAATATTACACGATACCTTATATTTAATTATATTATAATAATTAATATTACTTTTTGCCTATATAACCCAGGGGCGTGCGTGGGAACATCGTAGTATGACTTTTACGTAACCAATTATTTGGAAAAAAAATCGGAATATAAAATATATTTCGTAATATTTCTATCAGAATTGTTATCATAGTATTCATATTTTGATACGTCATTAAAAGCATAAATATTTTAATTCTATTTTTTTTTTCCAAAATATATGTCTACAAAAAAGCGATGCTTCAATGTTCCCACTGCACGCACTTGGTATAACCAACTATCTCCCGAAATCCCCCGAACTCGAATATCATAATATCCAAATCTTCTTACCTACCAGTGTACATCTGCAGAAAATATTTCAGGTTTGATACTATGTTATCATAAGCCCGCAGCTCCGATTCTTCTATCTATTTCACTTTCCTGCTTCCCATCTAGAAAGTTCCACCCCAAGGTATTTGATTTTATCGACTTCAGCTGCGTCCCCTGTATACTGATCGAGCCCTCTTGGTCTCTTCCTACGACCATTACCTCTGTTTTGGCAGTGCTAATGTTCATCCCTGCTTGAGTGAACTCTTCCATGAAGGAATTTATGTCCCCATATTGCACAAGAATTGCAGAATGAAAAGCTTCGTGAATTAAAGGCGTTATGGAACAAATAAAATCACTTCAAAACAAATATAACAAAAGTTATCTGGATTATTTACAGGTATTAGGGACATTTTGTTAAGAGATAACAAACTAACTAACTAACCATCATGCCGTTTCCTCGCAGGGGTAGGCAGAGAGGATTGAACGCCACACCTGGCACACCACTTTTGCTTCAGCCACATTCATACATCTTCTCATACACGTTCTACGGTTGTTGCGGCTTTTAACAGGGCCATCCTCAAATACTTGTAGTACCTGATCGTGCCAGGTCTTTCGCGGACGCCCTCTATTCCTGTTGCCTTCAACACTCGCCTCATATATTTTCTTAACCATCCTTTCCTCGTAATACGTCACTATGAACAAAACATTCAGCACTCCTTTCTTTATTCTATCTACCACACCACAGCCAGCACTTCTAATTTGTTCATTCCTCACTCTATGGACCAAAGATTTTCCACACAAGCGTCTTAGTGACCGCATTTCCACCGCATTCAGTCTATTTTCATTCCTCTTTTGCCAATTCCAGGCTTCACTTCCATACATAAGGGTTTGCACTAGAACGCCATTATGTACCGCTAGTCTTGCTTCCTTTGACAGATTCTTATTGGCCATAATTGCATTTAGTGCACCGTTAACTTTGTTTCCAGCAGTTACTCTCCTTTCGATATCATTCTCAGCCTTGCCGTCTCTACTAAACATACTTCCCAAATACACAAACTCGTTCACTTGTTCTAAGCATTCGTTGTTTATACTTACATCACACTTAGTCACTCTTTCGTCTCTCTCGAATACCATCACTTTCGATTTGCTGACATTCATCAGAAGTGCATACATCGGACATCCTGGATACCAGGCACTGCAGATCAGCTTCACTGTTAGTCACTAATACTGCATCGTCTGCGTATAGCAGACAGAATATGGTGAGTCCGTCCATTTTCGCTCCAACTTCTAGTTCCTTCAGTTCTTTCATACAATTATCCATGTACAGGTTGAAAAGCCATGGTGACATTACGCATCCCTGTTTGACACCTTTTGTAATATCAAACCATGATGTGAATGTCCGATTAATTCTCACGCAAGCACTACTTCCTTCGTACAGGGATGCAATTGCCCGTATGAGTTTACTCTTCACCCCATATTCAGACAAAACCTTCCATAACTTTCGTCTTATCACTCTGTCATACGCTTTTTGGAGATCCGCAAAGGCACAAAAAAGTTTTTGGTTCTTTGCCAAAAACTTTTCCGTCATCTGGCGCAGTGAAAAAATCTGATCCATGCATCCTCTTCCACTCATGAAGGCTCCTTGTACATCCTATACTTTTTTTTCGTTGTCAACCTCACTCTTTCTATCAAAATTCTCGCATACAGTTTGCCAACAGAGCTCAATAGGCTAATGGCCCGATAGTTCGCGCAGTCCATTCGCGACCCTTTTCCTTTGTATAGAGGCATGATAACAGCTCTTCTCCAATCCTTAGGAGTGTAGCTGCCCTCTAAACATTGGTTGAAGAGTCTATGAAGCCACGTGAGTATTACTGGACCACCACCCTTAATGTACTCGGCAGCAACATTGTCATAACCCACAGCCTTGCCACTCTTCATGTGCTTCAATGCTCTTTTGATTTCTTCCACAGTTATTTCATTCACACTGTCGTCACTATTCATAAATCCATTGGACGCCTCAAAGGAGTCCTCACTCACATTCCCATTACGACGTTAAGAGATAACTTTAATCATAACATTTAACACCTTATTTATATAGAATAATAATGAAGTACACGATTTTTTTTAAATTTTCGAACAACTGTAAACGTTAACATGTGTTAGTTAAATGAGGTTGGAATTACAATGTCTACTCTAGTCCCCGAATACAGAGTCAATACTTCAATGACTTAAAGAAGGTACGCTTTAAAAGTATTATATTGTACTGCAAATTACGCTTTTAAAGCGTACGTTAACCTTTAGATCATTAAGCATTGTCTCTGTATTGGGTCTAAGACTAAAAAAACTAATATTCCCATCAAGTAATTCTGAGATAACCTATCATGTAGATTATTATCAGATCTACATCAACTTATAACATGATAAAATTTCTCTAAGAGAGTCTTGAAAATAATAAATAAAACTCTATTTTTAAAATTATTTTTAAGACAAAAGATAGGCAAACAAGTAGGCCTACATTCATCATCAGAAGAAGATTAAAAAAACAAGATTTTATAATATGCATTGTTGTTAATTAAGCTAAAATATAGATGTCTCGTAGAGACGAAGCAATATTTTTATATAGGAAAGTGGTTATGGCAGTCTTTTTAGATGTTCATCTCCCATGAACACCCAAAAAACTTCCATACCTACTTTCCCGTATAAAAATTTAGCTTCGTCTCTATGAGACATCTATAATATATCTTGATTAATGATATCCGCCTGAGGATAAAATCCAGTACTGTTGAAAATCCAGTACTTGAAAAATTTGGACGTATTCAAGATATTCTGCATTGTTGTTGCTTATAAATCAGTATGAAGGCAACATTTCTGTCCCATGACGGATAAAAGAATGAAATTTTTATTTAAACTAAATTGAACTTTGTAATGCACACATTGAGTTAAATTTCACACGACTATAGTTTCGAGAGGAGAAGTCCCTCTCATCATCAGGTGTAATTTATAACTAACATAAATACAGAAATTATGAAAGTATTTGAGTAGAGTAACGGGTCGCGGAGCAGTGGGGGTGATTTTTTTTGTGTAGCCTTCAAGGGGAAGATGTTCAGAAGCGGAGACTTTTGTAGGAATGTGATGTTTTTTACGAGTATTTTCTCAGAATTCAAGTTCTTTTGGATTTCGACAGTTTCTAAACAGTTCATTATCATTCCTTTATGAGGAACCTAGTGTAGTAGTTTTAGTCTGCGATTATCGAAAGAATGGTTGGTGTTAATTAAATGGTTAGCGAATACTGAGAAATAATTGTTCCTTAAATAACGGCGTTGTTTTCTTATTCTTATATTTAGGTTTCTTGTGGTTTGGTCAATTTATTTATCAATGTACTCATATCTATCAATTAAGAATTGAAAGAAATTACTTTCATAAAACTAAACGAATTCGGAAAGGTGTCTAAAATTTATTCACAAAAAATGTTTTATTACTATTACCGCTCTTTTAGGATCACAAATCATCAAACATACTAAACATGATCGCTAATAACTTTCATAGGAGTTATTAAAATTTTCGACACAGAAACTAAATTTGTAAAGTAGGTACCTATGCAAATTTTATTTCACAGTAAATCACAAAGATCAGAATTTTATATAATGTTCTAAAATAAACAAAATACCTATTCTAATTTTAAAATTACTCACAAAAGAAAGGAAGCCGTTTTTTTCTATTTCATAAAATATATCTCCAGAACAAAAATATCCTACACTCATCTAATTCATGTTTCAAAGGAAATTGACACTTCACTGCAATGTAATTAAACGGATTCTATGTAAAATGAAAGATTAGGAGCTTGTTATTAGACAGTGTCATGTTACCATAAGATCATAGTTTTATTCTTGATGTAAAATTAAATTGCTTAATAATTAACATCACATTAAATTTCCTGAAATCGGTACAATAACGACAAGAATAATAATATTAAAAATACCCTTTATTCCATCAATATAACCAATTTATTAACACTTAATTCTATATAAATTCATGTATGACGAATTACGTTATGAAAATACGTCGAGCACAATTATCCCAATGATTCACCGAACGACTGTCTATGTCTTCAATTTTATAAGAAGGTAGTATTTTTATTTACGATTTATTTAGTCACGTCACAGGAATAAATTTTGTTTAATCAATGTAACCACGATATCAATTAAGTTTCACTTTGAATGAAAAGAGTAAAAACAAAAGCTTTTCATTCAAAACATAACACATTCAAGGACAAGTGCGGAGCACCTGTTAATATTGCACATTGAAAGAACAGTGACGTCATTTTAAATTATGTATTGTATTTGTATTACACAAGCTTACCTTATTCTAGAAACATCTTCAAGTTCGCTCTTGTGAGATCTTCTCCTCATAGAAACGACCGCGAGGGCGAATCGCTCAAATTTAAAAATGACAATTCACAAAGAGTGTTCACCCTTCTTGGAACGACCCCGCTCGGCGCGATATCGCCCCCCACGAAAGCATTCCCGCATTTCTTTCCGGGGTTTTCAGCACCCCACGACACGGGGGAAGACTCCAGCACATAAATTCGACACACCAGCGAACATCGCTCAAAAGTTCCGACCACGTACCACACAATTAACCGGGTCAACACGCCGAAACTATTCCATCGAAAATGCGAGAAAATTCTGACAGCGCTCTACTTTCAGACCTATTTAAAAGACACCCGATCAACGAGAGCCAGAAATAAAATGGCAGTTAAATGCAACACTCTGTTCGTGACAGTAAAATGAATATAAATATTTATATTTTGACAACCGCTTCTGTGCGATGCAGATTTTTGACGTATGCGTTTCCCGCCCGACGCTCGGTTTCACACTGACTCGAAGTTAGCCGCGCTCGGCGGAATGACCGCGAAACAAAGCGCTTTCCGTAGCTTTCCGCGAGTGCGCATGCCCGGAAAATCATGTGCTGTGAGTGCTCACTGTTTACAGAAAATTGAATAGCACATTGCAAAAAAATAAATATTAATAGATAAGTTTTTACACTCAAATAATAATACGCGAAGGCCTTGTGTGACTTGTCTTTTTTTCAACCCTGTTTATATACTAGTACCTGACAATGTTTTGTACTTATAATAAATAAATTAAAAGAATAGATACTATTTTTTTTAAATAAATACAAAATAATCATACTATTGTATCTCATTTCCAGACGATTGTCTTCTCTTAACCAAACGTGTATGCATGTAGAAGAAAAACACCCAATATCTACCTACATATGAAGTTGTGATATATACAAAATTGTTATTGTTTTGAATTTTTTAAATTTCTTTACAAATCAAAAAGATCAAAAATGCTTTATGCTTTTAAAATAAATATTTCAATAAATCTTAGGTATACCGTAGGAAAAACGCAGAACAAACTTGAGGATTCTGGAAGAGGTAAATATTAGGTCCTTACATATGAAATTGGCGTTTAGTATGGGAGGAACATAAAGCCGATTTTTTTTTATTATAATATATTTATTTAATTAAAGTATGTACCATTGCTATCTATGCACTTTTGCCATCTCATAGGTAGTTCATCGACCCCTTTACTAAAAAAACCATTCGGACGGGAATCAATAAAATCTTTGAAGGCGGTTTTGACTGCCCATCGGAGTTGAATTTTTTCCCTTGCAAGAAGTTATCCAAATTTCGAAAAAAATGGTAATCTGTTGGGGCAAGGTCCGGAGAGTACGGTGGATGTCTTAGACATTCCAATTGAAGCTGCTCTAATTTGGTAGCCGTCTGTTGTGCAGTGTGTGGTCTAGCGTTATCATGAAGCAGCAGTGGCCTAGAGCGATTAACCAGCCTCGGTTGTTTAGCAGCTAGCTTTTCCATCATGGTTTGCAGTTGCTGACAATAGACATCTGCCGTAATCGTCTGGCCAGATTTAAGAAAGCTGTAGTGAACGACACCAGCACTAGTCCACCAAACGCTCACAAATAACTTTTTTGGAGTCAATTTTCGCTTGGGGCATGGTTTGGCTGGTTCGGCAGGGTTCAGCCATTGCGATGAGCGCTTCCGATTATCGTACAGGATCCACTTTTCATCACAGGTAATGATTCGATTTAAAATCCCTTCATTATTGTGCCGGTTGAGTAATGCAACGCAGCAGTCAACGCGCGTTTGTTGATTTGCTTCACTCAATTCGTGAGGTACCCACCTTTCAAGCTTTTTCACCTTACCAATTTGCTTCAAGTGGATTAAAACAGTTTTATCACTAACACCGCAGCCTGCAGCTAACTCGGATGTGGTTTGCGATGGATCCGCTTCCACAATAGCCTTCAATTCTTCATTATCAACTTTGGTCTCCGGCCGTCCACGGGGCTTGTTCTGCAGGTCGAAATTTCCAGAACGAAAACGTTGGAACCAAAAACGCACTGTGTTTTCTTTTGCGGCACCGTCGCCATACACATCATTAATCCTTCGAGCCGTTTCTGCAGCACTGGTGCCACGGTGGAACTCGTACTCGTAAATAACGCGATATTTCAAGTTTTTCATTTTGTAAACTGAGTGACGCAAAGAAAAAAACAATTGAGGAAAAAACAAATGAATTATAATTTTCAAAACACAAATACATGAGTAAATAGCTGTATAAATTTGGATTTGGAATTCCTAACCAAAGAGAAGATATTTGAGATCAAATTTGCCAGTACGGCAAAACGCCAATTTCATATGTAAGGACCTAATATTTGTAAAATGGAATCTAACATACTGCATATGAAATACGGCTTCCCGAATAACTTTTTTGCAGCTTTCTCATAAAAACGAAGGCAGGATGGGCAAAAAGATTCAAAGGCACTTTTAGGGCGAATCTGAAAAGAAGAGGCAAAGTGGTAAATCGTGGCCCATGAGAGGGTTGAAGCAATAGCTTAAAAGGCGGGAAAGAATGTAAAAGGGTGTAGATCTAGCCTAGAACCCCAAACCCAATAGGTATGTGAAAGGGTGTGTGGTTCCAGGCAGGGCTTCTCAGCCATATTATGACACATAATGTACAACAAATCGTGACACATGTCATCTTCGCAACGAGAGACCGCCGTAGAAGACAATAAATAAATCCTACTAAATGATTTTCTTGTAAATTGTCCGTCCACCCGTGTCGAAAATTGACATAAACATATATTGATACATGTCCATGTCGCATGACAAACATAACAAACTACCACATACTGCCGAGACTACACAGATTGGGCAATGCTTACAGTGAGTATTCCACGACGACGGCTTAGCAACTTTTAAAAAGAAACATGCAGTCGATTCTGAGATAGTGACAGTTTTTATATTAAAATCTGCTAATGTTTTACTTAGAGGTTTGTTGACTATTTAATTTTTATATCGTATTATATAGTATTTTATTCAATTAATTTTCTCTGTGTATTATTTAAATATTTTTTATAATTTTCTGAAATTTTTTTTGTCTTTTTTTCCCAAGAATTTACATAATAAATAAGAACATTGCTACTTTTTAGCAATGTTCTTATTTATATATTCAACGTACTTTTTAATGATAATTTAAAGTCTATGATTATTCGCAAATATTTTATTGTTTCCACTATTACTGTCTTCTATGATCTCTTTTTTATCTCATTATTATCTTTTGACATTTCTTTCGTTTTTTGCCCATTTCATTTTAATTTATTCATTATATAAGCCATTTCGATAAAGTTTAAAGTTTTTCATTTAAAATTTCGATAATAATATGAACCACAGGATATAAAATTGTACAGAGATAAAAATATACCTACCCCTTTATATATTAAATATACCCTTTATAAAGACACATTAATACTGCAGTTAAAATATTTATTCTTGTACAATTAAATCCCCTAGTATACAAAAAGTATACTTTACAAGAAGCACTGTTTTTTTTTAATTTCGGACCAAAACCGAGACTTTTTAAGCAAAAAATAATTTTAATAATAAAGCGCGATTTATTTACTAAGACAAAATAATTTTTTAAGTATTTTGTTTGCTTTTTTAATAATTATTTCAAAATTTACAATGTCGTAGTAATTTAAAAAAAGCCAAACGTAATGGACCAACCAGCCGTGGAATCAGACCGTGTGACAGTAAATTTACGCTAGTTCATGTCATATTTTGGTGATCTTTCGTGTGATAGATGTTCATAGACTAATTTGATCAATATGCCATTTGGGTAGTTGAATATCAAATCCTACCGAACACCAAAAAGAATTTTTTTGCAAATCAAAGAAAACTCTATTACATATTTTTTATAACTTGAATAAGATGAAATAAAAAGCAGTGGAATAAGGAATTCAAAATAAAACATTCAAATAACATAACTTAATGAAATTTATATGTTTCATGAGTTATTTCAACACTTAAAATGGACTTTGAAACCAGACAATGGATTTAGGTTAATTCTGAAATTAAAGCATTTGGACATAGGTTGATTTTGAAGTTTAAGGAGATAAATACATTCATTGCATCCCGAGGGTAGAGTGAAATAATGTTCTCAGTAATTTAAGAGTGTAAAATATTATTAAAGGTTTTTGAATTTTTTATTAAAAAATAAAGATATTCATATTTTATTATAGCGAATCTGGATATCGGTATGTTTTAAAACTCAAGCTGATATTTAACAAGCAATAACTTCAGATTGATACTTATTATGATAGTTAACTAATATATAAAATGTAGAAATGTCCTTACAGAATGTATTGACTTTCAAATCTAAGAAAAATGGTCTTTTGGGTAGGTTTTGATACTCAACGACTCATTTTGCGGAATATTTTGGGAAAAATTTATAGTTATTTGTTAATTTTATTTCGTGATTTAGATGTTTTTTTTTTCAGAATGATTTTGTAAAAGAAGCACAAAATTGCGAAAAATTGACTTGATCAACTATACCAGTATGCTCACCATATAATATTTACGTGTTATCCCGCATCGTAATAGAATGGTTAATATTTCCTGGTGATATTGTTCTGACCTATAAAATACCCGAGTATCGACATAATCTCCACTCTAGAATGTATGTACATATGTAACACACATTTATGTTCCGACATAAAATCGAGCGAAACTGATAAGCATTATTACTTCAAATGCTGTGACTTCAAATTCTGTTCAAATGCGTGGGAATCTGTCAACAATGCCAGCTAGTACTTTTAATTTACGTTCAACTAAAAGTACTATCACACACTGTCTATACACATATAAGAAAGGAAAACAGAGGTGGCAATTGTTTTCAAAACTTACTTGCAATAAAATGTAGGTAGGTTTCATAGATTCCAGAGAAATTTTCTTAAGTAGTGACAGTTTTTTTTGTATTTATCTTGGATAGACCTGGATATTACTGCCTTCACTTTTACATCCCTCATTTAAAAGTATATCTTGTTTGTTTTTAAAACTTGGAAAGTACCACGATACTCAGTCAAGATGTACAAGCTAGGGAATGCATTTTTTCGGGATCCTTCGAGATTAGAATTTCCAATCCTGCGGGATCCCTACGGATCGAGATCCCGAATACTTTTGTTTTTTTTGTTTATAGAGCTGAATAGCAATTAACGACAATGCCTTGCATTTTTATATCAGCAATTTTAATAAAATGTTCATTATTAATCATTGCATTAAAGTAAGCGTTTTTCGAGCATCAATCATTCAATGTAGTAGAGTTAGTACTAGTTTTTATTACTATGTTAGGTTGATAAAATACAACAAATATTATTCAAAGCTCTTTTCAAAGAATGTGACATGAACATAAGTTTTAAGTACTTACTAAAAGCTCTATAGACATACACAATTAAACATACAAAACATAAAAAAATTTGATAAATACCGATAATCCCGATAATCTCGTCCGATTTTTCGATTCGTGATTGCCCTCGTAAAATGCCTCGAGATCTCGCGGATCTCGATCTCACGGGATCAGGATTGCATTCCCTAGTATTAGCGTAGTAGTTAATTGAAAGGATCACTGAGATGATCGAGATTGCACTGACTTCACTTATTTTTTTATTTATTCTTAAAGTAGGTAATATAATAATTTTTATATTTCCTATACAGCATTAGATATAAGTATATACAGTATTAGATATATTAGGTTAGCTTGTTAGTGTAGTGGTCTTGACGATCGCCTAGTGTTCTGGTGGTCGGTAGTTCGAGCCCCATTCCAGGACACCAGCAAGTTATTCCTATTTTCACTGCACAGGCCCTTGGCTTAATTTGAGAATAGTAAAAATATCTCTATTTTTATATAATAAAAAAAATATTTTTAGTTTTTATTCAAAAGTAATTCAAAATAAATTCAAAAGTAAACAAAACACACCTTTTGTAAAATCATTTCCATTAAATTAAATACTAGTGTAGGACTAAACAATGTTAGTGTAAAGCACCCTTGAGGCGAATTTTTTAAGAAAATGGCATTATACAAATTATCCATTTTTATTATTATTTATTATCATTAAGTACCACGTATTTTTTTTTTAGTTTTCTCTTAAAAATACATGGCCACGAATGTCCCTTACACATCTTCACAGAAGGACATCTCCCTTACTTCATTTGTTTTGGTGGAAAAAATAAAAAAGTTTGGATACAATTTGAAAATAGGGGTATTTGTTAAAAACGGGGGATAGTTGAAAAATGGTTGTGTATCGAGGGTAGAAAACCAAAAGGGTATTAGTGATTATTTTGAACTTTATATAATGTTTTTTTAATATTTATTTTATTATTAAACGACTATGGGTCGTTGCGTACTCCATCTTCTATTGTATTTATACAGGGTTATTTGAAAAACATTAATAACCTCGCAGGACTTCCTGCTTTAATTATGAGTCGAAAATATTCAAGCAACCACGACCTCATTTTTTAATAGTTCTGACTTATTTTTTGTAAAACGTTGGAATATCATTACAGTAACTTGTATCGATTACTTATATATTACTTAATATTTATTCGTTTGAACATAAGTTATATAAAAAGATAAAAACCCTGCAAAAATTACTATCTACTCAGTAGTGACAGAAGAGTACGGGGACTCAACTGAGAAATTTGAACAGCGTAATTAGTGCTTATAAAGAAAAAGTGTAATAATAAGTTTGTGAAATATTCTAGAAACATTTGATGACTGTAAAATTAAGAACGGTGCTCCGATGTGGTTCATGTCCAGTGACTTTTGAGAAATGAATAAAGACTAAAAATTAAGTTTAAGTGTCTATTTTGCCTCACACAGTCACGTCGCGTGACAACATGTATCCTCGCGAGGAAACAGCGTAAAATGATAATATAGTTAGTTAGCTACTTTCATTAGCCCATTAAATAAACAAAGAAATTAAAATCTATACCTACTACTATTTTTGGAAGTTGTATACGTGGAGGTGGATGAGCCCTCCGGTTTAGGGTTGAAGCGGTGTTGATGATGTAAAGTCACGATGGTTTTACAGAATTTATTGAATTGCAAAAGCAAAAGTTATAAAGAATACAGTAGGTACAAAGGTTACAAGTGAAAGCGTGACGTTCGAAGGTATTACGGCGAGGGCTTCCGCTATACGAGCCGTTCACTGGGGAAGTGAGATAGTCTGCTCTGGAGACTACCGTTTTTATAGTTGTCGTGAACAAAGGACTCGGTGTATTATGACTTCGTCTTACTCGGCCGCTCGTGTGGGTAATATTTAGTCAAGGTGAGTTGCCTCGCTTTTCATGCCCTCTGCTATACGCGCCTGTGTACTCGGCTTACATTTTCGTCCGTTTTACGGATTCAGCGTTCTGATTTCGACCTTTGCGTCGGGGGCGATGGCCTGCCGTGCTTGATTGTCGGCGTATGCTGTGCCTCCTTACACGTGTATATATATGTACGCGTCTTTGGCCACCACACATATATTAAAATTATACACCACGTTTCACATATGAGTTGTAACAATCCCCAGCGCGGCCGGCACCAAAGCTTTTTCATTCCCCTTAAATGACCACAGATGTCGCTAATGAGACATCTATATTGACTTTGAAGTTTTTTTGTTAGCAATATACTTTATCTGTGTAATGAAATTCTTCCGAATTACTATCATTAGGTACAGTAGGATACGGCAGAAATATTATTTTAATTTTTATTAAACTCCTTTTTTTTTAAATTAGAGACATGGTATTCTATCATGGGTGGAAATGGCGAACGATACATTGTGTAAACTGATCACTTAAGCCAGCCGTACTACTTCTACTTTCCCATAAAAATACAATTTCGTCAGACATTTTCTGTGAGACATCTATAATACACATTGATTAATAAATGATGTCCCTGTGACAAAAATCCAGTTCTGTTCTGAAAAATTTAGACATGCTCAAAATATTTTAATTGTTTCTCCCCACAAATTTATTTTCAACTTCATCCTTAACCCATGCAACGCCGGGTACGAACAGTTAGTTACTTGATTAAATTAAAAGTGAAAAGGAATTAAAATTAAAAAGGATTATAAAACTCCCAGACAAAATAAAAATGGTGGTTGATAAAGTCAAAATAAGAATATTACCATTTCTTAGCTGTTTACCGCCATAGCAGAGCTCTGAGGGTTGCATAAATCGTATTCAGCAGGCGTAAAAGCCATTTCGAAAAGAGACTCGAACATTGTTATCGGGTTACGGCTTATTTTGTAGAATAGAAATCCGCTGCGAATTTTCAGATCAAGGCATACGAAAGATATTTTTGCACCTTTTATTTTCATTGATGCGATTTAGGGTAACTTATTTCGCTTTCAAAAAGTATTTTCATATCCGATTGAGGCCCGAAAATAGTACACATATGTCGTGTATTGATTCTTTTTTGAGATTGGTCTGGCCTTCGAAGAGTATCACCAGGAAAGGTAGTTTAAATTTTAGTTTTCTTTCTTCTATATCGTCCTCTTTATCAGCCTGTCGAAGTGTAGGACATTGGGCTCACAGGCTGCAAACAATTGAATATCCTTGACGATTCTCTTCCCTTTTCCTCTGCAACCTACATTTCGGAGAACTGATTCGTAATTATAAAATTATGAGTTTTGTCGTACAATTCACATACTAATACAACTCACATATAAAGCAAGGTGTGCCAGTAAAACATACATACATACATATATATATATTATATATATATATATATATATATATATATATATATATATATATATATGTAAAACTTATAACCGATAAGCCCTTTCATGGGTAGAATCGGTGAACATTGTGTAAAGTGATCACTTAAGCCAGCCATACGGTGCGTCGTTAGCCCTATGAACACCCAAAAAGACTTCCATACCTACTTCCCCACATAAAAAATAGTTTCGTCTTTATGAGACTCTATATATCTTGATATATAGAGAATATATCTTGAAAAAATAATGTTTATTTTTATTATTTTCAGAGCTTTTTTTTATTATTTAAGAAATTTCATCTTATTCAATTATGAAAGTATAATAATAATTTACATGATGAGTAATCTCAAAACTGCTTGATGAAAATATTAGTTTTTGTAGTCTTAGAGTATAAAAATATCTCGAAAAAACTAATAAAAATACAATTTCCTTATCATGATTTATAAAATATGACGTCAAAAATAAAAATTTGCATAATAAAAAATATATAACAGTTTACTACACACATTTACTGTTTTTTTTCTGAGAATTGAAATATTGAATCTAATTTTTTCAGAGTGCCATTTTTTGACTAAGTTTAAGGTGCGATTTGTTTGAGAACTAAGCGAATCTACGGGCCAAAATATTTATGTAAATGTCAACGACTAATCACGAAGATATAAAAAATACACAGGTGCTTTAAAATATAGAGGAATGATTACCAGCTACGAAATCTTCTTCTTCAGCCTTCAACCCTCCACTGCTGGATATAGGCCCCTTCCATACCCTTCCATCCTTCCTTGTTGTTTGCTAGTTGTAGCCATGTCTTCCCCCCACAGCGGTTATATCTTTTGAGGTCTTCCGACGCCTCTTTTATTTTCCCAAGGTCTCCACTTCAGACCTCTGGAAGTCCATCTTCTAGCATCCTACCTTGCAACATGCTCTGCCCATTGTCATTTTAGCTTCGCTACACGATCCATGATATCCACTACTATAGTTCTGCGCCTAATTTCATAATTTCTTATTCTCTTAGGCTTATTCCAAGCATGGATCTCTCCATGGATCGTTGCGTGTATTTGAGCCTTTTTACACTTTTCTTTGTAAGGGCCATTGTCTCAACTCTACACGTTATCACTGGCAGTATGCACGATTCAAAGGCTTTTCTTTGCAGGCTAATTGGGATCTATTTGTTCTCGAAAATATGTTTGAGTTTGCCAAAAGCAGCCCAGCTCATTCCTATTCGTCTTGGCATCTATGAAATCTACGTATACTATATTAAAGAACATATTATTATTGTGAATTTGCAATTTCAGAACAAAGTGAATTTTAAAACCAAATTTGGTAATCAATTAGAAAGACATACAAAAAAATCAAATCAACGAAATAATATTTGGCTGCTACCGGGACTCGAACTCGAATCCCAATTTGGTTTTAAAATTTACAGAACTTTGTTCTTAAATTGCAACTTCACACTAAGAATGTGTTTTTTAATATAATATATGTGTTGTATGAAATGTATCCAAAATAAAATGAATTAATGAGTTAATTCTGGCATTATCTAGCGGCAAATACACAAAGTAATTTGTGACTACCGCATTACAAAAAGTGGACTGCTTAAAACTGATACTATATATTAATCAATTAATAAAATGAGACTTACAGATAAGGTCAATATATTGACGGAATGATACGAGACTGATATGGCGTAATGGCAACGCACCTATCCGGATAGATAGGAAATCCGGGTTCGAGTCACGATAGCAGCCAAATATTTTTCGTTGATTTAATTTTTCTGTATGTCTTTCTAATTGATTAATAAATTTTGTACAGAAGTCTCTAGCATAGTCCCTTCCAATAAACTAAAGCTTTTCCGATTTATAGAACTTCTACAAATTTGATAATGTGTGGATATTCTTACGATGGAATTGGTGAACGTTGCATTGTGTATAATGATCACTTAAGCCAGTTCATACAGGTCGTAAGACCTGGGCCATCCTATAAAAATACTTTCATACAAGTTTCTCATATAAATAGTTTCATCTCTGTGAGACTTATATAATTTTTATAAATTAATATACAAAATAATTTAAATTAACTATTTATAATGTACTAAAATGAATGTAGTAGAAACCTGCATGTTAGAAAATTAAATCAAACATTTATTTCATCAAATCGCGATCGTAAAATGTAAACGTTAATGGTGTTTTCCGTCTTCAAGCTGATTAAAAAATTAATAATTAAATTAAGCCATCAAAAGTCTTAGTAAAAATTCTCTTGTTTTCATGTCTCGAGATACAGGCAACTGAATAAAAAAAATATTATTTTAATAATCGGACCAGTTTACAATCGATCCACAGATGAATTAAGTCCCAAAAGTTAAATATTCGATCTAAACGATGCCAATTATTTATTTTGTAATTTGTAAGATATAACGAAAGGAATTAATAGAAGGAATTGTAGAATGGTACTTCGAAGCAGCTGGTATTGGAAAATTTCAATGATCAAATTCAAAAAGGATCGGAATGTTAGGAACGCCCAGACCTTTGGAGCTTGCTACGATCCTTGTGCAAGTTCAGATCAGATCCTTGCGATCTGAACTGAACACACAGGCTGGTCCACAACATGCTCCAAAGCACAATAAGGTGAATGTGAAACAATAATACTGTCACGTACTGTAATTAATTAAAACGCTGGAATTTAGTAACGGAGTTATAAAATACTGATTAATTAATTAATCAAACGTACAAAGTCACTTAACACTATTTGACTTAACGCTATTATCTAAATTAAACTATTCCGTAATTTATCACTCGTAAAAAGGCACTTGATAATCGCTTTAACACTTTTTTCACATTGCATCCAATTTCCGAACGTATTATTCGCTCTGGTTCATTTCTCTGCGTAAAAAGGTTCCAGATTATTCGCTGTCGAATTATCGCTCGGCTGGCCACATTGGCCTTCGCAGCTCGCGGCTGCCTCCGCTTCTGTTCCGCTGTTAAGCGCGATAAAAATAACAACAACAACGTTTCTCCCGCGCGCGGTCCTATTTATATCTGGCTAATGCTGGCTGGTATCGAACATTCTAGGCGTTTCTAGTGTTTAGGAGAACTTTCTCGTGGTTACCAGGCTTTTATAGATGTTTCTTAATACTTCCCGAAAGCAGTAGACTACGCTAGGCCATTCTGGAATCTTCGATAGTGTTGTTGTGACATGTGACAGAAGTGCGCAATTCTTTTTAGCCTCGTTACAATGCATACACAATATGTATACAAATTTAATTAATGTCCATCTCTGTCATATCTGAACACAATCGTTCCATGTTATTGCAATCTTGTGTGGTATTGCAATCTTCTTACTGTGGATGCTGGTTCCAATAATATACGGTAGTACAGTTCATCTTTTATTGGAATAACTTTATACAATGCAAGTTATATGCTATGGCGCGTGATCCGTATAACGCGGTGTCTCTAATAAGTCTGATTTCACGCGGTCCCGGCCGACCTTGCGTGCTCTTTCTCGCTCCCTTCCTAGTTCACTCTCTTTCATGCATTCCATAAACACTACATTCCAAAACAGAATAATCTGACGCATTTCAAAAAGGAAGTATTTTTATACATACTTGGGGATCCGTTTCATTAATAAATTGCATAATTCAAAATGTAGAATGTTCTGGTTAGAGTTTCTGGGATATTCAAGCGTGTTTCTGGTAACTCTCAGGCCACACCAGTCGGCTAGAAAATTCGTGTCTACGAATTGTAGACACAAGATATCCCAGAAAATTTTAACCAGAAGATTCTAAACGACTGTGAAAGTCTAAGAATATTTTTAATAATTTAGAGTTTTCGGGGCTATTGTGAAGTTTAAATCGTGCAGTAAATCACAGACGGGTAGGAGTTAACAGGTGAATTATAGGTTTTTAAGAATTACGAAATTACAAATTACGCATAACAAATTGCGGTTATTACGATAACCGAATAATGCAACGCCGTTTTCTAATGAAAATGTAATTTATTCGTTGCTTGTGACACGAATATACAAGCTCTTTGTGTTTTATAGCAACAAGGTGGCAACTCAGGTAACATTAGACCTTTGTAAAGTTGTCAGCGAGTTGAAGCAATAACCCTTTATTAATTAACTAGGGGTTAGCCCGTCTAAAGCATTTTAATCTAAACTTAATTTAATTGTATTTTTTAACAGTACAACAGACTGCGAGACCAAATTATCATAGCGAAACACACAAAAATACTCAGGCTTGAAAAATTCCGAATTAGAAGTCAATGCCATGTCCACTAGACTCCGGTATTTTGTTTTCTAGAATCTAATTTATTTTTGATTCTATTGTACATGTATGCATTGGGATTAACCTGTCGTGTGTGAAAATAGTAGGGATGGGCGTTGAATGGACGGACTAGTTGAAATCAACCGTTGACGTTGCATCGACGCGTCGACGGTTTACGTTTATCGCATGGACTAGTTGAATTCGTAGACGGTGGACGGCGGACGCCGTGGACGGTGGACGATTCAAGATTCAACGTAATGCAAAGCAACGAGCGAGAGCAAGACAAAATGTCTCCGTTTATTTCTCTCTCATCTCTCGCTGTCGACTTGTAGACGCCATAGACGGCTCGACGGGTAATTTCATTTCAACTCTAAAGTACAGGATCATAGAGTGCAGATCTGTGTACAGGAACTACGACAGAGATTTGAAATTTGAATGCATGCGTAGGGAGAGATAGGCTTAATAAGCTATTATCCATTATTTTTTACTTGATTTGTGCGATGTGCACGTGCGACGTTTCGGTGAATTCTCAATTTTGCGCTGTATAAAATAAAACAATTCTGTTTAATTATTTTATTTTTTATTGATTATTATATTAATTAACAGGCCGGCTAGATATTTTTCTAAAATCAATATTTTATTCGATCGATCTCGACTTCTTATATCTACCTGAAAAGGGATGGTAAAATTTAATTATTGTGTTATTTCGTTACTTTTCAACTTAAGCATATAAATGATAAACAAACTTGTAGGGAATAAAATTTTCTTTACCTAACTATGGTCCTTATTCAGGAGTCCAACATTAATTATTGTATATGTAATATAATCTTGAATTTAGGTTTAATTAATTTTTATTAAAAATTCCCTATTTTCAACTTTATAGATAAAAAAATAAATCTATTATAATTTTGTTTACACCACTTTTTATTGGTTTTTTACATGTTTCGGGAACAATGTTCCTTTTCTCAGATTGAGCCTTAAACTAAAGTTGACAAATAATACAGATATATTTATTTATTAATAATGTCACCACAAAGTGAAAGCCTGACTTTGAAAGATGTATTCTTCAATAAATTTCTAGATAACATCTCAAATGTAAAGTATTTTTAAATTATGTATTTATTTATAAATTTATAGATAATAAATAAATGTAAAGGTTTTTATCATTTTATTTAACTTCTATTAAAACGAATGAATTTTTCGTAATCGATTTGAGTTAGTGTAGTGATAGTCCAACGTTTTACAAAAAATAATACTCATAATCAAGGCAGGAATATAGTCCTGCGAGGTTATTAATGTTTTCCAAATAACCCTGTACACATGTAATGATGTGTACCTAATATATTTTTTTATACACACATTACTGCTTTGTACTTTATATTTTTAATTTTTATACTCATATTTTAATGCTTATACCCGATACTTTCACTGCTTATATATGTAGTTTATATTTATATTTTACTGCTTACACCTGATATTGTTGTGTATACCTACTTCTTTCTTTATTATATATAGAAAGAAGTATATAAAACAATATGTAAAAGCCTATAATGTGCGTAAACAAATAAATAATAAAATATTTATTTTTACATATAAGCACAAGTAGAGGTTTTACTTTCCCCGAAACTATATTCCTTCGAACTTCTTTAAATTTTAAAAATTAACGTAATAAAAATAACCAACGGTTGAGCCGTCGAGCAGCGTCGCATCGAACCGTAGACAGTTGACTATCGTCCCGATGTTTAGATAAACGTCCACGACGTCCGCGTAACGAAGTTGACGCGTCAACTAGTTGACGAATTCAACTAGTTGATCGTCTCGTCGATGGACGGACGTGGACGGTCTCGTTTCGTCGACGGTAAATACGTCGACGACCCATCCCTAGAAAATAGATTGTTCAATTAAAAATAATAATACGATATAATACATGTAGGTATATCTGGTTTCGCAACGTTGCCTATTCTCGATTCATGATTAATTTACATTTCAAACGTCTCATTGAACATCACATTTTTTGTTTCCTTGGCGTCTGGATTTATTAATCTTGTAACTTCAATAAAAATGACGACGTGTTCGCGACTTATTACATAAACATAAATTTAGGAAATACCTAATAAAAGTAATATTGAGTACCTAAAACAGAGTGATACTTAAATGATTTAAAGATTAAGTTCGCTTTAAAAGTATAATTTGCACTGAAAATTCTTTAAAACATTAAGTACCTATTCGGGCCGTACCTTTTATTAATAAATAAATAAAAACCTACTATACATTCAGAACCAAAATATTATACATATTACCATTGACGTATTATATTATAATTATATCATTGCATATTAAGAATCAATGCGAATTTTAAAATAAATTGGCTATTCAATCCGATGTAACCAATTTTCTTTCAAATATACCAACATGCAAAGCGTTAGCCACAGTTGAGGAATTGCAACCAAGAGGATGCGCCTACATAAAAGATAAACTAAATAAAGTTTAAAAATATTAATATGAAAAAAGGTTCCAATTTAATTTTTTTTAATTTTCATCTTTAACATTAGGCGTCGGAACTAAATTTCGAATTCGATTAATTGGAGTTTTGTTGAATTTAGATTTGTAATATCTTAGGATAACAGAAAAAGGCGGTTAGACAAAAAGGATATTCAACATAATTATGCTGACTCGCGATATACGCAGTATTTTCTGAAATTAGACTCATACTCATGTTCGTTCACCTTCTCGTAGTAAAACTGTTACCCCATATTAAAAGCATGTCTTCAAAAAAATGTTGATCCACTCATTTTTAATCCAATACAGGAATTACACCGTTGAAATTACAATACGCCTAATTGTTTGCAATTTGCGTAACGTGACACAGAATTACATTCGACTCATTATTTATATCACCAGGCCGGGCAGTGCTGACATTTAAAAATTTGGCCTTGCGTATCGTTATAATGGTTAATGTCCACATTAGGGCGGTTGTGTGTGACGTAACAGTACACAACTCAGCAGACAGGGTCGGGGCTGCCCCCGAAGCCTCCCTCCGCGGGGGCTGCTTCCTGCTTCCGGCCGGACCGCTCATTATGGGGATTAGCATAACACGACCCCTTCCTGCGGCGGGCTCCTGCGCGCGCCCAGACAAGGATGTTGAACACACAATCTGTGTGTGAAATAATCTTGCATAAACATTTGTACGCGTACACGGTGCGTACAAATAAAATTGAACCTTTATTTTTCCGCAAAAACTAATAAAGCGCGGGAGACGTCTTTTGGTGGAGGCGTGGAGGAGACATTTATGTGCGTGCGTGATTTTTTCGCTCGCAGAAAGCGACAGTCACAATTGTTGAAAATTATGATTTACTAACTAACTAAATAACTAACTAACTTACCGTCACGCCGTTTCCCCGTGGGGGTAGGCAGAGAGGATAGAGCACCACACTCTTCTGTCCTAACATACAACTTTCGCCTTATCCACATTCATACATCTTCGCACGCAAGCTCGCCGGTTGTTGAGGCTTCTGACGGGATCTTCCAGTATCTGGTTAATCTGGTCATGCCACGTCTTACGCGGTAGCCCTCTCTTTCTGGCGCCATCATACTTGCATTATATATCTTTCTTACCATTCTTTCCTCATTCATTCGTCGCTCAATATGCCCGAACCATCTAAGCGACCCTTTTTCAATTCTATTAATTATGTTAAGATCAGCTTTACATTCGTTCATAATATCTGCATTCTTTATGATTTACGTTATTACTTATCGTTATTATCTGGGGCCTGGGCAAAACATTCACCCCTCCCCGCAAATTATAATTAAATCGGAATTCAACATACCGCTGGCATTATAAGTACCAACCCTTAACAACTATAGATGGCACCATCGCACGAGACACGACCAGAACAGGCAAGCGCCTCTCAGAGAGCCCATTATCCATTCCCTTTTCAGCTGAGGCCCACGGCAGTCGAGTTGTTTTAAATACATTCGTATTCTGAAATTTCTTAGAAGACTTCAATCCGTTGATCTTAATTAATTAACTCGTTAGCACATCAATTTGCATACTTACTACGTCAGATGATGCGAACAGATTAAAATATTCTGCGAATGCCAAATTATGTTCAATTCCTGTTTGCAGTTATAATTAATGAGTTAGATATGAAAGTAAAACAAATGGTAGAAGTGAGAGTTTATAAAGATGTATTTAAATGTTCTAACGCGTTATTTCTAACACTGTTTTCGTTTATAATTTTACTGGGACACCCTCGGGGTAAACTTTCCTTTATTTAAATACGGTCTTGATTTATATACCGTCATTTTCGTGTGAGTTTTACCCCAACTCACTTATATTTAGGGTTGCCATATGGTATCAAAAGGGAGAACCTTTTTTGGTTTACACTGCTTCACATTTACATGAACAAAAGATATAATATCGTCGATGACTTAACTAAATAACATTTTTTCAACCCGATTTCCTTCCTAATTCATTCAATCTGCACAATACTATGAATTTATTAACACAGTTCCGTTGGATACTCTCTCGAGAAAACCGGGGTTTTGCGGTTATATTTTAAAATAAATTATATTTTCGTAAATTCGCCATATCTTAAAAACCGCTGAATATTTTACAATCAAATTTTATAAAATAATAATATATTTTTTTATATACAGCATTACTTATAATTATTTTAAATTTTATTAAAAAGTAAATATTAACGGTAAGGTATTTTTTTAATTTTCTTCCATAAATTCCCCCGGTAGTTTCATACATAATTTCATTCTGCTGTACATGATTGAAATTTGCGATCTTTTTTCATTCTGAATGGTAATCTTATTTCATCTTCGCAGTGATCATCTTCATATTGTTTTTTTTTTACTTTTCTTAAGAATTCAAAGGTGTTGTGTCCATTAGTAATTTTATATACAAATAAAAGTACTTTCAATTTAATTATTTGTCTAAATGTTATTATCTGTAAACATTCGAGCATCTCTTTGATTCTCGTGTATCTTATTCTTTTCAGTATAATTTATAATGCTTTATTTCAGACCATTGTTAATTTTTCAACTCTGCTTCGTTAGTCATAAATAGTATACTCCTGCAATAGTTCATGTGGGAGGCGTCATTGCGTTATATATTTTTGCACAATTCTGTTTTGATATATCTTCTGATTCTTCCCAAGGATGAAGTTCGTTTCGCTATTATTTTTTTTACATATTTACCTATTTTGCGTTCAGTGAAATGTTTAGTTTACGATCCATAATTACTCTAAGTATTTTATATCAGTTGTATCTTTGATTGATTCCCCATCGATGAGTATTATTGGTGCATCTGGTAGTCTCTTATTTCAAATTAATTAATTAATTGTTGATATTTAATTTCAATTTATATATTTTAAGCCATTTTGATATTTGATTAAGTCCAAAGTTTAATTTGTTTATGATGTCTTTATGATTATCTCCTGATAATGCGAACAATATAATTTTACATTTTAGTATTTTCACTATATCATTAATGTAAATTATGAACAATATTAGTCCTAGAACTGAGCCTTGTGGGACACCTAATGATATAAAGATTGTGTCACCAGCTTTAGTAAGTCAGATTTCCTTTTTAATCCTGGTCGAATCTAATATCTCTCCTGTCAGATTGCAATAATTTTGATTGCTGTCTGTCAAAGGGATCTTATCCCACGTCATTTTTTTTTTATATATATATTTTACTTCAGTTGATTGTCTCCCTTAGTTTTTGCATCTGGTAACCCTATTTGTACTTTGCCAAGTGAAATTGTTCGAGGTCGACTAGTTCCACGCGATTGGATCCTCCCTGGAGTAGTCTGCAAAGTTTGCAGCTCAGGGACGAAGTGAGCATTACAAACCGCTCCTGAACTGCCGATCATTACGTCCGCCGTCGGGTCTCTGGTCGGAGTCATCGGGAGCCAGCAGTCCGTGAAGTATCAAGGGTGCATTTCGTGCACCGCTTCACGCTCCATATGCCCAATCTGTACTGGCGACTAGGGGTGGGGGGTGCTAAAATAAATACGGAATGAATTCTTGTTTTTTGTGTTCAGTACGTGTACGCCTACTGAAGCCAAGTAACAAGGTATCATCTAAGGGGTTTGACAAAAAATACATTTAATTTTCGTTATAATGATAATAAATAATAAAACGAACTATTGACGTTTTTCTCAAAAAATCTTTTTTTTCCATTAATATTTATTTTTAAAATAAACATGCGAACACGGGATACGTATCGCATCAATCCCCAACCCCAATAATAATAATTTCGAATGTCCGTCCGTAACCGTAATTAGAATCCAATAGCTGAACACGTTATGAGACGGTTAAGCTTTATTTCACTACTATTAAATATAAATAATTTATAACTGACATTCGTTGTTCAAATAAGATCGAAAATGGTAGTTTTTATAATAGGTAAAAATAATTTGGTTATTAATAAGGCATTAGAATTTCTATTGGGATGAAAGATATGAAACATTTAGTAAAAGTCAATATTATTCTTAAGTATTCTAACTATTTTTCAATGAAAATAGGACTAGCTTGATGGTCTCTTGGAATGTGCTCGAGGCACACTTGTGCCGGCGGTTTTTCCAAAGTTCCAAGAAAATTTTCGGTATGGCGCCTTAGGCTATTCTGTCTTTATCTTCTCAATGTTGGCAAAATGTCATCTTCTCACTTTTTTTTCATCTTAGAGAATAAAAAGATGTCACAGGGTACAATTTCCGGTGAATACTGAGGGTGAAGCAACATAACGATGTTGTTTTGGGCCAGAAATTTTATCAACTTTTCGACTTCCAACAATAAAGTAAGCTTTCAATATGGCTATCAATGTCAAAATACGTCAGGGATAATAAAAAATTGTTACAATTAACTCAACAGCCCACGAAATTCAAAAAAATCCTTGCATATGACGATGACGGCGAAAGTTCTATTTTTTGAATGACAAAATTTTGATTTATATTTGATTTGATTTCTTTTGTATATTTAAGTTTTATTAAATTAATAACGGTTCACATAAAGGACTAAAATATTATTATTAACAAAAATGACTCGTCAAAAACAATGCAATTTTAATAATTTTACAATCTTAATTTACCACTTAAAAAACGACAGAAATTCTGTATATTCAAGAACACATTCATATTTGTGAAGTTGTAATTTTTCAGAACAAAGTTCTGTGAAATTTTTAAAAACCAAATTAATTAATCAATTAGAAAAACATACAGAAAAATCTAATTCACGAAAAAATATTTGGCTACTACTGGAATTCGAACCCAGATCACCTGGGTTCGAATCCAGTAGTTACCAAATATTTTTTCATGAATTAGATTTTTCTGTATGTCTTTCTAATTGATTAATTAATTTGGTTTTTAGAAATTCTATGATTTAAAAATTCTATAACACGATATTCAATCATTATATATACGTTCAGAGTCTTTGCAATACGGACAATAGGTGTACAAACTTAAATTTATTTTTATTTATTAAAGCCTGTATAGTGAGAACATAGTAATATTTATTTATTTATTATATATTTATTTATACAGTAGATACCATAATGTTTTTTTTTTAATAATTTAATTCTATGTTATAACATTTTAAAGACATTATACTCCCCATTTTATTTATTTACTTTTAATTTTTTTTTAATTTTCCACTGAATTTCATTATTATTTTTTAATTTTATGTAAATGTTAATCAGTGTCTCCTTAAATAGACCGAGGTATACGGTAAGGTTAATTCGTTGTGTGTAAAAGTGGCATGTAAACAGTAAAGATGTTCTTTAGGTAAACAAAGTTAAAATTTAGAAAATTATAAAAGTTAAAAATTAAAAATTTAGAATAGTTTATAAAAATTAAATGACTTTTTAAAACAAGATGGCTTCGCTTACCGATGAATGCAGTGACATGTATAAATTATTTATAAAGGATTTTATGTACCTTCGATGCACATACGCACATACATTATGCGTCCCATAATAATTGAAGTGCTGGTAAATAAATATTGACCATTACTAAATGTTTCTTATCTTTCATCTCAATCAGTAATTCTAATGCCTTGTTAATAACCAAATTATTTTGACCTATTCTGAAAACTACCATTTTCGATCTTATTTGAATAACTGACTGTCAGAACATGACTGACATAAAATATTTATATTAAATTGTAGTGAAATAAAACTTACTGTGCCATTGCAATAGAAATGTTTTTTCCGAAATATTTTAATAATCAAAATAATAAAACATTAAATATTGCGGAGTGTTTCGCGACGCAACTTCCGGAAAATTTCACCCTCCATTATTACACACCACAACCCTTAAATTTCTAATCGGTCTCACATTTCTGAAAAATTACCATGGTGTATATCTCCTCTAAGTTCGTAATCGATCTGATCCGCTAATCTTCTTGCTGTTCAGATATTAAAAACTGTAAACTATGTAACTCCGTGAATATTTTACGCAGAAAAAAATTAAAATCACATTACTAGATATAACTCGTCAGAAATGACGTACTTTTACTTGTTTGTATTTCAATTTCACATTAAATAGAAGATTTAATGTCCTTGCACTATATAAATAAAAAAAAGTCTAATTCTCGTCTATAATTTTTATTAATATTTTTTTATATAAAATATGTTGGGTATAAAAGCAAAGGCAGCAATATCCAAAAAAAATTAAAGAAATGATTTGAAAGCAGTCACCGAGGATTACTAATTTAGAATGTTATGAATTATAGATTTTATGCATCTATCCCTTTCAAAATCATGTTTCCGATCAATTTTTTAAAATCATATTTCCTATAAAATCTCGAATTCAGTACATTCTAAATTAATAATCCTCAATGCCTACATTATTTTTTTTTGGATATTGCTGCCTTTGCTTTTATACCCCACGTATGATATAAATTTTGTTTCTTGAAATTTTAATTAATTTTTAATTCTTTATAATTGTCATTAGACAACATTTTAAATAAACGTGCAAATGTTTCGGCCGCGAGTTTTAAGGCTGTGAGAACAGCGTAGCGTATTGGTAGCATTAGTGACGGACATTGTTACATATGTGTTTTGATTCTTTCTGCCTAGTGCGAGAAGGGATTTTTAGCATTTTCCAAATATGAGATGGATTTTTTAAAAACATTATTTTATGTCCTGTGTAGGTACATAATTGTTGTACGTAATTGTTATGCACATACTCGTAATTAATTTTAATTTTCTTTTTTTTTCTATAATTATAATTCAATTTTCTATAATTATAGAAAATTGAAAGTGCCCTTCATTACAACAATCTTTAATTTTTTATTATATCTACCTTCAAACTTTGTAACTGTCGAAATTGCGCACAAAGTGCAAAAAATATTTTGTATTCAAAATTTAAATTTAACAATTTAATAAATTTATAAATTTAAGAAGACTTCTCCGAAGTTTTTGCGCACCACCCAACAAAAATGCAAAACATTAAAAAAAAAATTTTTTTTTTTTAAATTATCACAATGTACTTGTACTGTGTATTTCGGCTACAAGTTAAGGCTGTGAGAACAACGCCATCTAGTTGTAGCCCAGCGTATTGGCAGCGTTGGTGACGGTTGTTGTTACGCAGAGAACAACGCATTTTTTTTTGCTTTTTATTTACTTGCGCTATCTGTAGCGTTAGTGACGGAAATTGTTACACAGAGAATTACGCAAATTTTTCGCTTTCCATACCTCATAATTATTTGCGCAACGGGGTTGTTTTTCTTCCTCCTCGGAAGACAAACAATCCCGAAATAAATAATGCCGATGTCGCCATTGCTTAAATTTTTACACCGTTTACACGTGTCGCCCTTCGCCGTAAAATGTCCACTGGGACGGGCGGCCGCCGCCACTGGGGTGGGGGAGCAGTTTCCCGCGCGCGCCGGTCGCCATGGCAACCCCTGCAAGATGGCGGCCGCTCGGCGCGCTCCCCGCGGCCGCGGGACGGATCGATGGCACAGGAAGACGTGAACCTACCTGCCTGATTGCAAATTGAACACGCGACTAATTAAATAGACATTCGCCGAGAGACCGGTCGCGCGTGCCTAAACACATGCTGAGTGTGGATAACCGGACGACAAATGCAGAAAATGTCTAACGGTAATGTAAAAATCTATATGCGTTTGAAGGCGTCCTGTAAAAAGGACATACATATATGCAAAAACAAAATTTTACAGGAGAGGAAAAAAAACACTTTTTGTTGGTTGTGGTTGGTATTGGACCTCTGTATCCCGGACAATCATCCGTATTCTGAAATAAGCAATATTGCTATTTTCTGTATCTTGACAGTTGTTATATAACATTGTGACGCCGTTTTTTTGACGTTTTATGTCTGACAGGTTTGAAATTAATGAATTCAATCAATTAGAAAGCCCATTATTCGAAATTGTGAATAACTTATGGTTTGATTACCTTTTAGGACCCTGCAGAAAACTGAATTTGTGACGTATACTAATGATAATTTTTAATTTATGCTCTGGATATTACTACCGCATTAAGTTTTCACTTTAATTTAATAAAATTCTAGAGACTAATATTCAATTCAAACCTATGGTTTTAGGGAACTACTTGCCGACTTTTTGAGATAAAACTATGAAAGTTCACAGGGCGCAAAACATCTCACAAGAAAATAGTCAAAGATAAAATTTATTTAAGAAAATGTGTGTTAGCTACCCAAAATAGAAACTTAACTATTTTACTGAAAACCTTACCATACAAAACACTGGATCTTCCATACATTTAATAATAAAATTATTAGTAAATTTAAAATATGTTTTATTTTAACTTTTTAATACACACGCAATATGAATTATTGCAAACATATATTTTAAATATTTTTCGTAATTCATAACCAACTTTTTAGGCATCCTGTGAATACATTTATATGGGGACTACTGAAAACTAGTTCCGCCACTGGCCGAGGGCTGCTACTGATGTCGTCTACAAAAAGCAAAATGTTTAATTGAAGGTTTGGAAAAGGGAAAAGGGGATTGTTTGCTCTTCCTGTGATTCAGCAGTATGAAGTGCACTTTTTATCAAGCAAAAATTACTTCCATAAAATAAAACGTCCCGACTAATGATGGTATCAAAGAGATGGTTAATCAACGCGCGGAATTAAAACAAGCAAAGTTATAATTGGCGATCTTATCCATGATGTGGTCAAATTAGCTTATTTTCATAAAGAGATTGAAAAAACAAACAAAAATAATTTTTATGAAAAGAAAACAAAATAAATTATTTTTTCAATATTTTTTTTATTATTATACGTTGAAAGAAACCACAAGTAGGTATTTGAAATATAGCCTCATCGATGTGTGCTAAAGATCTCTTGCATAGTCAACCTAACTAATAAAGCGTAACTTTGGGTCGGTTGTTTCAACTTGGTTTATCAATATTCTACGTTACAAATTCAGTTTTGTGCAGGGTCCTAAAAGATAAGCATGTAAAATTTGGTTGTGATCTGTCAAAGGGTGTACTTGCACAGAGAATATACAGACTGACATTCCGACCTATTTTGAAATAACAATACTAGTCCGCCTTGTACTTAAAATAGCAAGATTTTTACAATAGTGATTTAAATAAATAACTAACTATAAAATAACTATTTTTGCGGTTATTTTTCTTTTGGCGTATTAAATACCAGAAATGCGAGACCATGAAGATAGTTTTTATAGAGAAATTTTTAGTATGCAACATTTCGTTGCATACTAAAATTTCTCTTAGGAAAAGGATAATTAATGTTGTGGTTAGGCGTACCCAATCATTTTTTTTTTTTAATAGCAAACATTGATATATTAAACCAAGGTAATTAATTCCAGGACAATGGGATTCGAAAGCACTGTACATTCATTAGAACGGATGTTCACTAGAGTACGTCCGTCTTGATACTTACAGTATGATAAATACAGTCTTTCCAAAACCAGCAGGCGTCAAAATAATAAAAACATTATATATACAAAGCAATCTGTTTTTAAAATAAATGCTAGTTTTTTTCTTTAGAGCGATTAAAATTATTCATAAATAATACCTCTGTTGAAATATTTGTTTAAAAAATTAATGCTTCATGTAATTTTCATAATTTATTTAATACCGCTTTTTATGATATTTTAAAATAGGCACTTTAATGCATACAGACTAGTTTTTTTCAAATACTGATTGTATTATTTTAATGTATCTAATTATTATTTTTTTTAAATAACACCTACATGTTTCGGAAAAACCTTTCCATCGTTAGGATGTTTTATAAACGTCAAAATATCAAACTGAATTAATGTCTTTTGTTTTCCTAAATAATTTTAAAAATTATTTTTAAATATTATTGCTGAAATTCCTGATTACTCACAATTATTGGAAAAAACTTAGTTTTATTCATTCTGTATGTTTTTATTATTTTTATAAAAATGGAGATGCCAACGCGGATACGTGTTCGAATCATCGGAATACGCGCCAATATTCTTACTATTTTCAAACTAATCTAAACGCTTGTGCTATGAAAATTGGTCTAACTTGCTGGTGTCCCGAAATGGCGCTTGAACCACCGACGACCATATCACTAGACGAGCGTCTTGACCACTACACCAACAAGCCACTCCTCTTTTACTTATTGTTATTTTCTATATTTTTGTCTATATTTATTTATTTATTTAAATATGTCTATCTAAAATACGGATAACTTTTTTTACTACAATAATATCAAATAATAATATTAAATAATACTTAATTATATAAAATGGTTAACATTTTTAGATCTTTTTGCTTACTCGATAAACTAGAGACTAGAAAAATAGGAACGGACTTTCTCTTTTTACATAAATTAATAAACGGAACTATCGACTGTCCTCAACTATTACAACGTGAATTATTAACTGCTTGCGTGTTCCGTCTCGCGTAACTAGAAGTCATGCAGGTTTTGCCTTGGAAACTACAGCCACCAACTACGCTTTTAATTCACCACTGCAAAGGCTTCCTAGACTAGCAAACAGACAGGAGCAACTTGGCGTTTTTGTCACCAACTTTATAATATTAAAATATATTTTAAAAGATGTATTGAAAGTTTACTAGTATTCGTCAGATTGGACTTGAATAAGTGGATTGTATTTCAGTTGTTGAAATATGCTTTTCTAAGATTGTGTTACTGCTTTCTACTTTATATTATCTATACATTTTTTTGTATTTTTTTATTATGCTTTCTTTAAGCTTCTGCTTTTGCTATATACTTGCTTTTTATTTTATATTAAATTAATCTTTTAGTATTGTTCTACTGCTATGTATTTGGTTTCCACTTCATTATTTTTTCTTGCTTGTATTTCTTGGTCATTCACTATGTAACAATTTCTAGTCATTTTGTCTATTAAGTATTTATTAATTAAATGACACTTTTTTTTGTTAAAGCTCTGAAGTTTGTTAATAAATAAATAATATAAAAATCAAGATAGCAAGAATGAACGTGTGTATTCTAAGTTTGAGAAAGGCAAACAAAGTAATACATAAGACTCTAAAGGATTATACTAAATCTCCAGATGGAAAGTTTTCACCTTAAATTGAACCGAAATACGTTGAAAAGATATCGAAATATGTTAAACGCATATTATATAACAGACAAAATCTGTCTCTACCACCGCTATAAATTCATGGAAAAAGTTCGTGTATTTTTAGGCGTGTTTACGTAAAATTTATGACGCCATAAATCGTTCGAACCCCTTAAGCTTCGCGTTATACTAACATCGACATCTGAATTTCGAGAACGCGAAAATCGAAATAAAATGTATGGCAGTTAGAGTTGGATGTACGAGATTCGAGAAACTTTGAGCCGGTGGTACATCAGTCTGATTATGTAATGAGTTTGGTAGGATAATCAATCAAGACAATAAATTAGACTTTGGCCCGAATACAGAATCAATACCTAATGATTTAAAGGTTAAAGCATACTTTAACCTTTAAACTAGAGATGTTACGAATATTCGGTTACTATTCGGTATTCGGCCCATTCGGACACTTTTTGGAGTATTCGGTATTCGGCCGAACACTGGCTACTATTCAGCCGAATACCGAATACTTAAAAACAAGAGTAAGAAATAATTACAGTAAATTGATCGTAGAACTTTTATTAACACTGAACATACATTCTAAGTTCGAGAAAGCGCAATTTTTCACTTATTTAAATTTGTTTATCTAAAAGATGAAAGGAAATGTAACATAAGTAAGTTATTTTTCTAAGAGATCAAAAAAATAAAAATCAAATGAAAACTACCTACTTATTATGTAGTTTAGTCATGACTTAATAAACACTAACAAAATTATCCTATATTTCTTTATAGGATCGTAAATAATTTGATTGATTGCCCCCAGATTATTAGTCTGATCGACTCATATGCCCCATCGAGGTCATCAAGACACAGTGCATTATTCTATTATAGTGGACATGTCAGAACTAATGCATTAGCAAACTCTGTAATTCCCAGATAACACTCATTAGGGAATGAACATGCAGAGGCGGCTAACATTTTTGCTGATAGTATAACTGTGTATAGGATAAAGCTGATACAATTGTTTACATCCCAACGAAATGGAAATGGACATTAAATTTTTCTGTATTATTGTTTTACCTTTAACTATTATTATTTGTACCTTTAACTGTATTATTATTTTATCTGTCTTATGTTTTTCTGTATTATTATTATTATTATTATTACCTTTTAACTATTATTATTTTAACTTTTAACTGTATTATTATTTTAACTGTCTTATGTTATTTAAAAAAAAAATTATTCTGTATATTTGTAAAAGCCCTTAAGGGCGTTAAATAAATAAATAAATAAAATCAATTAATTATTTAGGTACTACTCGTACTTATTATTTGCATAACGAAATCAACTAATTACTTAGATACTACTTATTATTTGCATTATCAGGAAGCGGGGTACACGATCCTTGCCACAATGAGGTTTGCTCGCCAGTTTTCGTACATGTCTTAATCAGGCCGAATAGTTTGGCCAAATATTCGGCTATTCGTACACGCTCCTGGCCGAATATTCGGTATTCGGTCTGAGGCAATAAATTTCTGTTCGTTGCTACACTACTTTAAACCATTTCATTTATTGACTCTGTATTCGAGCCTACATCGATAAAATAAACCATATTTACTTCTTGATCACTAGATATTAGGCTACCCCGCTAATGGTGGCTAACTTTCTTGTTCAATTAAACATATCTTTAGAGTTTATAAACTGTAATAATCAAAGTAAAATTCGTTATATGCATTTGATTCTACGCATTTATGCCTGTAGAATATCAAAGTCAGGCAAATTACAAAAGGCAATTTCTGCTGCTTTGGATTTTTTAAAAAGGCTCTCGAAAAAGGGGAAGTTTGTCTTCTTCAGTTAATCTGTGTGGCTGTCAATCGCATTTTCTTCCTCTAAATCTTTCGATTCATAATTTTTGAGGATAGCAGGAGGTCATTCACTTGTAAGACTTGCAGCTTTGTTTCTTAACTTCGAACCTGCGCCGCACTGTTCGTTCGAAAGTAGTTTCTTCACCCAACACGTCTTGTTTTAAATTATGCAAAAATGTTACACGGAATTTTAATTTTTTTTATCTAATTTCTGAGAGAATACAAAACGTTTGAAATTATATAATTAATATTAAAATCGACCATTATATTCGGTAAAACTTAAAAGCATCCAACAACAAACTCTTTATTTTTCATAAATTAATTAAGGATGCAGTACAGAATCCTCACAGAAACGAAGCTATTTATATATCATACATAGATCACTTTACACAATGTAGCAACGTTCACCAATTCCACAATTCCTATTCCCAAAAAATAGATGTATCGTCGTAAAAAGCGTTTTAAAATCAACAAAAAACGTAAAAATTTCTTGCATATTAAAATATTATAACATTATTAATATGGAACATTTCTTAATTATCTAAGTATGGATTATAATAATGAAGTAAAATTTATACGTATAAAAAAACATATTATGCGTACAAACTAGTAGCTTGTTGGTCTTGTGGTTAGGACACTCGCCTCGTGATCCAAAGGTCGCGGGTTCGAATCTCAGCCCAGACTAGCAAGTTAGTCCTATTTTCATAGCACAAGCGATTAGCTTAGTTTGAAAATAGTAAGAATATTGATGTGACACGTATTTCGTGTTCGCATCTCTATTTAAAAAAAAAAAAAGAAAAAAAAAACATATATAAATATTCATTTAAACGTTCCACCTAGGACACTAAAAACTAATTTTTTGGCCGCGGCCTGTCGATTAATGCTTACATTTTCTTAATTATTGTAAATAATGTTCAGTTTATTACTTTTATATAAGAACAAAGGTTTTATATAAGTTATTGCTCTAAAAAATTTGCAGTCTAGAGTATACCTTCTGATATAAACGAATAATAAAAAGCCACATTTTCGTAAAAAAAAAAACGCTGAACTATGCATTTGCGGTGAATGTCCAGCCTTAAATCGAATGGACACGGTGCAAAACAACGTCTTGAAACGTATGAAATATACAAAAAATCATCATCTCCATAAATAAGGGAAAATTTAAGTACTTTGGGCATGTTATGAGAGGGAAGAAATACGAAGTCAAATTATAGGGGAAGATTTAAGGGAGAGGCGGTGCAGGAAAAGGCGGTACAGGTTTAAAGCCTTGCGTGACTAGTTGCATTGCTTCTCACAGTCATTGTTCAGAGCAGCTATCTGTAATTCCTAAAAGCAGTGATAGTTTCCAATACCAATAGGGAAGTGAAACTTTTAAGAAAGAGAAATAATATATTATCTGTTCAAGGCTCTTTTCCTTTTCTGAGAAATTTTAATGTTTAATATTAAAAATAATGATTAATATATGTAATTGACAATCTTATGATTAACAATCACAAAATCATTTGGCATTTATTGAAGAAGGTAATAATAATTAGTTCATTCCAGCTCTAGAAACTTATAAGTATGTAGAATGGACAAAACTAAATCTAACAACGCCATATTGAATATGTTTCAGCTGGCAGACATCGAAAATATATACATGTTGTACTTACACATTGCATTTGTAATGAAATGCCATTTTTTAAATATAAACATAGCCAGAATTAGAATTACACAATTTAAGCTCATTTTCACAGTTTGTTAGCGTTTAATACCTACCAGGGGCGTGCAGTGAGAACAAGAAACATGACTTTTTCTTCAGCATACACTTTGAAAAGAAACCGAAATAAGATATATATCTCGTAATATTCATATTAGTAATAATAATAATCAAGTAATAATAATAATGAACACATTATTGATATTTTAATATTTCATAATATTCTGCTAGATAAATATTTAATTTCGATTTTTTCCAAATATATTTTAATAAAAGTCATGTTTCTTGTTCTCACTGCATACTCCTGATACCTACCATTCGGGCATTGTTTTGTTTATTTTTTCAATAGTTAAACTTAAAAATTTCAGCAAATATTTATTCAACAACGAATTTTAGTAATCTGATAAAAAGAAAACAACACCATACCATGTCTTAACTTAAAATCAACATTTTCAAAATATACACAAAAGTACTCATATCGCAACATTTTTGCATTTCCTTTAGCTATAAATGCATTGCAACTTTTTATAATTATTACATTAAAAATAAAATACATTTGTTTCGCCATACAAAGAGACACCCTATTGCACAGTGAGATATTGTATCCAAATTTTCGTCAGGATTGATTACCCTTTCGAGAATTCGACATAAATATACATATTGGACAGATTTACGGACTCAATCGCCACTAAATACCGAGATAAAACCGCTCAGGCATAGCTCAATTTTATTATAAAAGAATACCCCATTTTTTCCGCCATTCCGGGGACATATTAAAAATATTTTCACGTACGCCATTCCCCACCATCGAAATAATGGCGAGGGAACAATTTTCGAGCGATCACCATAAACAAAATTCAAATTTTGAACGAGCTGTCGCGCGTTACGTAGGGAAAGGTGAAAAATGCGGGAAAACAAAGTGACGTTTGAAAAAATACAACACTAAGTTTGTCTGACGACCATTTTGCATCACTCGGCTGATACATTTTTATCCCCGTTACGTTGGGGGAACCGAATTGTTTTATTTCGTAAAAATTACAATTAAATTACGGCGTTTCGTATTTTAGAATATACTAACTAGTTTAGTGCGGGAAGTATTTTACAGGTCGATTTTTTACACACGATACTGCAGGCATATTTTTTCTTAACGTCTATTAAATTTGTTGAATATTCACTTGTTTTATAGATAGGGAATGAAATAATATTAATCACACATGACTAATAAAACTGATTATTCATCATCTGAAACTAGCAGGCGAAGATAATAAATGTCGGTTAAAATTGAACAGTATATTTTATAGTATCCATATAATGGAAATCCAAAAAAGAATTTCGGGATGTTTCAAAAATGGCTAAATAATAATTGCTTTCAACTGGAAGAAGAAGGAAATCCTAGCTGAAAAATCTATGGTAAATGGTTCGGAAAATCTAGAAACCAACTATTTGTGTAGTGGGGGACGAATGAAACGCTTAAAATTTATTAAATTTTTATCATTTACAAAAGTCATAACTGGATCACTGTTCCGTAATTTACTAATTTCACACTAGTCACTCGAGAATCTTCCACTTGTCTGTGGAACACTTATATTCGCCTTCTAGAATATTGGCCCGTCTGTGAAACACTTTATTACGTCGTTTCTTATTACACTGAATCGCTATCGAGAATGTTACGTAGGTACCTCGCTCGCACCGGGAACGCTTTCTATGGTCTCGTCTCGCTTGTCAAAACAAACTGTGTTACGCAGTAACGGCGCCGCCTGTTTTTATAGAGACCGCCATTTCGCGAATGTTCCGACACAATCCCGTGTAGTCCAAACCCTTCCAGTTCTTTCCAATTCATTCAAAACGTTCGGAGTGTTGGGAAACCATTGATTGCATGAAATTCCTTTTATTTCTAGCATCTCTTCACAATAGTGTACTTAAATGCGCTGAAAACATGAACCACTGAACCAAATATTCGCCCATAAAATGTGAACTGAATATATTTTAATAATATGTATTAATAGACGCATTTCAGTAAATGAGCGGCTATATGAATAGGTCGGTTTAACGGATAAGCTAATTTCCATTTAAAACTTAACATTTAATTAAATTTTAAAAGACTTTGAATATTATCGCATCAAAAGTTTTCTTCGGTGCGAAGGCGTAGAGGATTAAATTTCATTTGACTTGTTCAAATCTCTAAATACGACGGCAATTAATCATTCGGTTTTATTTATTCATCAAGAAGATTACTTTCGCATTTAAGCCTATAAAGAAGCCTGAAAAACTTTTATTGCTACTTAAATAAATAGTGTTTTAATTTATTTTCATTTCGAGTAAGGACTAAAGACTTTAAAAGTCAGATTGAAGGCAGCAGGAATAAAAAGCAGGAATATGATTATTATTCTTTATATATAAAACACAAAACAAATTTTTGAAGACATGTTCTTCAGCTGTTTCTGCGGCTCTTGCTTGTGAGTGACGTGATTATTAATTTTAATCGAAATAATGACCAAATCATGAAGAAAATTATTTAATAATCTATGGTTATCCGATTTACGTAAATATTGAAAGTTTCAAATCTCTGGCTAGTCTAGTAGTGGTGAAAAACCAAGTACAATATTCCTCCACAACAATCAGACAAAGAGAGTTAAGTATGTAAAAGCATGTAATCGGCCGTATTCCGAAAATAGCAATATTTGGGGTCTTAAGGTTGTTTTCCCAATACTTGATAAAGGAGAATAAAATAAATAAATAAACGAGATGTAGGTGCAGGTATACCTACGTCAGTGTTTGGTGTTCATCGTACTCAAATAAGGAGATTTATATATTTTCACAATTCTCTCAAATAAAATACCTTTATTTGCGATGTCAGGTGTCTGCAATGCCTTTAGAAAATTGATTTCTCCGGTGCCTTCTTATCCAGGCGGTCTGGTCTGATAGAGCTTCAAACGGATTACCGAAGTACCTATCGCAAACGTAACCTCACAATTCTCGTGTTTCGACAAAAACTACATGAAATAAGTAGGTACTAATGCTGTATTTAAAGATTATTTCATATGCGCTTATTTATTTGTTCTCCCACAGCGTCCTGATTTGTAAAATTATGGCAAAATTGTCATTGTCACGTTGGACAAGCGTTTATATTTTTGACGTTTGACGGATAACTGTCATGTCTCGCGTCGCATTATCGCGTTGTCTCCCTCTCTCTGAAGTAGAAACCGAAAGCATCGTATCGTTTATTTTTTTATTCTCATCTATTAAATGGATAACAATCTTAACATAATGCTATTTTCAGAATACGGCCGAACGAATGAATGTCTTGTCTGTTCTGTACACAATCCTACTTCCTTCGACCGATCTAAACAAAATTTAGCACAGCTACTGTTTAGAATTCTGCACAAAATTCAAGCAGTTAAGTTAAGTTAAGTTAGTTAGTTAAGTTAAGTTAGCTCCCCTATACAAACTAATTAACCTTCACGCAGTTTTCAGCAGGGGCAGGCAGATGGATGGAGCGTGGCACTCTTCTATCCAACTCTTGTCATCACATTCACACATCTTCGCTCACAGGCTCGAGTTTTTCGACATTTCCGATAAGACTCCTAACTGGACCAACTTCAAGTATCTTGTCGCCCTCTCTGGCGCCGTCAATACTTGCGTCATATATCTTCATCCCTTTTACAAAGATGTATTATATTATATCGAATTCATGCCATTCTTTACAAAATCAGCAAAAGAAGCAAAATAGATGATAGCCATTCAGGGTTATTTGGAAAACATTAATAACCTCCCAGGACTATATTTCTGTCTTGATTATGAGTCAAAAATATTTAAGCAACCATGACCTATTTTCAATAGTAATGGAGATAAGCGACATCTAAGTTTACATTTTTTTTTAAATTATTTCTGACTTATTTTTTGTAATACGTTGGACTATGATTACAGTAACTTTTATCGAGTATAAAAAATTCATTCCCTTTAATACAAGTCAAAGAAATTTATAAAAAGCTACAAATTCCAATTGGAAAACATTCCAATTGGAATTTCTGCAGGGTTTTTATCATTTTGTTTAACTTGTATTGAAACGAATAAATTTTTCTCAATCGATATAACGTTTTGTAAAAGAATAAGTCAGAAATATTTTTAAAAAATGCAAACTTTGATATTGCATAACTCCATAACAATTGGCCATGCTTGCTTGACCTTTCGACTCATAATCAAGGCAGGAATATAGTCCTGCGAGGTTATATTAATTTTTCCCAATAACCTTGTATAATGATGCCCATAAACCATCAAAATAAACTAACACGAGCCAGTGTAAATTCCTTGTCCACAATTTGAAACCACGACTGGCACAATACAAGCTTGTAAATTTTGAAACAAATATCAAAAGGTTAATCTACATATTCTTAAAAAGTATGTGTCTTAGTAAGTAGTAGCGCTTTATTACAAGAAAACGTTTTTACTTAAGACACACGGATTGTTACTATCGTTCAATAATCGTCCGAGCACTACAAGAAATACTGAAAACTTACTGCTTTACATTAGCGAGGACATAAACTTTCCATTTGCTAATCACATCACATTTCTCACAAAAATATTTCTCCAATTTTATGTGGGCTTGAAAAATTACGCGGGAAATTTCATTTCGTTTGCTTGTGGCGAATAAACTTTTTCATCGTCCGCTGTGAAAAATGGAAAACTTTTTCGTAGATGAAACAGAAATTCGTGGGGCGACTGCGAATGTCAGATAAACGTGAATTATTAAGTTCTTCAGGTATTTCTGGACGAGTGATTGTTCCCCCTTCCTCCTCGAATGTTTCACCTTTTGTTTTATCTCCCGAATAATACTTTGGTCAAAACACTTTGGTCTGCTTGATAAAACAATATTTTTTCGATAAATCTTAAATCCGTCCTTTAAGGGTTCTGTTTCGTGCCTTTTCTTGATCGAGCACAGACCAAAAAATAGTCTATGATTTGTTTTTATTCTTTTGTATTATTTTTACGTTTTGGGGTGAAATAACAAGCAACAATGGGGTAACTCTTCTTTTCTAATTATGTACGTAATTCCTTGTACAGCCAGTACTTACCATCATAAATCACGAATTACAGATTTTCTTTTTCACTTTTTTTTCTTTAATACTATTAACTGTAAAATTACATAACATTAATCGATAAAACAACGCATTCCATTGTTGTAACAGAAGTCATCGGTGGGGTTATCTATGGTCAGACGTGTTAACATTTTTTTGTAACATTTTGTCTCTTTCTTATCAAATATGCTTAATATACCGATCTATTCTGAAAATAACAGTATAAAATAAAAGAAAACAGAAAAAACATTATAACCTTACTTATTGCTTACTTATTATTATATATATGTACCTATTATTTACTAATTATAACTAAATTGTCTATACATATACATGATGAATATGTACATATTATTATCTGTAAATGTAAAATGTAAAGAAACTCCTCTTCTACACACGAGTCTATGTCACTCATGTACAAGAGAAAAATCCAACATATGTAACTAGCTCTATCTTGTAAAAAAAAATGTATTTGTAAAAAATTTAAAACCAAAAAAAAAGCTAATAGAACACACAGAAAAAAAATGTTTTGATGATTGTTATCCCGATATTAAAAATAACGAGACGTAGTCCTCCTTATTTTTCGAATATTACCCTAACGCTCAAAAATAAATTAAAAGCGGGCATAAATAAATATATCCTTATATGTAATGAGGTACTTCATTTCTTTATTATACTTTTGCGACTTATGCATTTTAAGATAAGACATTTAGAAAGTAAACTACATTCAGCAAGGGTGAAACATTTTAAATGCGCCCGATATTCTCAAATATTATTTATCGACCGTCTGCGTTTTTTGATGTGTAACATCTTTCCTCTCGCATTCCTGCAATCTGTGGCAGTGATTTCGTGAAAAAGGATGGAAATGCGTAACAGGAAATAAGACGCCGGGGAAGCGCGCGCAATTTCATTTGACCAATGAGCGCGCGCGATGGAAAAAAATTATCGTTTATAAACAAATCAATGTCCAACAAGTGCCATCACAGCGAAGCCGCACACTTCCAACATCTAACGATTCTGATTTTGTATATATGTTGCGCGTCTGGTGTCAAGCGTGTGGATGTTGCAACTTTGATATATTTTGGCTTATATCTTAGAAACCATCCAACAAATACTTAATTTTTTTACATCAATGGAAACAACAACTACCCTTAATGATTTACATACTAAATTTTATGTAATTTATGTGATTATTTTGAAATATTTATCCAAAGTTTTCATACAATATGTATGGCGGCACACTACCGCCATCTATGAAAATAAATAAAAACATATAATCGACCAAACACATTTCTAAATAAAAATACGTCTGTAGATATACGGTACCTACCTAGTCCGGCAAAACTCAATAATAAATAAATGCACATACATTTTCTTTACTTGTATTTACTAATTAAAAAATATATAGGCATTAGTTTTTTAAAATTTTGGTGTTAATTTCTGTTGCAGCTCAATTGATATTTTTAATTGTGAGATTTAAAATATTACATATCATATGCGACTACCATAAGGCTCGCTCGTTTTTTTTGAAAATTAATTAAATACAATCAGCATTTATTATCATTATTTTTAAATAGAGATGCGAACACGGAATATGTCAACACATATTCCGCATTCGTATTTCAAGGCAAAGAAAATAGTAAGAATCTGTATTCTTATTATTTTCAAAAAAGCTAAAAGCTTATGAATCAGCAGCAGCTAAAGGTTGTACGCTCTAGAGTTTACGATTATACGAATCTCCAAAGCGAGAGCAAAATCGTCCAGTATAAGATGCGAACCCCCATACACAAAACAAGACAATCATCCGTTTTCTGAAAATAACAATGTCTGGATCTTTAAGATCTTTATCCCAACACTTAATAGACGATAATAAACATTAAAAATGTCCAGAGCGGATTTTGTAATTTCGTATTTCGTAATACGGTTCGTTCGTATTTCGTAGTACGTTCTACGGCTCAAATACACTGTATTAAAAGATGATATAAGAAAGATTGTTTCTTACAAACGTATTAATTTCTTCATCCACAGCGTCCAGATGAAATATCATGGCTAAACTTGTCATGACCGCGTTACCGCGTATTCAAATCTTTCCATCATGACATTTGACAGATAAAAATTTACATCTTTCTCCCTCCCTCTATGTCTATCTCATGTAGAAACTTACAGAAACAAACACCGGCGTAAAGCCATGTCTCATTTATTTTTAATTTGTATTATCGTCTATTAAGTGTTGGGATAATGATCTCAAAGATCCAGACATTGTTATTTTCAGAATCGGGCCGAATGCATGACTCACCTCTGAGATCTTTGATTTGCCACAAACTCGTTACTGATGCTGAAGTGGACTGTAGATATGTTGAAAATGACGTCTTCACCGAGGTATATTCACTAGCGCAAATTATTAATAAAGATATAATAATAAGCGGCGCGGGGATTATGATAACAAGAGCGGTGTGAATACGATGTATTACGTAAGGAGCGGGCGGTGATTGTTCTGCAACAGATGCTGTACAGCGCAGGTAGTGGTCGATTAGCAACTATACCGTGCGGCCAAAAAGTGACAATTGGCGCACCGAGAGTACCGCCATCAGGTGGTAAGTCTGACATACCCTCGCTCATGCACAGGCGTATCATAGCAAATATATGTGGAGACAGGCGCGACCAGCTTGCGCTTGAAAACAGGACTGACTTGCTGGTGTCCTGGAATGGGACTCAAATCTTGGGAAACGACCACCGGATCACCAAGCGAGAGTCGTAACCACTACACCAACAAGCTATACTATATTATTTTATTTAAAAACATCTTGTGAGGACCGTGTCATCCTTTAACAACACGGTCCGATGAGATAGAATGTATCAATTTTTTTTTTTCAAAAATAAAACTGAATTCACTTTTTTTTAATTTCATGTTGAAATATTTTGTTCCTTGTTTAAATTACTTTCGCAGTTCACAAAATAAAAACAAAAGCTCGAGCAAAAACAAATCACAGCTTCACTTTAAAATAAACACGTAGACCCAAATTCAAAGTCAATACTTGAATTTGATGAATAGATGATTCAAAGGTTAATAATACTTTTAATACAAAATAATACTTTTAAGGCGTACCTTATTAACCTTTAAATTATCTAAGTATTGGCTCTGAATTCGGGCCATAAAGTCGATTATTCGCGTATCTAGGAAACGGCGTATTATTTAACATGAAATGTACATAATTATGAACGTATAATGAACAGAGAGGAATCCACTATCAACAACCAACAAGAGTTGGAGAAGCACGTACAGCGACCGCGCTTGCGGCAAACGCCAACGGAGTCTAATAGCAAAAAAAACACCAACTTAAAATGATAACAAACGTCAATAACAGTGTTGCCAGCATAATAATTTATTTGTCTACGAAAAAAATTAATATAAAATGAGATGAGATGGCCATGGGGGGAGAGGAGAAGTAGGAGGGGAGTTGGGAGGTAACGCCGGACAGGGCGGGACAAACAAAGAGGGAAGGGGTGACCAGGGATGAGAAAAAGAGAGGGGTGATAGAAAAAATGAAGAAGAAAAGAGAAAAGAAGAAGGCCAGAAAGGAGAGAGAAAAGACTTAAAAGACAGAGACTAAAGAGAGAAAGAGAAAGAGAAGAGAAAGGAGAGTAGAGAGAGAGCAGAGAGATAGAGAGAGAGGAGTGGGGGCAAGGGGAGAGATAGATAGATAGAGAGAGAGAGGATATGAGAGAGAGCAGAGACTAGATAGAGAGATATATATATATGCCGATGATATAGAGATAGTAGATGAGATATATATATCGAGGATATATAGATATTATAGATATATATATATATAGAATATATATATATATATTATTAAACATATTTTTCATTTATTTAAGGAAACGAGTCCCGTAATATTTAAAACGAAATAAATAAATGAAATAAAGAGAAAGGCACAAATATCAAATAATATTTTCCCGAATAAAAATGTAATAATATAAATTAGTGAATTAATAATTCAAAGAGAAAGATATACCTAACTATCAAATATTGACGACTTATTAAGTCTCTGGGGTAGTGAAATTGGTAACACGCTGTGCGCGAAACACAGAGGTCCGTGCTTCGAATCCAGGTTCCAGCATTTAAGTTTTCAGTTTTATTATTTGATATTTGTGTGTTTCTCTTTATTTCATTTATTTATTTCGTATTAAATATATATACTAACTGTTCGAAGAATATTTTTTCTTCTTCTGTATGAAGGCTTTTAAATATATATACTTTTAAAAAATTTACGATAGAATTGGTGAACGTTGCATTGTATAAGCCAGCTCATACAGGTTGTAAGCCCTGGGCTTACAACCTGTATCAGCTGGCTTAAGACTTCCTCTGCAATACTTCTATAATTTATCTTAATAAAATGTTATCTCTTTGAAAGTTCGAAGTTGACAGTTCGATAGGCTTCGTTACGATACGTTCGCACGTACTGTATTTCCCGCCGTATATGATACACGTCCCTCGTAGCCAACTTCGTGGCGGTTCCACTCAATGAAGATTGATAGGACAACCAATCACAGCGGCATTAGGGAGCTCTCGCGATACTCCACGATTTGTTCTCCAACCCCTACTGCACCCGCCAGGAATCGATAACCCCGTTCGAAGCGATTTATTTTATCGTGCAATGATGAGTTCGAGAAAACTTTGCGAATGATGTGACTGCGAAAGCGGAAAGATATGATTCAATAAAAGTCGGGTTTTTACGACGTTGTTTTGCTTAGCCGCGCGAATTATTGATTCGTAACATTGAACTATGAAAAAAACTAACCCATAAAAACCAAGTTTTTATTATACTACCTTTCTCATTTACTAGTTGAAACAGGTTCGGCGCTTACCCCACGCGTTGGGCTTGAGTCGAGAGACGCAACGAAATAGAGCAATAAAAAATTTTGAAAAATCCAAAATTACACTATAATTATTAATTTTTTAAAACGAAAATTTTTTTAGATCATTTTTACCGTCGCTACGAGTCTGCCTGTAATGTTTCAGCTTGATTGGATCACGGGAAAAGGGTTAAAAATCGATCCAAAGTTTTTTCGACAGACAAGCAAGCAGACGCTACGAGTTAAAAGAAAGGGAGTAAAAAAAACTGTCATTTTTCTAATTCTTGTTATTGTATAATATATTATTATGCAACTGGCTTTCTTCAAGTAGATTAAGATTAGAGATAGTAACTTTTAGTCATATATTATCAATTTGTGTTTAAACCTTAACATATAGATATACGTCATCGTGGACATTTTTATAGAAGTTTTGAGTTCTACAAATTCTCTATAGAAAGTATTTAAATATCTCTCAGGGTTGAGACAGCGTTCGTAAAAAACGCATCGCTCGACCATTTTTTCGTCGACTTAGGTTGTAAAATAGGTCACCGCGAAAAGCCATTTTATTTGAACGGAATAATATATAGCCTGTGACCACCCCGAAAGTCCATTCTAAATATTGGTGAAAGAATTTTTGAAATCGGATGGGTAGTTTCGGAGATTACCTCCTACATAGAAACTTCCGGTTAGATAACCGAAGAGACGAGTACGTCTCGAAACCGGTAGACTAAAAATCTCCGTTAGTTTTTTTACGCGATTCAACATGCAAATTTATGTCCGATAAAGACAATCAAGAGCTCCACTGAGTAGCTTGTGCAGTACTGCAAGATCGGATATTTTTCATTGGGACTCCGGTTTGTGCATATAAAAAAAGATAAGACGTTTCTGTGAAAATTTGTGTTGATCGCACGCGTAGGGGATGATTATGCATATTCCACTACATTAATTATATTCGATTACATTAAGCATATTCGATTACATTAATCATATTCGATTACATTAAGCATATTCGGTTACATTAATAATTAATAATACTGGATTATTTATATAGTCCCATTTTTGTGAAATTTTCACCTCAAGGGCGTTTTACACACAAAAAACTCTTATATACTAAAATCATATAATAACAAAATGAAAAATAAAATGAAAAAGAGAGAAAGAAGAAGAGAAAGAAAAACAGCTCAAAACATAAAATACTAAAAGAAAACAACGAAAATTAAAAAGGTTCTGGGAAAGATTTTGTAAACAAGTGCGTTTTAAGTCCTTTCTTAAATAAAGTCTCTGAATCCGTGTTTCTTATCAGGGAGGGCAAAGAGTTTCAGCGAACGAGCAAATGCCCGTTCGCTGAACCTAGTTTTCTGGAACTGTAAAACTGGAGCTGCACGATAAAGAGGAAGAAAACACGAATGATACATTTCATTATTGTTTCTTGGCGTTTGCCGTCTGTTCCGCACCTCTGGCGATAATAGCTGTAACCGTGAGGCCGCTCCGTCGGGAGGAGGGTGCCAACCACGCGGGAATCAATTATTTCTGTCTTACACGTGTCGGCAACACGTGGGCGATAGTGCGCGGTACTTACTGCCGGCGGGGGTGCAAGAACCGCCGCCTGATTTATCTCGGATTCCGCCCGGGACCGCTCGCCCGCTGCGGGCCAGGTGAGGGATCCATGGGAGGGACCATGATGGATCAGGCCTCCTCCCCGCACTTCCTCGACAAGGAGCGCGGGAACCATGAAGATTTACGATGCTTAGCGAGGAAACGCCGTGAAATATAACACTCTTCTCTCGCAACGGCGAAGGAATTGAAACATCATAAATACCTTGGTGTGATCATTGATCAACACCTCAATTGGAATAGACACATCTTTGAACTAGTAAAAAGAATAAGGAGATGTATCTACATATTCATTAGATTAAGAAATATTTTAAGTACAAAAATTATTAAAAACGTACATTACGCCATTGTTCACTCTCTACTCATATACGGTGTTATCGGATGGGGAGGTTGTTATAAGAAAAATCTAAACTCAGTAAAAATATCACAAAGGATTATCATTACAATAATACTGAAAAAAAAGTACATTTTCAACAAAAGATCCCTTTAAATTGTTTCCACTAACAAACGTAGATGATATTTTCAAGCAAGATTCTATATTAAAAATATGCAAAGAAAAAAACCTTACAGAAAACCAAGAATATTTCAAACTTATAAGAAATGGAAACCAATTTATAATGCCTAAATGTAAAACAACCCAAATGCAGCATCACTATATTTATAAAGCCATTAACCATCGAGATACGATGCATCAGTAACCCTTCAGAGCAAATCAAAAAAATTAAAATTTTCCTAAAATCAAACTTAAATTCATAAATCATTTAAACCTATAGCTTTTTTCAAAATAATTCCAATACTTTCATTATCAACTTATCTTTTTTACCGTATTAATAAATAACTTGTTTATACTACCTATATATTATAATAAGAATTGTGGCTCCCTCATCAGACTCAAGAGCTTCTCTTCAGGTGAGCGTCCTACTGAGGTCCTACATGACTATAAAGTATTTAAAAAAAATGTTAATCTAATATGTAAATATATAAGAACTGTATTTGTACTATATATTAAATAAATAATAAAAAAATAATAAAATCAATCGATTAAATTTTAGTGTGATAGATATTCTTACATATTTATCTGTAACTGGTTGCAGATATTTTATACGAACCGTGTGTTTTTCCGAGAAACTGTTCTCGACGTTTCGTTGAATTCTTATTCAACGTCATCAGGAGGACGACCTCTACCCGCGGAGGTAGAGGGCGGACTGATTACTACTTTCGAGGGCGTAAATTTTATGCACTTTGTTGTGGAGTGTTCACTTCTTCTGCAACAGAGGTCGCCAGTGTGCAATATGTACTAATTACGTCGGCGGACTTTACTGCGACGTCTCTCAAGGGTTGAATCAATGTCGTAAGAACAGGGCGCCAAATACTTGATAGTTTGTAACTGTCATATCTATTGAAATTGGGATGTTTATTTCAATGGACTCCCTCACTAATCTTGGTATAAGATGCGGTTCTGTTGATAAGATTTTTTTCTTGTCAAATCTGATGAAGTGACAGAGATTCCCTTTGGATGCATGTTCGCAGATTTCCGATATACGGAAAAACATACGGTTCGTATAAAATATCCACAACCAGTTACAGTTAAATAAGTCTAACGACCGTAATAACAACCTTAACTCTTTGATATTCTTACATTTTATAATGGTTGTCCAATAAAATTTTGTTTACCTGTTTTTTATTTTATCATTTCTTCTTCTTCTTCTTTTGTTAGATCCTTGATCTGTGTTGACAGGTCAGTCCTGGTCTTGTGACGAGGATGTCCAACTCTCTCTCCATCTCTTTGGCGATCGGCGTCCCTCTGGAATCCCGCACATAACGGCTCTGGGAAGTATCATCTGCTCCATTCTTTCGACATGGTCCTGACAGAAACGCCTTCTCTGCTCCATCTTACAATATCTTGTATGTCACATGTTCTGCGGATTTCTGGGGTACTCTATCTCTGAGGGTCTTGCTCGCAATGGGTATTAGAGTCTTCATCTCGGTAGTTCTGAGGAGGTGTTTGGTTCTCACCGTGTCGTGTGTATGTCATGATAGGTCTTACGCATGTGTACAGAACAAATACAGGGTGTAACAGAGCTAGTCCACAAAAATTTAGAGGTAGATTCCTGCTTTAATTATGAGTCGAAAATGTTTGAGCAACCTCGAATTAATATTAGTAGTTATGGAAATATACGATATCAATATGCTTTTTGCGATATACGATATGCATTTTTTTCAATATTTCTAACTTATTTATTAACACTTACAGTAACTATATAATTTTCGACGGCATGTGGCGGTAGTAAGAACAAACTCACATAAGAAACAAGGCGCGCAAGTTAAACATATATACAGCTTGCGAAAATTTGATAGACGTGGTAGTCTATCATGGGTGGAATTGGAGAACGGTTACATTGTGTAAAGTGATCACTTAAGCCAGCCGTACGATAGATCATAAGCCCTATGAACACCCAAAAAGACTTCCAAACCCACTTTCCCAAATAAAAAATAGCTTCGTCTCTATGAGACTTCTATAACACATCTTGATTTAACAAATATGTCGGTAGGTCCTTTTCTATTTCGCTTTACTCTTTCGTTACCTGTCTATGGTATCGCGCGGGTTCCCAATTCGCTCGCGTCTATGGTCGTGTGTCGCTTGTCAATCAGCTCTGAACTGCCCATAGGCTCGTCATCCCTTGTCATCACAGTCGTCACCCAATGTTGGTTCGGGAAACATCTAGAATGATCGACTGATTTCTCCACGTTTCTAGTGATTACGATTTCTCGAGAATAGTTCAATTCATTTTAAATTCATCCAGAACGTTGGAAACACTTTAGACTCTCGTGACGAGTATATTTAAAAAAAATTAAGTGACCGTGACGTCATAAAGATTGGGAACCACCGGATTAGAAAGTTGCCAAAGATGCCACTAAAAGCGTGAGACGGCGCCAGCAGGGATTTTATTTCTTACATAAGATAAAAACTAGAACAAAACTAGAACAAAACTGGAACAGGCAATAAGGGATCAGGGTTAGATTAAAAGTTTTGTCCAACGATCCAAATTTTTGTCGAAGGAAAATACGATCTTTGTGACGTTGTATAGTACCTACCTACATACACATCTATTTGTTTCAATATACGCTACAAAAAATACCTATTATATAATGGTATACAGGGTTATTTGGAAAATATGAATAACCTCGCAGGACTGTATTCCTGCACTTTAATTATGAGTCGAAAATGTTCAAGCAGCCATGACCATGAGTTTGCATTTTTTTTTCAATATTTCTGACTTATATTTTGTAACACTTTGGACTATCATTACGGTAACTTATATATAAAATGAAATAAAATAATAAAAACCTTTGAATTCCAATTGGAAAATATTCCAATTGGAATTTCTGAAGGGGTTTTTATCATTTTATTTAACTTGTATTGAAACGAATGAATTTTTCGTAATCGATATAAGTTACTGTAATGCTAGTTCAACGTTTTGTAAAAAATAAGTTAGAAATATTGAAAAAAGGTGCAAACTTTGATATTGCATAACTCTATAACTATTGATATTAAGGCTTGAACATTTTGGACTCATAATCAAGGCAGGAATGTAGTCCCGCGAGATTATTAATGTTTTCCAAATAACCCTGTATACAAGAAATCAAAAGAGTAGTATTATAGTAAAGCAAAAAATTACAATACGAATTGACAATCAAACATAATAATTTCTGTCTCTGTCCGTCTATCTGTCTGTCCCCGTAACTTCGTGTAACTTCTATAATTTGGTTCTAATTCACTGCTAAGAAAACGACATTAAACGGCCGGAGATGAAGCTTGAACCCCGGGCCAGCAAACCCGAAGGCGGCAACGATAGCGATGTTGCTACCGCCGACCCTGCATTACCCGTCAAAAATACAGTACTTACATATAGGACTTGGCAAAGATAAGAACCATTTCACGTTCTGCCCAGCATAATGGCTAGGGCTTAAAATTACCATTAACTGCTGGCAGGGAAAATATAAGAAAAATGTTAAAATTTTGATAAAAGTCGTTATTACTATTTCATGGGTGTCGGCTATAAATAAGTATTTAGGAACCGGCTTGTAAAAGTACCGTCATTCTGACGGATTGCAGTTAGTATAGTATAAACTTTTTTTAAGGTTTTAGCAACAGTAACATAATTTTAAAAAAGGAGTCGTGAAGTATATAAGATTAAACATAATTTAGAAAAAGGAATGTGAAGTATATAAGATTAAACAAAATATACTCGTAAACTACCGTCATAAGCATAAAAGCAGCTATTTGTAAAAATTTTAAAATACACAACTCCTTTGTTTATTTACGAACTTTGCAAAATAAAAAAGACAAATTTTAATTAATGTATTAATTATAATGTATTTTAAAATTAATATTCTACTAACTTAACTATTTTACAAAACATCGTGATTTAATTAAAATATATAGAAATTAATTAAAGCATACGGTTTTTTTTAATTGTTGAGCAATTTTGTAGATTGACATTTAAAAAAAAATAAATTATTATTTGTTTTAATCTACTATATTCATTAATTACACCTACATATTTCGGATAAACCTTTCTATCGTCAGGGTGTTGTATTAATGGCAAAATACAAGTATTAAAATGAATGATGTCTTTTGTTTTTTTTGCTTTCTAATTTTTCCATACTAATATTATAAAGAGGAATGATTTGATTGTGTGTTTGAATTGAATAGGCTCCGAAATTACTGGACCGATTTGAAAAATTCTTTCACATTCAGAATCCTAAATTATCCCTGATGAACATAGGCTATATAATATTTTCAAAAATGTTAGGGATCCGTATGAAAACTTCGATAATGTTACCCAACGTGTGAAAAAATTACGAAAAAAAAAACTTTATATTGTGTACGCTGCGGAAATTATTGCCAATAGAGCAAAGTAATGTACTACAGTTTTATAGAGGACATTAATATCTACAAAAAAGTCTACGATACAATATAGCTAAGTATTACAGTTATGTTACAATAACTTATGTTAACATTAGATGGAAACATTGTTTTTTAGAGAACAGCGGACCCTTTGTTTTCCCTCACAAACTTATTTTTTACTTAAACCTTAACCCGTGCAACGCCGGGTACGACCAGCTAGTTTTATATAATTTAGAAAACCAACAAACAAAAGACAACATTCATTTTTATATTTTGACATTTATACAACACCCTGACGATGGAAAGGTTTTTCCGTAACACGTAGATGTAATAATTTATGAATATAGTAGCTGTTCGTACCCGGCGTTGCACGGGTTAAGGATTAAGTTGAAAATAAATTTGTGGGGGGAAACAAAGGTTTGATTCGAACAGTATAGATTTGCATCGAAAATATATCAGGGGGAGGATAAAAGGTAAAAGGCGTGGGAGAAAATGTCACTTTTGTTAACCGCCGGGTCCTAACAAATGAGTTTCCAAATTTTGAGTCCGATCGGTCAAAAGGTACAGATTTGAATCGAAATATAACAGCGGTGAATAAGGTTTAAAAGAATAGGAGGGAAATGTCGCCTATGCTACCCGCAGAGTCCTAAAAAATAAGTTTACAAATTTTGAGTCCGATCGGTCAAACAGTACAGATCTGCATCGAAAATATGTCAGGGGGAGGGAAAGGGGTGTGAGAATAGGGAGGAAATATTGCCTATGTTACCCGCAGAGTCCTAAAGCATAAGGTTCCAAATTTTGAGTCCGATCGGTCAAACAGTACAGATTTGCATCTAAAATATGTCGGGGGGAGGGGAAGGGGTATGAGAATAGGGGGAAATGTCGCCTATGTTACCCGCAGAGTCCTGAAGAATAAGTTTCCAAATTTTGAGTCCGATTGGTCAAACAGTTCAGATTTTAATCGAAAATATTTCAGGGGGAGTGGAAGGGGTATGAGAATAGGGGGGAAATGTTCTCTATGTTACCCGCCTCGTCCCAAAGCATAAGTATGCAAAATTTTAATCGAATCGGGCAAACGATGTGGATTTGTATAGAGAACAGACAGACAGATTTTAAAAAAGAAATTTTAAAAACAATATGACATTTTTCGCAATAAAATAAATTATATATTGCTTTTTGCTTTATACGACATAAACAAAAAAGCTCGTATTTACATCATTTAGTGATTTTTTGTAAAAATATGCCAATATTTGTTGTATCATTACATAGTATTGGCAAATCTTATCAAATCGCGTAATCTTATTGGAAATTTTATTACAATAATAAATCTTCAAAGCGACATCGATCAAACAACCTTCGTCGAGGATTGCGCGAAGAAATGGGGTAGATAGGCTTCTGTGTAAGTAGGCTTACGTGTACAGTACGTGTACTTCAATAATACAGTAGACTCGGTGGGTCGCGTTAGCCGGGTTGCGGATAAACAGGGGGAGTAAAACAATATTTTTTTCGAGAAAATATTAAAAACAAATTTTAAATTATATGTCTCAAAGAGAAGAATCTATTTATATGAGAGACGTGTATGTAAATCTTTAAAGGGTGGCCACAGGACTTGAGACCTGTGTGAGCTGGCTTAAGTGATCACTTCACACAATACAACTTTCAACAGTTTTATTATTCCGATTCGCTTCAATAAAGCAAATGCCTCGCTGCCACGTGAATTACATTAATTTCAATGTAGGTAATTAAAATACTTTTAATTAGCATTATTGCACATTTATTGAACTTAATTAATTTTGAGTATTCATTTTAACTTAATAAAAAACTGAATTTAATTCAGCTAATAAGTTAACGCAACATTTACTGATTCTGAGGCAGCACGAACTTCACCGATAAATAAATACCTTAAGATCTTTCAAATTTCATACAGGTACCATTACCTTTCCAATAAAGGCAATGTCTACCATGAATGTCGTATTAATAGAAAGAAATTTTCCGTTATTGATGTGTGGTTGGTACTCAATAGGTACCTACCCGCATTTGCTTTATTGTTTCCATTGTTGGAACAGAAATGGCTGCACCTGTGTCGTAATTGGCCATCGATCATAATACCGACTAAGTTTATTGGACAGTTATAATTGGATATCGTCCAATTAGGCTCGATTCTTGTGGGCAATCGCCGTAACTCAACGTCAGTATTTTTTTGCCGTAATATACGCTAATATTTTAGGCTGCCAATTGGAAAGAAAAGAAATTGAAGGACTTTATTTTATCTAGTAAACAAACATTTTATCAGTTATTCATTTAATTTAATTGGCGTTTATTTATATAATAAACAAAAAGTTGAAATTTTTTACAATGTTTTTTTTTACATTTTGTTTATGACTAGGTTAGCTTACCCGCGCGGCTTCGCGCGCGTAGATTTTTAGTAATTTTAGTCATATTCTATCAATTTTTCTATTAACCTTAACATATAGAATATGACGTAGCGGACTTTTTCATAGATCTTTTTAAGTTCTACAACTTTTCTACAGAGAGTATTTAAATATCTCTTATCGTTAAGGTCGCGTTCGTAAAAACCGCTTTTTTTCTTCGACTTTAGTTGTAAAATAGGTCACCACGAAAAGTGCTTTATTTTAACGGGATAAAATATAGCCTATGCCCATTCCAAAAGTCCATTCTAAATATTGGTGAAAGAAGTTTTGAAATCGGATGAGTAGTTTCGAAGATTACCTCCTACATCAAAACTTACAAACTTTACCTCTTTATATATTCGTATAGATTTATGTACACATTTAAGTAAGTTAGATTAAGTATAAATTTAAAAATAAAATGGTCTACGCGAGTGTGGAATCGACTGGGCTCTTCTCGTAAACTTGAGAACATCGAGAAAATGACATTACCAATAAAAAGAGATCGACAGGCTACTACGCACATTGTGTCAGAGTTGACAGCGGGCTGTTACCATAGAAAGTGTTGCTAGCGTGTGTGTGATTCCAACGATAGTAAATCAAGAGAGTATCTACCGACGAGCGAGACGTTTTTAATAATAATCGAGTCTTAGTCTGTCTAATTCGATTAGCCATTCTGTCAATTGTTTCACGAAATGATACGTGGTTTTGTTTGCTATCTCTTTTTGTGTTTTGTTTTAAATATATGGAACAGAGTAAATTTTGTGTCCTTGTGCAAGAGTTGTTTTAAATTTCAGTAAGCTTTCTGTTTTCTTGCGAATTTTAATTGCGAATTTCTTGCGAAGATAAAAACGATATTACAATTATAATAGATTCACATATTCTCTGAATTACCAATAGATAGGTACATGATAAAATGTGAGTTTATTGCGACGCAGTGTAAAGATAATGGAAAAAATAGAAAAGATGTATTAAAAGATACTTTTACAGACATAAATATATACATAGGTAATATTTCTATAATAATCATCCGATTTCTCAAAAATTATTATCTTTTCACTGTAAGAAAATATTATTTTTCATTCATTATATTATTATGTTATACTACTTTATAGTTATTTGCGCCATCTGGTAGCGTTAGTGACGGACATTGTTACACAAAAAATGATCTATTCTGTAGGGGCGTGCGTTTAGTACGTTGAGGCATGACTTTTACGTAAGCATAATCTCATAATATTCCTATCACAATTATCATCATTTTATCAAACATAATAATTTTATCAAACATAATAATTTTATCAAACATACTTGCTTGTCCGTTCATCCGTCTGTCTGTCCCCGCTACTTTGTGTAACATCCATAATTACATCGAATTCACGACTGAAAAGCGGCCGGAGATGGGGCTTGAACCCCGGGCCACCAAACCCGAACCGGCCGCTTCATGCATGTCGCCACGGGCGCCTTTCCGTGGAGAGCCAAAAAGATGCTATAAATATATACTATGGATTGGCAAAGACGCAGACCAATGTTCTGTCATTTTTTACGGGTTGCAGCTAGTAAAAATTTTAATACATCATAATATTCTTTCACATAAATATTTATTTTCGATATTTTTCCATAATATATGTTCATGCGCCTGCTATTTTTATATTTTTAATCAAATGAAAATAAGTAGGTAGGTACCCCACAGGTATTGAATTCACGAAGAAGTTCTTTACCGACAAACTGGCTCATGAAATAATGTGAAAAAAAGTGAAAAACGAACGTGAATATTTTAATTATCGAACGCGCGAGTGTTTTATTTAATGACAAATTATAATATCAGCAAAGATTTGGCGGCAAACTATTTTTTCATGCTTTATGATCAGCACAGCCGAAATGTGCAGTTTTCTACGCAGACAGATGACAGCCTATAATTAATTTGAGAAGACCGACAATTATACCGTCGTCTTTTTCTATCAAAACTTTTCGCTCAAGCATTATGTATACTTGATATTACATTTAATTTAACTGTCAGACTCATCTTAAAAGAGCACGATCAAATCACGGAATACCTCGAATTTCAAACTTGTGAAATGAATGTCTAGCCTTATAATGGCTACAGAATAAAATATGTAGGTACGCAGCATGGTACCGAGTATGGCATTTATTTTTCTGAGATTACACTATTACCAAATTAGCCGAGATGTTTACACATTAATAAATATAAAATAAAAGGATAATCTGAGATAACTAGACTGTCGTAAATTTTACGATTCGTCATATTTATTTTGGTACATTTTTAATGTGTTATGACCAGCTTTATGATGTTACAGGGTGCGGTAAACACACCCCATTATATCTGTGCTCACATTAATGGGCCTGTCCGGATGTACCACTCAACTAGCCCAGTGACATGCTCTAAAGTGTCAACTCTTACGTAACATTTAGCACAAGCCAAATTATATTTCAACATAGAATGTATATCTTCGGAGGACTTCCGGTTAAAATGTGACATAAACAGCGCGTTAAAAAAAATTGTCAAAGATCCGCGGGAAAAAGTGTAATCTATATTAATAATATAAAGAGATAACGTTTGTAAGTTTGGATGTAGGAGTCCATTCTAAATATTCACCAATATTTAGAATGGACTTTCAGGGTGGACATAGGCTATATATTATCCCGTTAAAATAAAAGGGCTTTTCGTGGTGACCTATTTTACAACTAAAGTAGAAAAAAATTGTCGAGCGATGCCTTTTTTACGAACGCTGCCTTAACGGTAAGAGATATTTAAATATTTTCTACAGAGAAGTTGTAGAACTTAAAAAGTTCTATAAAAAAGTCAGGGAGGGATATATCTATATGTTAAGGTTAATACACAAATTACTAAAAATCTAGACGTGCGAAGCCACGGACACAACTAGTATATTATAAAGTTGTTACAGGTATTTCGCATTTCGTAGATACCGCCAATAGACAAATATTTCTGAACTTGTAATAAAATTCAGATAATGTTTGATGAGACTAAAATAAAATGATCTGTATATCAAGCTGCATAATCTCTTATACTTCTAAAACCTTTTACTCCGGTCTTAAGAGAAGAGCGACCCCTTTTGGATTATTTCTTCCCTGCGGAGGCCGTCTGCGAAGTTTCCAAAGGCTCTTTTCTCCAAACGACATGGAGGATTGCCAAAATTTCATTACAGTTCCTCCCCTCAAGCAGTCTCTCCCTGTGGGGGTAGTCGCGGTAAGACTCCTCCAGAGTGTTGGAAGGTTTTCAAAGTCTTATCATGCATACCAGTTGTGTACTAAGCCCATTTAAAGCCCCCTCTCTATTAAGGCTTTTTTTAATGTACAGGCTTTACAAATAAATATATTTTTATCGGATTCTGGTTAAGCTAGGCACATCGTTAACGTAAGCAGTCCGAAAAAATACAATATAAAATAATTAACGAAAGATAATAATAATATTTGGATCATTTGTATAGCGCCGTTTTCCTGAGTAGGTACTCACCTCAAAACAACTTACTGACTAGAAGCACTTATTTACAATAGGTCGACCACAATCAAAAGAACATTCCCTAGCTTTGTACGGTAAGAAGAAAGCGGGGGAAAGTTGGCTGGCAAGCCCGTATTACAAGCCTCAATATGATATTCCAAATAAATATATATTTTTTAGTTTAAAAAAGGTTACCTACTTACTAGAAAAACTTATTTTGTGTTCATTTTTTGCATCGTAACAACACAATATTTTTTGCGCCCATTATTTTGAATGTGGTCTAGCTATATTACATACTTATTCCCTAGATGACATGCAAAAAATGGAATTAACATTTAAAACTATAATAGTTGGGAGTGCTAGAGGGAATCAGATATTTTCGCGGAGTGCATACTAGGCATAACGGTCTGATTCTGTAGGTTTTTATATGATTGTCTAAACAAATGCGTCTTTAGTTGTTTTTTGAACTGTGGTAAGCTGTTTGTTTGTCTCGGTTTATTCGGTAGTTTATTCCAGAAATTTGGTCCAGCCACCGCGAAAGCACGGTCACCGAAATTGGGTTTGTGGATGCGATTTACTTCAAATAACCTATTTGTATTAAATGTTGATGCTGAGCGAAGAGTTAGTTGTCTGTTATTTGTGGAATACAAGCATACTTCCTTAACTGAAAATCGCACACGACATAAACACATATTTCTGCCACAAAATTGCAACACTTCATTTGCGCAACATCACTATACATATCTAGGGATTGTTTTGTTATGATTATTGGATGATTTTGTAAAATTAATAATTATTGTATCGTTATTCGGAAAACGTCTTTCTGCCGAATTTCAGAGCGATTGTTGGTTAGAAAATTAGTCAAATATTAACAGAGTTAAATTAGTATAAACCACTACCAGATTTTAGGTCTACCGGTTTCGAGACGTACCCGTATCTTAGTCAGGACCAACACTACACTACTATGTTCACAACACTATACACCACAACCATAGTATTGTTAACCTATCACCAATATTTATCACAAACGTGTTAATCTTGTCGAAGACAAGCATGCACTAATATGCCTACAGGACGATCAGGAATCTACAAGGGAGAGAGAGTGAGCGGGGGCGGAATCTAAAGTGGGTGTTACGAAACCTTTTGTGAAAGTTAAATTAAACAAAGGGCTGTATGGAAAATTGATTTGGTTATTTATAAGGGGTCAAATATTGATATTTATATTTTTATTTATAAGGGGTTATATAAGATTATTTATAAGGGGTCAAAAATTGATTACAATATTTGTGGCTGACATACAAGTGAAGTAAAATAAAAGCGTGTAGAAATACGAGTTCCGCAAACATATAGGTAGGTACATGTTTCTCTTTTATAATGACTTATTTATTTTTTATAATGATTTAACATAGGTAGATTATAAACAACAATAGTATTATCGGTTATACCGCGCAAAAGATATACTCGTAGGATAATAAGTGTTTTGCGCTATATTTGAATAATTATTTTGCTGAATGTAATGTTCCCGTCCATTAAACCAAAGAGGGGGACGTAGGAAATTGCGGATCCAGATAAAGTCTATCTTCCACTTGAAGTTTATTTATTAGCTTGTAACAATGAGTAAGTCGCGACAATATTGTTAGCGGTTTACAGGTAGCTTAAGTAGTAATTACTCTCGTGCTGTTAATACAAAAACTCTTTTAATACTCATTCACTCTCTCATATTTTCTGTCTCTTTCATTCATTCCGGCAATGTTAATCTATATAAATTACACTTAACAACTCAGACAAAGAGGTTATTTTTACAAAGAATACCAAAATAAAAAAATTATCGATGTACATTTTATTGTATTCATTAGTTGTGATATAATCCATATCCATGCAATATATGTATATTTACATATATGAGTGGTATAAAGGCAAAGACAGCAATATCCATAAAAATTTAGAAAATGTTTTTAATCTAGTCACCGAGGATTACTAATTTAGAAAGTATCTACTGAATTGGAGATTTCATAGGAAATATATAGCTCATCCCTTCCAAAATCATGTTTCTAAATGATTATTAAAAACAAATATAGCAATAGCCTCACAGTGTAAAATCAAAGGCAGTAATGTCCATTTCCATGGATATTGCTGCTTTTATCTATATTTTATTTTTCAAAGTGGAGTTTTTTAGAAATATTCCTTATTATCTTATTAACGTATACATGATATTCTTTCGAATTATTATCTACGTATCTACTAGAATATGGCTGAAAATCAATATTTTCAATTTTCAACTCTTATCATGCGCCAGCATATTATATTTTAATAATATATTTATATGAAAGTATGTTCTAAGAACACAGTTACTGGATTTGGTCCCCAGAGGGATGATTATTAAGGATAAATTATAGAAGTCTCACAGAGACGAAGCTATTTATATATGAGAGTATAAATTTAATTGCACGTTTCATTCACATTTTATAAAGAACTAGCTGTGCCCGCGCGGCTTCGCACGAGTAGATTTTTAGTACACTGTTTGGATTGTCATAGAACTTTCGCGAACCTTCTACAACATTCTCCTTCCAGAACTTTCAAGAAATTTATTGAATGTGCAGACACACCGACACATTCCGCGACTCGGTTTAGAACCTTATAGAACTTTCGGGAATTTTCTAGAACCTTCTCCTTCCAGAACTTTCTAGAGCAGGTTTTTCCGGAACCTTCTAGCTCACCGACACAGTCGGCGCGCCTATTTTGAAACAATCTGAAGCATTTGTGGCCTTCCCATAACAAAACAATGTGCTAGAAAGCACATTTTCGTCACCCACTCCCACCCACGCACAGCCACCCCCACCAAACTCGCATATTTCCGGTGTGACACCGAGGGCTATCCACCACCATAACCACCGGTGGGTAGTTGTGGAGAAAACTTGGCGGGTAGGGAAATACGGGTTTCTTTTATATAGATATATATTGATAAAAGAAACAATTTGTTACACAGAATATGTTTTAAACACATTTTGTTTTTAATTTTGCCGGAAAATTCAACCCAATAAATATGTCAATACACTCCCAGCACTGTAAACTTTGCAGGGTGGGCCCGGGGCATTCTTGGAGCACCTTTCAGAATTAAGCGCAACTGACAACGTCTTTACTGTCTGCAGAGCGTCCCCGGGGGAAATGGGGGAGATGTAGGTACCTGCGGGGCGGGTTGAACAAGTAGCTTAGCAGATATCGACGCACCGTGTTGATGTACTACATATTCAGCAAGTTTAAGCGCGATAGGGTTTTCACTACTTCTTTGACGTTATAAATAAACAACGTTGCCCGGATTATTCATATATTTACTTCCTTTATTGTAACTCGTGGCGTCTGCTTGCTTGCCGGCTTGCCGTCGAAAAAACTTTGGATCGATTTTTGACCCTTTCCCGTGATCCAAATCGAGCTGAAACTTTGCAAGTAGACTCGTGGCGACGATCGAGAAGATCTATCAAATTTTCGTTAAAAAAATTAATAATTATAGTATAATTTCGGATTTTTAGAAATTTTATTGTTTTTTTCAAATTGGAATCATTAGAAAAGTTTGATTACGGCGGCCCGATAACGTCGCGGAATATTTTCTAAATTTGAATTACTCCGTCGGTATACATAATAGGTACTTCACTACGAATGTCGAAAATCTAAATTGACTGACAAATGTTTTTAGAACTTAATCTTCAAAGCATGAAGAGTCTTATCAAAGCTCAAAACATCTGACATTATAGAAATATATTAAATTACTGTAAGTTTAGTGTTACGTTATATGTTTTAATTCGTCTTTAATAGTTGTTATATTTTACAAACAAAGGGAGAGTATAATAAAAACTTAGTTTTTATGGGTTACTTTTTTATAAATTTCTTAAATTATTAGGTCCCGGTTTAGAATAGTAAGCTTCCTAGGAGATACTTTAAAGCAGTCATATCCAAAAATGTGTTGAAGACATTTATTGATTATGTATTCTTAAATTATTTAAAAAATAATTGATCACGATAAAAATAAACAAAAAAAAGTTCATTTTGGCCCTTCATTTATCTATGATAAACAATTATTTTCTTTGTACACTTACACCTATGCGCATATCTCTGATATTTTTAATTTCAGTTTAGCCCAATATAAAGATTCGCTACTAAAAGCTCTACACCCTGCCGTCCTGAATTCATAATGCAATCACAAGCAAATTATTATACCTATTTGTTTAACCTTGTGTATACTTCACATCTCCTTTTTCTAAATTATGTTTTATTTTATATACTTCACACCTATGTCAATTCTGTAATTTTTTGCTATTCTACTCTTTGGATTTCTTGTATATATTATTATGTAAACGGTACTTCTGTGCCGTATATTGAAATAAATAAATAAATAGAAAATAATGTAATTACGGTAAATTCTAAATAACCGAGATTATAAACAGTTTACATACCTATATCCGCGGTTACAGTAAATTAACCGAGATTAACTTTGGTATGATCAACTGATTCTATTATCATATGTCTTCTTCTTTAACATGGAGCCAACAGTAGTGCAAATGAGAGGCGAATATATTCTTTCGCGTATATTCATACAAAACCTCTCGGCGGTTGACCTGTAATAAGCCAATCACACTAGGGCATGCATTACCGGTTTTTGGTAAACCGATTTACCAGCTAATACGGCTTAATTCCATTACCGAACTACCGATAAATAAATTTCTATGAACCGGTAATTTTGGTAAATTATTTTTCTCTTTTTGATGTATGCAGAGTGTCTCGTAGTTTGTAGCAAAAACTTTGGGGGAGTCTTCTTTATTCAATTTTTAATAGAAAATGTTCTTCACACTTTGGGTATAATGTCGACAGTTATCGAGATAAGCGACAATAAAATTTGGATTTTTTATATTTTTTTACATATTTTCGCCTTAATACAAATCAAATAAAATTATGAAAACCATTTTTAAAAGTTTTCGTTATTTTATTTACTTTGTATTATTGAATGAATTTTTACTATTCCAAAAAAGTTACTGTAGTGATAGTCCAACAGAAAATAAGTACAAAGGGCAAATTTTGATGTCGCTTCGTCTAATCTCTGTAACTATCGACATTTCACCCAAACTGTACTTGTATGTATAAAAGAATATTTTATATTAAAAATTGAATAAAGACTCCGTGAAGTTTTCGCTACTAGCTACGAGACTAAAATGATATTTTTAAACTACAATTTTACGTGACGACATTTTCAGAAAGCAGGATCATTGAGCGTTTTGTTGTATGGTTCGTTTACCCGAAATTTTGTGATTTTTTCTCCGGCGTGATACAATGCGCGCACGTGCGCTGGGGATCCGATACTGACCATCGCAAAAATCACCACCAGTCAGGCTTGCGGCACTTAATTCATCCTTTGGCGGCTATTCTGTCTTCCAAAATGTACTTTTTGATGTGTATTTAAGTTTCGTAACCTCTAAAATCCAGTTGCACATTGTCTCTTTCAACATTTCGTCACTGCAATTATTCAAGTATCCCCTTATCTATGGGTTAAGTGATTTTTCAGTAATATCTATATTTTTTCATTTTATTTGCTGTATTATGTATTCATTTAAAAGGAGTAAATACTAGGTCTTGATTCTTACCAAAAAATCGAATTATTATAATCGATTTTTTGGTAAGAATCAAGTTATTTATTATATTATATAACTATTAAATTCATCGATAAATCAATTGATGCGGTAAAGGTTCAGCCTTTGTTCTGAATAATAAGTAGCATTTGAAAGAAGAAATAAATCTTTAATATAACGAAGTGTAGGTATAACATAATAATAAAAGTATCCTTTATGTAAAACATACACCAATACGTAACAATTTGTTTTTATTAAAAGGTTTTTTTTTCAATTTGCTATTTTGTATCAAAGTACAATGCCATAATTTTCCGTTTTGACACCTTAATAATTACCGGTAAACCAGTATTAAGTTCATAATTTTACCTATTTACCGATAATGCCATTTTACGGTAAATTTGCATGCCCTAAGTCACACGCTGTGCCGCGCCATGGAAAAGCGCGCAAATGCCTATCAAAATTATGAATACGCCCGATGCGATGTTGCCTAATTACCAGTATCAAACAAACAGAAGGAAATATCTAAGATACAAAAAAGTTAGTGAAAGTTAGGTTAAAGTGCTATGTGTCTGTATACTCTTATATACAAAATAAATACACACGATATACATAGCGGCATTACAGCAATATTTATCGAATACTCATCTTCGAAACGCCAAGATAATTAAATGAAAAATTCCCAAGCGCTGAAATCAAATAATTAACATTTTTATCAGATCTACGGCGATATTGACATCAATTATCGGTTAGAGTTTAAATAAACATAATAAAAACATAAAAAAATAAACATAACGATTTAGTTTTGAATAAAAACATAGTTTTCATTATAATCTTTTATACGAGAGGTCTCAGTTTTATTTATTGTACTTTTTTCTTAACTAAATAGATTCATTTGTATCACATTGGTACGAAATAAAATTTAAGATAAGTTTCTACAGAATACCAACCAGCTTTTTTGTAACAATTTTTCTTCTTCTTCTTCTTTTCTTGGCTTTTCACCATTGCCATGGCAATTTTAAATAAAGAGATAAATTCTAAAGTGTCCATAATTTAAATAATTTTAGAACAGTACCATAAAGTAGGTACCTACTTGCCCAAACATCTGAGATAAATGCATGAAAGAATGTACTGTCATCGAAATCAAGTCGATGTGCAAAATTTCAGCTCGATTAGACGACGGGAAGTGTGTTAATTTTTACTTCCAAGATTTGTCCACAAGAATTCAAGACCGAAATGATTTAAAAAATGCAATGATATTTGTAACACCACAATCCATAAATAAATTACTAGATGCTACCACCTAAAAACAAATAGGTATTCGTTTCTTAATCTTCGGCAAAAATAAAATCAAACTAGGTATCTGAAATCTGCAAACATATCCTTCTGTGAATAAATATATTCAGAACACATTACCACTAATTTTGGCTATATGGGATGAATATAGGTAGGTACATACGAGTTCATTTCGCCTGCCCTTGTCAAAATATTGATCACGTCTCCACATAGAGTTATAGGGGGATTAGGGTGGCATACTGCATACGGATGTAAATTGCAATGGGATAATACAACGAACTCATCTCACCGCGCTAGATTGAACTATAATTTTAATAAATAAAAACAAATGAAATGGCTAGTCAGAAATATATTACCAATCTGAGAGAATATGGTGTGTAGGTATGACTATGATCCATTTCTAAAGCTAAAAGATGCTTGTCAATATTTGTCAAACGGAACACAAGGAAAAATTGTTCAAAGTTAGCTTAATTATTTTCTAGAATATTGCAATGGCGTGCTAAAAACGATGCTACATATATTACCAATAGAAGTTTTATTCATTTGTACTGGAGGCGCTTTGCCTGGGAAAAACACAATTTTCCAGAAGTCTCTTATTAAAATGACCAATGAAAGTTATATGTATAGTGTTCTTGAAAATATTAATATTTCTACTATTATTATGGCGTGTTATCTTCAAGATGGTCTCAAATATGTTAAATTACAATAATACCACATTCATAATGTAATGGAAAGCATACAACACATTATTTGCGGTGTGTTTAGGGATTATAATAGCGGAGCATTTTTCTAATCCCGGAATTGCGGGATTTAAGGAAGGCTAATCCCGGGACTGGCCAAGATAACTATAGGGCACTAGGAAATAAGAATATAAATGTAAATATGCAGTTTAAAGTGCAATACAAGTTATTTCTTTAAAATTTGGCAATTATTAAAACAGATAAATTGTTAAAATCAAATTAATTAATCAATTAGAAAGATATACAAAAAAATCTAATTCGCGAAAAAATATTAGGTTACCTACTGGGATTCGAACCCAGGTCACCTCCTTTCCGGGGCCGGTACTCTGACCACTAAGCTATAGCAACCCTCTATGTTTCCGTGAATATATCGACCTTATATGTAGTTCTTATTCTTATTAATTGATTAATTTTTAATTTTGTCCATAGAGCAATCCACTTTTTTTTTGATACGGTAGTTGAAATTACTTTGCAATGCCACCGCTAGATGGATGCTAGAATTAATTGAATAATTCATTTTATTTGGACATACTTTTATACAAAACTTTTAAAAATCAAATTTTAGCAGATTCGACAGCTTATGTAGGGACCGTCGATATGGCACATTTAGTTTTAAAAATAACCAACAGGATATTAATAAGATCTCAGTGCCTTATTTTTTAGAATTTTGGAAATATGTTCTCTGTCTGAGAAGGTTATCGATACCTACTCGAATCGCTGAGACGGCTTCTCAGTTTAAGCAAAATCTCAGCAAAATAAGGCGCAGCAGAATATGCTCTCTCGGGTTCAAAGCTTGTGGAATAAATAATGGTTTTCCAGCATTTGTACATTTTTTGTCGGTTTAACCCGAAAGGGAGTTTTCTTTTTCCTATACCCTCAAATGTCCCGGCCCCTTTGCTCCTTACCAGAAAAATCCTGTATATCCTTTGTATTTTTATATTGTGTTATTGTATACTTTTTATTTTATGTATGCTTATACATCGTGTTGATGCTTAGGGCCAGTTGTTTCAAGTTGGATTAAAGTAAGCGTTCTTTTAAAGCATAGATTTTTACGTTCTCCACCAATCAGACGATCCGTTTTCGTAAAAATCTATGCTTTAATTGAACGCTTACTTTAATCCAACTTGAAACAACCTTAATACTTAGTGTACTTAATTAAATACCTGGGTGGTTTATGTATTAAATAAAAATTGAACTGACGGGAAAACGAAGGAAAAAATTTGGATGGCAGCCGTGCGGCCCAGCTCTGCTTTGCAACGCTGGGTTGCACGCTTGCCTTTCGCAATAAAAAATGCCAACCTGGTGGCGAATGAGTAGGACCAATAAGGACGATAAGGGATTGCCTTTTGCTTATAAAACGGTCCTAGGTAAGCGGTGGGTCTAGCCTCATTGTACATTTTTTCAAGATAGGGACCTCGAATTGCAATTCAACGGATGTACATCTGCCCATAATCCATTTTATAATTAAATCAAATAAAAAATATTTCGTAAAAACCATATAAAAAGAAAAATATTAAACCAACTATATTTATTAATAATAACTAGGTACGTGTTTAATGGTAATATTACATAGGAAAATTACTAAGTACCTGCAGAAGCGGACTTTATTTCACTCATGCCTTTGTGCGAGTGAAACAGAGTACCTATGGCCAGACCAACACATAGTGCGCCAGCAAATTAGATAATTATGTACGGGCCGCTATTCTCTTTTAAAATTATTTTTTTGTATCGATCCCGAAAATCCTGGGATTAAGGTTTTTCAATTAAATTGCGGGACCAGAAAAACGTTTGGGATCCCGGAATCATAATCCGATGTGTTGTTGAAAACATTGTACATTACGTCACTGCATGACCCGAGTGAAATAGTGTTGCGTTTATTTCGTACACGTTTGGGACAGAATTTTAATTAATTTTTTTATTCTTCCGCTAGATCAGTGTTTCCCAAACTATGGGTCGCGAGCGGATATTAGGTGGGTCGCAGTCACAACACCGCGCAACACGTCTCGTCCGGGTTCTGTCGTGTTTATTATAGATAACGAAGTGCATCCAGATATCAATGTAGTGTCTGTAATTTTCACTCATTTAACAGATTTGAAAAATAACTTTAACGCGAAGAAAGATACGAAGAAGAGATAAAAAAGTTCAACGGGATAAACTGGATTTAAAATCCATTTCAAGACAACATATCTACTGAAATGTCAACAAAAGCAAGTGAAGAGCTTATTAATTTATCAAAAGATACGTCACTAAAAAATACTTTTAATCGCAAGCAATTAGCAAAATTCTGGCTTTCAGTTGCTGATACTTATCCCTGCTTGTTTGACGAAGCGACGAAAGTCCTCCTCCTCTTCACTACCTCATGTTAAGTGGAATTTTCTGCCATGGTTTCTATTAAGACTAAATACAGAAATAAATTGGACGTATCGAATTCATTGCGATTAAAAGTGACTAAAATTGAAGTCAACGCTAATGCTGTTATGACAAAAAAAGGCAACAAATTCATCCTTCCCATAATATCACATATTAACATTTTTCTTAATTAAAAATTTCGATTATATTTGGAGGTTTTGCTTTTTTTCTTAATTGAACAGTCTTTCGTATAATTACAATATGAATTGGGAAAATGTGAGGCAGGAGATGGGTCCCGAAAATTAAAAATTTTTTTGGTTGCGGTCCTGTCAATTTTGGGAACCACTGTGGCTAGATTGTTCTAATTAACTCATTAAAATGCAAACTACGAATCATTTGTGCATAAACTTACGTACGTATGCAAAATATATCATTTCGGAGAAACTAGTTACGCACAGCTTTTTTGGTTCTATGCGTGCACGCCTCCGGAATATTAATGTGATATATATTCCTTGTACGGAACCGGATTTCTGTTTTTAATTTTGTGCATCTCATAACACATAACAGTGTTTAATAAATGTTTTAAAAATTCCAAAAGTACCCAATTGCTCTATATTATTATTTGCATGTACCTACAGCCTGCAAGAACATAATTAATATTTGTTGTGCTTGAGACTTCTAATAAGAGTTATATAAAAAAAACTGATTTGAATCAGCAAGTCTCTTTGTAAGATAGGTATATGTACATATTTTTATAGTAGGTATAATTAATTAAACTTTTTATATATAGGCTTTGTAAAAGGTACTTACTGAGAACATCGACATAAATCGGTATTGTAAGTTGGATAAACTGACAACATATTTATCTGTTTAAGGTACTCACTTCAGGTCGGTGGTGCACGGGAGTGGGCTTTTCGTTAAGGTAGATGCACAAATCCTTCGGGAAATCGTTACGGAAAAGCACCGAACAATGAGGTATGTACACATTTGGAGTTAAATTGTTTTTTTTCTACTTTGAAATGTCTCAACACTGCACTTTTTCATCGCTGTAACACTTAAAACCCATTAGGGTTGTTTAGCTGTCAACGCGCCGTCCGTCACTTCAATACCAACCTAAAGCGATAAATTAGAAAAACATTTAATTATTGTATATCTGCTGTCTGCATCGGGTAAACATGGAAATTATTGTTTTCAGATAATAAGCTACCACTCCAGAATTCGGAACAGGACGACCAGGCGTGGTTTCATAGAATAGAAGGCACAAGAGATTGACAAGATGACTCGTCCGGGACCACCAAATGACAACCTTCCTAAAGTGAAGCTGGTCGTCGTGGGCGATGGAGGCGTTGGCAAAAGCGCTATAACGATACAGTTCTTCCAGAAATTGTTTGTCACCGACTACGATCCTACTATTGAAGACAGCTACATACAACACACAGAGGTCGATGGCCAGTGGTGTGTTTTAGATGGTGAGCGTGCAATTAACTGAGCTTATCTCTTATGTATACCTATTTACACGCAGTATGTCGTGATTGCACCAGGAAACTATATAGTTTACTCATTCAATCTCAAAATAAACATATTGAACAGTGACAACATGAACTACTTTACATTTCTCATGATAATCATATTGGTGTGCCCTATGTAAAGTACTCTATCTTGCAAATTTGTTACTTTGCAGGAGAAAGCTTAGATATTTTTTATTTTTTAACCTTTTTATCTGAAATTCTCAACTATATTCTAAAGCTTATATATATATTGTATATTCTAAAGCTTTCAAATTAATGTGTGGTTTAGAATTTCAGATAAAAAGATTAATTAATAAAAAAAATACAATGAAAAAATCTTCTAAGGCTAGGCGCCCACTGCGAATTTTTCGCCGCACAGCGAAAAAATGCTGCGGCATAAAGTCGCACCGTAGTGTTGTAACAAAGGGTTTTGAATTGTATTGCGCACACTTTGCAGTAAAATACCGCAGTGGCGAAAAGTCTGTAGCAAGTTACAACTCATTGCGGCGCGGCGGTCATCATCTATTTGTAGCATATTGGGAAAGCCTTGACTGCTCACTATGCGGCGTTTCACTGCTACCATTTAATATTTTATATGAATACAATGACTACAAGCAATAATTCTGATGATCTGGATGAAGATTTTTATATTGAAATGCTAATTATGGAAGTTGAGAGAAGACCACCGTTATATGATATTACTTCAAAAGAATATTGTGATAGAAACATTAAACAGAGATTATGGAGAGAAGTTTGTCAAAATTTGTTAAGAAGATACGGTGAAATGAATTGAGTGTATCCAAAACCGATTCCTTTATTGCAAGCTCTAATTATGAGAGTGGGAATACAAGCTACTTTTACTAAATCCATTTTGAAATTGATCACTTTTATGCGGCATCGTGCCGTAGTGCGCGTGCCTGCTGTTTTTAAAAAATTTTACCGCACGTCAAAATGTCGCAGGTTTTTTCGACGTGCGGCGAAAAATTCGTAATTCACGCCTAGCCTAAGCTGTCTCATACCGTAGCAGATTTGCAGATAAAGTACTTTACATAGGGCACGTCGAGATGTATTGCTAAATCTTATTATGTAATGACAACATATTACTGTCCTTATTACACATTATCTAGAACACTTTTTAAACATATTAATCCATTTAAATAGGATAGTCTTGAAAATGGACAATGCAGCAATATATGCCACAATAAATTATTGAAATTTCTATAACATTAACGCTTAAAAATGTAACAATTTGTGATATTCTATCAGAAAGCAATCGACTTTTTTCCAATTTTTGATATATCCTGTTAGCAGTTTAGGTATAGCATGATTACAGCAATGTAAATTATAGCTGAAAAATATGAATAAATAGTCAATGATAATTTTCAATTTCAGTACATAAGTGTGGCGAGTTCCAAACTCGCCGCATGCCAGTTTATGTTGGGCAGACAATAGTTTTGCGAGCAATCATTTTTCATGTCAATGACATGTCTTACACTCACTCAAAACTCGTTCTTCACCTCGTCTCTGTATCGAGTTGACAGTGGAATAACCTAGAATAAAAAATACCCCAGTAATCCCAATTTTGAAGTGGATCAAAAATCGTATCACGAAACAAAATATACTGCTGTCCTGTAAAACAAGTACTGGCATTACTATAAGCATGGACACGGCAAAATTACACTTTGTCGCTCGCAGCTCAGTGTACCGAATGTCAGATTGCAGCACAAAACCTCCCGAATTCATTTTCTGCCATATTTTCGGCTGCCGAAATCCGTTTTTTGCCGAAACTGAAAGTTCCGTCTGACACTAAAAGAGTTATACAAATGACATGTTAATTGATATTCTTCTTTTTTATATTCATTCTGTTTTTTCAAAAATTATTTTGATATTTGCCCAAAAAGTCGATATTCGTTCCACCTGCTATGTGACTTGTTTAGATACTTTCGGTAAATTTAAAAAACAACACAAACAACTTTGGATAAACAATCATTACATCAATCACCGAAGTAGACATCAGCTAATGTCATAGTGGATGGTGACTCCCCTTCCAAACAATAGCCTAACCTTCATAAAATAAAAACTTAACTTAAATTTGAAGGTGTTCCAGTTTGTTGCGATGCTGTTATTGCATGACAACCAGATAGCACACATCAGCACAGTCAAGTAGTGTTTGCGTAGTTGTTTTTTTATTGTGAGTCGGGAGAATGTTCTTAAGTCTGCTTAGGCCCGGTTGTTTCAAGTTCGATCAAAGTAAGCGGTCGATCAAAGCATAGATTTTTACGAAAACGGATCTTCTGATTGGTGGAGAACGTAAAAATCTATGCTTTAAAAGAACGCTTACTTTAATCCAACTTGAAACAACCGGCCCTTAGGAACTACTTTAATATATTTTTCTGCTGGTGTTTAGTGCCACATGCATCAAATAGTATATTGTTATGCCTAATGTGTTATTGTCTTTTCAGTATTGGATACTGCCGGTCAGGAGGAATTCAGTGCCATGAGAGAACAGTACATGAGGAAGGGAGATGGCTTCCTTCTCGTATATTCCGTTACAGATAAACAGAGTTATGAGAACATAGGAAACTTCCATACGCAGATATTACGCGTCAAAGACAGGTACGGACAACTTTTTTGACCCGTCGAAAGATACACAAGAACAAATTTTTATTTAGGCAGCGTTCATAAACCACGTGGTTCCATTTTGAACTCTTTTGAACCCCTCCCTCCCTCCATGTAGCCCTGACATGGCTTTTTCCATGACCTCCGCTCGAGTGGAAGGTAGTTTTTTCTATTAATTTAAGAAGTCATTTTGTGCTGTTTTCTCTTATCAAAATGAAATCTAGGTGCCTAATGTTTTTAATACATTAAGACTGGGCCGGCACGACACGTCGGCGAGCTCTACAAGCCACATGTGTGACTACATAAGAGTACCTAAAATACAAAAGTATTAATCAAACTATGAAAATAAATATCCATATGCTGTCGCATATTCTGTTGTTTAAATTTTGCAAAAAAATTAAGAATTACATAGCTTGACTCTTACCCCCCTCCTACCCTCACGTAGCCCAGCATAGCATTCTGCCTTTCCCTCCCCCCTCTTTCTCAGGCCATGTGGTTTATGAACGCTCCCTTATGACATATTTTACATAATCTCCAGTGAAATCAGGAGTGCCGTATTTCTAAAATTATGTAAAGTTATGTAGAAAATAATATAGATGTGTATAGTTGATACATAGATTCTGATTTTTGTAATTTATTTGTGATTCTAAAATGTAAGTACCGTGTTGCTCAATCGTACATACAATATTGTAAGACGCAAGGTCCAGAAATTAGATCCGGGGGCAGCGGGATTGAAACACAAATTAGATATAATACAAACACAAACCAATTCATTTAGCAAAAAATTTCTCGCTTTTTCAATATTTACATTATTTTAAGAACATGACTGATGTGTTATTTATGGCGCTCTGCACCCACTGTTTCATTATTTAAAAATGCATTCCTTAAGATTTCCATTTGACACATACTTAACTCCTCATTGCAGGGACGTATATCCGATGCTGCTGGTGGCAAACAAAGTGGACCTCGTTCACCTCCGCAAGGTGTCGGAGGAAGCAGGGAGGGAGTTGGCACACAAACTCGCCATCCCGTACATCGAAACCAGCGCCAAAGATCCTCCTCTGAACGTCGACGCCGCATTTCATGAGGTATACTTGATTGCTTAAATTTTCGGAAACTTTTTTTTCCTTGTGTGATGTGTAGTTGTCCTTGTACCTGGAAATAACAATCATGTTTTTTTATTTACATTGACATTGCCATCCTAGAACATTAAAAAAATAAACAAGTAAAAGTTAGCAATAATATCTAAAACTCGGATGTTTACAAAAAAATACACTTATCTTGTTTTCGATGTGCGCAGTGTACATACGTCGGAAAACGTGACCTCGCTCACTGTTGGCTTCGAGCCGACTGAAATTCTTTTGCAATCGTAAGCGTTTATATTTGTAATCTGTTTCCATAGTAAAAATTTATGGACGATTTTAGTTGCTTTTTAAAAAATATATGTTTAAATTACCAGGCAATATTTCAAAAATGTAAGCTGGACGAATTGTAGTTTATACAAGTGGGATTTTTAGGAAATGATATTTGAGAAAAAAAATTCCAGTTAATTATCAAAAATCAACTTTACGCCAGCACGTCGTTTTTAGGTTTTTACCCATCTTTACAGAGTGTTATTAAATAATTTTTAATTTTTGCCATGAACTAATTGTAAACACGTTCTCTGTGATATTAAATGTATATTTTGTATGCTTATTATATACATATTCTCCATTATATCAACTTAACCGTGATTGCCATTTTGGCTTATTTTGCTTGGCGCAGTCTTAATAAAACTTCCCATAGCTTATTTCTCATTAATGACATATTATGGGATTGGTATCAATTTTTTTACTTAAAAGTAATGTGTTTTACCAGGTGGTGAGAATAATCAGGAACCAGCCCCCAGCAGAGCTGGAGAAGAGCCGCCGTAGGCGCCGCCTCTCCTCCAAGTGTGTCATCTTCTGAAGCGAGCCTGCCGGCCTGTCCAACGGGAACTGTGCACATTTATTGTTGTTATGCTAATCCATGGAAAATTCTTTGTCAGCGGTGATCCGCACTCGTTGTCTATAATACTTGGCAATGTGGGATGAATTTGTTTTAACAAATATAATATGGTGTCCGTATAATATTTACTCAACACCCATGTGTTGAATATGTGTGTTGTCGTATTCATGGGTTGTCACGCTACCTCCATGACCCGGTTTAATAAATATGTACCCAATGTTTTTAAAAATATTTTACGCACATTTCTTAAATTATTTTTACATTCGTACAAGTCATCATTATTTTTACTTTGATTTTTAAATTATGTTTGAAAGTTGTATTTATTTTACATCATCTTTTATGTTTAGCGATGTCTGAAGTTATGGAAAACTCTAAACGACCTCAAATTTTAATATGAATGAATCATCCTATTTTTTAATTAGTTCATTACTAAGAATATTTTTATTAAGACTGCTTTATTTATTTATTGAAATAAAAAGATTAACCAGTATATATTATATGACTAGGCACGCTGAAGCGTGATCTAAGTATAAGCATTAAGGAATTGAACGTAGTTGTGGTACTTAATATTTATAAAATGAATTTATTTATATTGCTTTACACTATCGTTCACTAGAAATTCCAATTTATTTTGATTGCTCGAAATTCTTTATCAGATGTTCCTCTTTGGCGCTGTGCTCTTTTTCCAAATATTTAGTGACTTAATTTTTTAACCAAAGATTGATAAAAAATATATTTTTTTTATGTGTAGAAGTCAATAAAAATTTTGTACTTTTTATCACGGAACAAGATTAATATTAATAATATTGATTGTTTTATAAAAGTTAATGTTTTTTTTTGTTAAAAGTGTCTCATTCGTACAAAAACAATTTGGGTTCTTTCATTTGTGTATTTTCGCTTCCATTATATACAAGGAATCAGACATAAAGTAAAGTTACAATATAGTTGTATGTATGTAGTTTTATCTAGGTTTAATGTTATATAATCAAAGCTTTAAAAATGTTGTGTTATGTGTAAAAGAATTTTATCGCCCGCGCTGTTTTACAGGCAAATATGATTTGCTAGTACATATTACTTTATGAACCAAATGACATTTTTACCAACTATATAATAACATGATAATTTTATATGTAAATATGTTCCGGTATCGTCTTCTATCTTAAAATTTTCTATTGTCTTCAATTATATTATCCCGTCTTACAGAATTTTTTACAATAATTTATTTACTTATACAGTTTAGCATATCTGTCAGATAATACTGTGGGAAATGAGATTCTTTTTTAGTAAATGAATCCGATAAGTAATATTAGTGCTGCGTAAGTGAATTTTTTTACTCTTTAGACAACGAAAGGTATACATATTACATACGGATGAATAGTACATTTGTCGTTCCGCACGAACATGGCAATTGCCAGTAATTAATTACTTTTATGTGGATTCAGCCTGGATGATAGAAATTTCAAGACTACTTACTTCTTAAGAAAGTAATATGTTAGAGTTACTTTAAGTATTTATATTCGAAATTAAAATTCTTAAATTTACTCATTATTTTATGATTTTGAGTCGTGGAATAAATAATCCTGTGCACCATTTTGCGTGCAGAATACAATATTAGTATTCTGATACATTTTACTTCAGTGGGACTTAAGCAACGTATATGTAACCTTGTGATTCATCTCCCTAGAAATTAATGTTTTTTCTTACATTATTTTATATCTAAATGACTTTATAACTAGTAAAAAAAATTGACGCACAAAATATACAAAATTCCATAAGAAAATTAAATGCCCAATTTCATACAAAATAGAAGAAGGCGGGGAACAGTTGTCATTACCTACATGACTTGTTTGTATACAAAAATTCTTTACATGACTACCAAAATTATTTTTTTTATTCTTCGTGTTCACTGTATGTAGTACTGACTGTAATATGTATCGACTGTATATTTATAAAATAAATATTCATTGCACATTTCGTTTTCATTAATTTTCCCCAATCAAACATAATAATTTCGTTGTCTGTCCATCTGAAATTTCCATAGAAGTAATGTAACGTCCGTAATTTTTTTTTGAATTTATGGCTAAAAAAACGCATTAAACGGCCAGAGATGGGACTTGAACACGTTGCTAAGGCTGCCTCTCCGTTGAGCGCAAAAAGGATGCTATAAATAAATATGTACTAGGGCTTAGCAAAGAGGCGAACCAATGTTCCGTCGTTTTTGACGGGTTGCAGCTAGTTTCATAATATGTAAACATTGTTAGTCAGTTGTACCTTGCTTGGCATCTTAATTGCACGTCTTTTTGTCGGAAGTATTTTTTTTCAAACGTGGAACACCTAAAATGGCCATTGGAGATCGAATTACTGCAATCCTATCTATTGACGGAAAATAAATTTTAACATAGCATTGTAAAAATATTTTTTTTTTTAAAAATTTCTACTTAATTTTAAAATATGCCTCTTCTTCTGGGTACACCTAATATTGTTATTTAGTCTTGTTGCTAATTCTTGAATTTGATCAATAATTCATCAACTCAGACATAACATTCACTGCCAATAAAAGTTGTACCCTGATACATGTACATACATGATAATGTATGCTCAAAATAAGTAAAAAAATCCACACAAATTTACGTTACAAATAATCAGAACAACATTGTTACTGACCGATATCTGTGTGCTGAGAAAGATCGAAAAAATCGATTTTTCAGTTTTTGCATTTTCTTAAAACTTGTCTTGAGAATTTCTGGTGAAAAATTCAGCAAAAATTAAAAAAATAACTTAAGTTATAGCTGATAATAGTAGCATCCCTTTGTTGATTATGCACTGCGCCACAAGCAGGTAGCTGCCGGTCGGGTTCTTTCATAATAGAAACGTTAGACCTATTTTTATTATGTTTGTGAAGAGTGCTTGATGGTATGGGAATTCTAAGCAAGGTGGGAGGACTTATACTATGAACCTGGAATCGATGATTTTATGTAAGTTGAAAAATTTCGCGATTAATTCATTGCTCAATTTTCAAACGCGTTTTACTCGAAGCTATGTTTTACAAATCGGTGATCAAAGTATCTCAGCACCCACTGAACCGATCAATTTAAAATTTCTAGTGGTTATTCTATACACAATTATCTAGTCTTTGTCGTAAGATTTTTTTAAGTGACTTATCAGCATAATAAACCCAAATTTTTCCCTAAAAAATGCTATTTTAAATTCAAACGCCTGCCATTTTGCCAGAAATTAATATTTTTAAAAACTCGTTGAAGACTAAATTATAGTGTCAATTTTGATCATCTTTTTGTTTTTTTTTTTATTCTGACGATTACAAATGAAATGAGAGTGGTCACTGCGGAGGACCTTTTTTTTCGGCAGTCGACAGAACACAAGAATTTTCCGCCAATGTTGAATCTTTTTAATAAAAAAAATTTGTCATTTTTACAAGTATGTACTTTCATGTAAAAATGATACCAATACCATAATTCATATCGGTTTCCTAAAAAAAAATCAAAAAAATTGCCTTTTTTCACTTTCATGGCACTCCAATGCAGCTACATTATTCAATTCAATTCAATTTATTTCATGATAATATGTACATGACAAACAAAATGTTTAAGGCATACATATTAGGAAGTATATATCAAAAATGAAAATATTTAATAAATTAAAAATAACATAAAATCTGGTCAAAGGTGTAGGAGAATCCCGCTTCGGAAAACCCCCTCAGACACATGCACGGCTGAGTTACTTTGAAAAAGCGTCTAGTGAGCTGTAAACACGGAATGCGTAAAGCAAGATGTGAGTATCCTAACCTGTCACCGTGAGATAGTAAAGTTATTACAAATAGTTATTCTAATGATAGTTTAACTTTTTCAATAAATAAGTCTGAAATATAAAAAAAAAATGCAAACTTTCATATTGCATATCTCCATTACTATTAACATTTTCGACTCATTATCAAGGAATCCACCTGTAAAGTTATTGCTACTAACTATGAGACACCTGTATTGTGTTTCATTATTGAATACAATACAGGGTATCTCATAGCTAGCTCATTTGATACATTTGTAAGTAAACTTACAAATGCATGTAAAGTGTTAGAACAACTAAAAATGGCTTATTTCAGAATACATTCGAGATTTTTAAATTTAATTTTCACTTGGTTAGTGACTCTCAAAAACAAGTTAATCAAAATGTTTCATGATCTAATTATAGGAAATTTATGGGTGAGCGCAGGTGTTACATTTAAGAATGTTATTTTGTTTTATTATCTTCGTATTTAATTAGTGTCATTGTAAATATTTAGAAACCAGCAAGTAAGAAATATATAGGAAAAAATATTTTCTATGTTGTAGTAGTAGAGGTAGTAATTTTAAGTTTCTTTTTAGTTTATGGGGTTGTATTCATTAAATACAATATTTACTTCTTGTATTTTTAGACAAAATTAAGGTAATAGGGATAGACATTTTTCAAAAACATTATTTATTCTCCCAATTGTTAGGACATTATCCATTACAATAAAGTGCGATACATTTTTATTAAAATAATCAGAATTCAACGGATTTGTAATACTTTCTTCGTTTAGTTTACAATGCTAGTGCTTTTCTGGATTTCTGTGAATTATTTTTATTTTTCTACCACCATTTTATATTAAGAGATGCCATCATGAGAAAATTTAATTTTTAGATTTTTAATTATTTTTCAAACGCGCCTCCGTTATTTGCAAACGAAAAAAGAAAATACTTACTGTATTGTGTAAACGGGCCTTAAGATTATTTATATTCCAGTCTCGTAGGTACTTTATAAACACCCGGTCCCCTCTAATTTCGCTTGTTATCAATTTGACAGATTGAGGTTATAACCTATTATAAATTAAATTTGGCAACTACCATCGGATTTGTGTATCGACAAGTTTTAATATTTTCTATTATTTTAAAGCAGATTATGTATAGCAAATGATGTTCGTTAATTTTCTTTGTGAACACATTTCGATTTTCGTAGCAGAGAAGTGTCTAGTTTTACAAACTTATTTGGTTATGAAAAGTTTCGGTGATGTCTTCGAGCACAATTTTTGTGTCCCAGGAGGGCCCTGCTAACGCATTAGCACTCAATAAAGATTGCACACAAGTCGTCATAGCTGGTAGAAATGGTAATAATCCTCGATATATAGTCATCATTTTGTCTGGTTCTGTCAAAAATTATTAGTAATAGCAACTTTTCTCTTCATTTCTTAATAAAATGAACTTTCATTTAAATAAGCTTAAGCAAAATCAGGATCAATGAAAAGAAGTCTGCTTTCACAAGCATATAATTTGTCACATAACCATGTTTTCATTCTGACAAAATGTAGTACTTATATATTTTATATATTTACATTATATATTTATAATGTAAAAAAGTTATATATTTGCTAGCTGATTTAAAGATAACCTTGCAAGCCAGGAGAATAAATGACTTTTTAATTCATTAAATTCTTTGTTTTATTTTTCTTTTTCAGTCTTCAAAGTGTTCTCCATTGAGAATGACGAATTTAGCGAGGTGTGTAATCTCAGAGTTGGGAAGAATTTGAATCTAAATTTTTCTTCTATAGATGTCGCATGGAGCAGTATAGAAGGTAATTTTATGAACCAAGATTTTTTTTAAAAACTCATGGCATTATGACATTATTTACTCATATAATAAATGCCACTTGTGTGACCCATTTTCAATATCTTAATTTGCTCATTTTTCATTATATTATTTATTCACTTTTGCTACATACACACCTGAGCCGTTAGCAGAAAGATACTCTAAATATAGGGTATTGTTTAATCACCATGTATTGTTTTGCTTTTTTACTAGCTTTGTGACATACATATATCCCCACGTCACGGCGCATTGAACACTGGCAGATTTTCCAGTCTGGTGGGAATCTTTCCTCACACACTACTGCGTTGGGGGTTCTCTGTCCTTGCAATACATCAACTAACCTGCCAAAATATTCAGACATTTTTGCTTGAACATTTTCGACTCGTAATTTAGGTAGGAATCTACACGTAAAATATTATGGACTGGCTCTGTTACACGCTGTACTTTGGGAAAAAAACTGAATTATGTATCTGACGAAATATTATGGTATATTAAAATAAGAATAATAATAATAATAATCTTAGGAGGAATATTACAAGATACATATTTTATTTATGCTAACTGTATATCTGTGAAAAATCACAGGACATAATAATTGCAGGATTTAGAAGCTGAAAACTCGTGAATAGAAAACCATTTGTTTTTTTACATTGACTTTATTCACTTAAACATAGAAGGTTCCAACTTTTCCTATCTTGGGCTTCGCTTTCCACGTCAGCCCAATTTAGTTGCAACAATATTACAATAGAATTCAATATTACGATAACAAAACTAGCTCCATTATGACGAAATGATAAATGGAGTCAGGGAAAGGTTAAACGTGATTTTTGTAAAGGTAAAATCGCTTTAGTATACTTTTGAAGATTGTTGTGGTCTGTGATGATGTGATATCTACGCGTAGTTGATTCCACATCTTAACCGACTATCGACGACGAGCTGTCAGATCAGTCATTTTATCTATACAATACGTGAACAATAGACAATTATTCAATGATTTCCATAGATACGTGTAAAATTTCAAAGAAAAAGGCCGATTTGTCAAACTTACTAAGAAAATAATTGCGATTTTCAAATTGGAATTACTCGTTTATTATAAGAGTGCCGGATTATTATATGACATTTTTGGAATCAGGACACTCAATTATACTGGAAAATGTGTGAATATTAAAAATAGCTCTCAACGCTACATTCTGCATTACACCCCCAACCACCTCAAATGAAGAGCTGAAGATTTCAGTATTATCTTTACAAATTATATTTTAAAAATCATATTCATTTTACATGTCTTACTTCGAGCAATTAATATTTTTCTCCTTCTTCAACTTTCTTTAGACTCAAGAGTCTGTACAGGAGTTTCCTCTTATGGTGCTGAATTCCAGCTATCTCTCTATCGCTTTAGAGGTGTCCCTGGTGGATGCTGTCCATCTAGTACGCCATGCATAGCTATGTATGGAATTCCAGTTGTATTCATTCTCTGTACGTGTTGGTACCAATATCGTCGACACTGTCGCGCCCATCTTACCTCATCTTGAACCGCGCAGACCTCTTGATCAATTAATATTAAAGTTATAATTAATATTACTTTGCGATTAATATTATGATCAACAATCCTTTTCGGCACTGGCTGCCACAATCAGGCAAACGAGATCTACTTTTATATTTTATTTGTGAAAAAGAAAAGGATTGTTCAACCAATATAAAGGGAGTTACGAAATTTATAAAAAAATCATCACCATCATCACTCTTGGCACTGCAACCCTTGGTGGGTCTTGGCCTCCTCAATAATCTTCCTCCACTCATCTCGGTTTAGTGCCAGCTCTATAAAAAAATAACCATTGAAATAAGACGACGGATTAAGATGGTAAACGAACTCAGCTGAGGTCTTTACAAATCAAAATTTGAATAGAACTACTGAAGTTATGGTGTCTATAAAATATGCTATATTTAGTATATTTATACTTATTGATAAAAAATTTAATAGAGCGTGGTTTTGGGGGTCTCTGTGTCATGATTGAAGAAAATGCTCTGAAATTTTTGAAAAGTTGTGTCATTGGGTCTTCTGCTATAGATAGTAACATATTTTTTCAAGCATTGGATGTAGACCTCTTTCCGTTTAAGAAAGATAATTGAATTAGTATGTGTAAGCTGTATGCCGTACTAATTCGATTGTCTTTCTTAAATGAAAAGATGTATGTCGTATGTCTTGTAATGAAACTGGCCATTTTATGCACTAGCGGGGGGAAGGCAATGTAAGTGTGTATAGGTTTTCGGTAAATGTTATATTGTAATCTATTATTATTAACTTTGGTAGAGAGGTCCAAAAAATTTTAACTATTGTCCTCGTTTTCTTCTAGAGTGAATTTAATATGTATTTTGTGGGCAAGAAATTTATCGAGTCGTCTATTAGTTCCCGTGAATATACAAAATACATCGTCAACATATCTATACCAGTTCAGGATGCATGGTTTAACGAGGAAGTGATTTGAATTTAACAAGTCTGTTTCAAGTTTGCTTAAAAATATACATATCGGCTATGGGAGATATTGGGGAACCCATGGGTAATATGTACCCCATCACCATTACCCATGGTGATGGTTTCAATGGCCAGTTTCCATTCTGTGTAAATAGACTTATGAAAATTTTCCTAAATACAACTGATTACGTTAATGAAATTAAAATAATCAGAAAAATTGCTGTTGATAACGTGTATAATTGCGCATTAAAAAACAGGATTTTAAAATCAAAAAATAATAATAATTTTACGGAAACATACATATACCCTGGCCAAAACATTAACACCACTGATAATAAATATTCTTTGGTGAAAAATTTGCATACATAACCATAAAAATTTGGCATTTTCGAAAATGCTGCACTCAGATCTGGATTTTGCCGGATTTTTTAACCTGTCTCATGCCAGCATCGTAATATATGACGGAGCACGACTTGGACATGAAACCGGCTAATGTCAACTGTACCTTTTAACCTCCATATTATTTTGACAGGATATTTAGTGCACAAGACAAATACATATAAATGTGCAATACCACCCATAATCAGCTAAATCTGGTTAATGAGCTCACTTGTGAATAAGTTATATGTTTTTTTTTTATATTACAATATATTTTGTTTTAAAAATTGTCTCATCAATTTTGGTTGCATATTTTGCTCTAGTGTGTCCTGTCATCTAGAAAATACGGTATTTCTATCAAAATCACCTAAAACCATTTTCTTCTTTATAGCTTAACTATTCCACTTTATAATTGATATCAACGCTTGTAATGATTTTATAGTTTGTTTAAAAATATTTAAGTAGGTAATGAAGTCCGTATTATCTTCAGATAATGCCGAAGTCACCTTTGAACTTAAATTTATCATACTCGATGATGCGAGTGATTATATGATCCTCTTTAATAATTTGGGTCATATTCTAAAATCATACACAATTGCATCATCTATTTGTGCAAACACCAACACAGGCTGTTATTGCCGCTGGAGCATTTATTTTCTTTATTGCATATCTCTCTTGAACTTTTGTGGTGATGATAAGAATTATTTAAAAAAAAAATCTATTAAATTTTAATTTCTATTAAACATTTTTTCTATCACAGTATTCACTGCGTATGTTTAATAATTATTTATCTGTGTGATGATTTCTTTTCAACTTATTTAGTTAACTATTTATCAAGCTATTTATCATTCTAATTTATAAATTAATAATACATATATCAAAAATATAAAAAATACACCACCCCCTTTTCATAACTTTTTATAATTTGCATTAAGCATTCATAAAAATATATAATTCACGTAAAACATCATCTCGCTAAAAATAATTTAACGATTATTTCGAACTTTACAAGAGAGTGAAAGAAAGTTCTGTCAATCTGATTTTGTCAATGTTTCTTTTATTAACGATTTCTATATTTGTTAATCCAAAACGTATATAAAAATCGTTTAGTAATATAGAAATATTGACAAAATCAGATTGGCAAAAACATTATTTTGTCTGAAATTAAAGTTCGAAATAATCACTAATGCCCTTTTGGCTTTCTACCCTCTATATATATTTTTTAAATAAATATGAAAAAGTCTTACCATGCATTTTAAAATAATAAATTTACAGATAAATGAATGGGTAGAACATGCGTACATTTATTACACCTGAAAATAATCGAGTCATCACTCACTCAAAAATTCCAAAAACTGGCTGAGCTGTAGCAAATTGAAGCTAGCGTAGTATGTGAAACTCGAAACTCTCTTTTTCAGACTGGTGGAGAAAATATCTCAAACACTGTTGGGCCGATTTTGTTAAAATTTTGCACATATCTTACAAATAACATTGTCTATGTTGTAGCATAAGATTTTTTGATAAAATGTGCCGTTTCCTTATTCTGAATTTTTTACTTCGATTTAAAAAAAAAAAAAAATATCTTCAAACTGCTTTCATTTGTATGAAAAAAACCTTATTTATTTTGATATGCTACATCATAGACATTACATCATCTAACAACAAAATAATCATCTTTTTCATTTCACTCAAACCCTGGTGACATGATTTACTACTGCGCGCGACAAGGAGAAGGACTTTTGCGGGATAGATATTACTCCGCCATTTTGAAATTTTCTAAATAATTTGTTATTTATAAAAATAACTAAATAAATATTAACCAGTATATGCCGTAAACAATGATAACAAAATGAATTTTATATGTGCAAAAGATACCACCGGCTTAAAAAAAAGTATTTTTTGATGCCTCAAGGTGGCGTAACCTCTTGTGTAAGGTTATTATTATGGTCATAGGACATATTTATGTGTCAAATAAAACGGATATTTTATACGAACCGTATATTTCACTGAGAAGCAAATTTTGACATTTCGCTGAAGTCTTAGAAGAATTATATGCATTTTGTTGTAGAGTGTTCACTTCTTCTACAATAGAGGTGCGCAATATGTACTAATTACATCTTCGGGCTTTTCTGCGACTCTTGTATTATGTTTTTTTATAATAAAAATGTTTTTTTTAGTATTTTTTAAGAAAGAGTATTAAGCATTTAAGTATTTCATTTTTTCACAGAAAATACACTCGCTACTGCTGCCACTAATGGAGCCGTGGTGGTATGGAATCTCGGAAGGTCCGGAAGATCCAAACAAGAACATGTGTTTTTTGACCACAAAAGAACTGTCAATAAAGTTAGTTTCAAAATTAGACCATACATTATTTTACCATTCATTTTTATAAACTAAACTTTCTTTGTTATGGCAGACTCAGAGCAGTGCAGACTCAAATGTGATTAATAATCAGAATGTGTAAAAATGTGACTGATGACTACATGAGTATGAATAATAGAAAAAGATGAGGCCGACCAAGAAGTACCTCGCATGACCAAATTTAACGAATCCTGATGGAGAGTAATGATAGAATCAAAAAGGTGATAAGAGTATGTTTTAATGATGTGCAAAATTGATGTGAAAGTAGGGATGGATGTATTACTAGATACGAAAATGTGACTTTCTTTATACATTACTAGCTTACCCACGCAGCTTCGCATGCATAGATTTTTAGTAACTTTTAGTCATATTTTATCAATTTGTGTATTAAGCTTAACAAACATATATATATTATATAATATATATATATATATATATATTTGCAGACTTTTTTATAGAATTTTTTGAGTGCTACAACTTCGTTAAAAAAAGTATTTAAATATCTCTTACCGTTAAGGTAGCGTTCATAAAAAACGCATCGCTCGGTCATTTTTTCATCGACTTTAGTTGCAAAATAGATCACCACGAAAAGCCCTTTTATTTTAACGGGATAATATACAGCCTATATCCACCCTGAAAATCTATTCTAAAATTTGAAATTGGATGAGTAGTTTCGGAGATTACCTCCTACATCCAAACTATTTGGTTGTTTCTAAAATATTGGCCGATTTTATCCTTAAAATTCAATTATACATTACATACTTCTATTATACTATTATATTTAAATAAACTTTATTTATAAAAGTCAATTCTTCCGATGAATCATAAGCTTATTTTTCAATACCTGTAGAATAAAACTCAGACAGATTAATACAGTAGAGCCTCGAAAATTCAGGGGACCCAAAATGAACATTTCGAATTATGCGGAACTCTGTTAATTCGAAAGTCAAGGAATTTTTTGATTATCGAATTATTGGGGTTTTACTGTATAAAATAACTCTAATAGCATTTTCTGCTGCTTTTCTTCGTTTGTTGCAAGTTTTCTTCTACTGAAACTTTCAATTTGTAATTTTCAAATGCATCAGAATGCTCTCGACACTTTTCATCTTTCGATTTGTTTCTAATCATGAAAAATCTATATCTAGAAAACACTGTATTCTGTTTGAGGTGTAGGTATCTTAGATAACACTGTATGCTGTTTGAGGTGCAGAATGCTGAACATAAACTTTGTTTTTATTTTTTAATCCCATTTCAAAAAGATTAAAGTAATGCAAATTTACTTGATAAATAAATTTAGCAGATTTGTAACTGTAAAATAAGCAAATGTTTCTGTCCAAAAAAATAATTCAAAATGATATAATATTGAAAACAGCCATTATTTTCATAACAACCTAATTACAATAATACGATAATAATATAATACAAGGAACAAGCATTATTTACATTGGTTACAATTTTTTTTTTTATATAAGCTTAATTTATACATCTAGAGGCATCAATACATGATTCCTCTCTGCTCTCATATCGAAAAACATATTCTAAATAAATAAAAATCCCGAGGCTGGAAATCGGCTTGCTCTGGGCTTAATTGTATTGTATTATTAAATTTATGTAAAATTTAATTCATGTAAACTTCAGTCAAGAGAATTAGCTATAAGTACACATTAAATATTAATTTTGTTTCGTGATACTTAGGTTAGTTTCCACTTGACAGAGCCGGCGCTGCTAATATCTGGCTCTCAGGATGGGATGATGAAATGTTTTGATCTTCGGATGAAGGAAGTTGCCAGAACCTTCTTTAGGTTGGTTTATTTCTGTAAATTAAAACACTATTCCATCCACTAGCACTATCCGTTATATTTTACAACACAAACAAGTAAACTTCTTCAATCTATCCATATGTATCGCTGAAGCTATACATATCGCCTACTATCCATCATTTTCATTTTCTCTTATAATTTCACCGTCTTCAATGTTCACCTCACAAACAAATTAACTAAGACAATCTATTCATAATCCATTACAATTTCATCATTTTCAATGTTTATCTTACAAACAAATGAATGAAGACAATCAATTCATAATCCATTACAATTTCATCATCTTCAATGTTCATCTCACAACAAACAAATGAACCAAGACAATCTATGTAATATTCATAATCCATTATAATTTCATCATCCTAAACATATGTATTTAAATTAAAGTAAACTAACATAATCTATCCATCATTTTCATTACCCGTTACAATTTCATCATCTTCAAGTGAACTAAGGTAATCTAGGTGTCGATCCACATGTTTACAACAACTTAACCATTTATTTTCAAAATAAAAAAAATTGTTAATGTCTGCATTAACAAATGCACCTTATCTTATCATGTCTCATCATTTGTGCGAAATTGCTTTCATGGACCATGTGGTGCACTACATGAGAGTTATTATTTATTGCATTCAGAAAATTGCAGTATATTGTACCTTTGTAAACAGTTTTTTAAACTGCGTATCTGCCTTTTGTTATATGCTTATACACATTAATGTTTTTACAATGTTGGAAGAATTTTGAACTGCTTAATAGCTACGCGAGTGTTTTTGCGAGTCATTTTGAATATCTTAAAGAAACCACAATAAGTTGTTTTTTTTAAATATAAATGTATTTTTCAGCAATACGGAATCAGTGCGCGACGTCCAGTTCAGCCCTCATTCTCAGCATACTTTCGCCGCCGTTTCAGAGAACGGAAATGTCCAGCTGTGGGATGTACGGCGAGCGGAAAAATGCTTTCATCAATTCACCGCTCATTCGGGACCAGTGTTTGCTTGTGACTGGCATCCCGAGTGCAACTGGCTCGCCACCGCTTCCCGGGACAAGACTATTAAGGTAAGTGCAATTGTAGCATATATTTTAGTGTACAATTTTTATGACCGATTTATTTCATGTTTTTAACAGTTACATATCTTACGATATCGAGGCTTCTTTGAATATATATTGAAGTAATAAAAAAAATTTAATTATTATTGAACATGAATTTCTGATCTTCTGCGGGTAGTTTTCTGGGATATTCTGCCGTGTATAGTAACCTCTCGGGCCGAGGTTTCGGATCCCATTGCAGGGTCCATCATCAGGGCTGATGTGGTGAGTGTTGATGGGTAGGTTAAGTATTGACTTGCAATGCCGTACCGAAGTCCGAAATGTCGGCCAGAGAGGTCACATGTACACAGCAGAATACCCCAATCAGAAAACTACACACAGAAGATTCTGAACGGGCGTGAAAACCTGAGAACATTTGTAATGAATTTCTGATATTCCTAAAACAAAGTATTACTAATCTTTTTCATGCCTGTTCAGCCTATTATGTGGGGAGTTTTTCATCAGTAGGAAAATAACCTCACCTTGACTAAATATTAAACACGATACGTACTACGTGCATATATACATATTTTATATTTTTTGTGTGATTGGTTTCTTTCACTGGTTTGTTGTTGTTGTTTTGGTTGGCTACATCGGTGACCAGATTTTTCTAGAATCTTTCCAGACACAATCTTTCCGGACACTGGTGATAGTAGTTTGAATGGTGACACACTAACCGTTATTTGATATTTGTATTTGTTTGCATCGATGATTGACAACTAATTTTTCGCAATTCAATGGGCAACCATCAGCACTAGACAATAGTAATATCTTAGAGTGCCACCACTATAACTTGGCGTGCGAGGGAGGGCACCCCTGTCGCAAAACAGAAGTTGCCAGGTTGTAAATTTATTACACAATACATAATGTACTGAATGTCCGGTGACCAGTGTCAGAGCCTTCAATATAAATTTGGTCGGGTAACAGCGCACTCCGCGGCGGCCGCTCTATCTGTCAAACTGTCAGACGGTAATATCAGTCCATTATTTGCTTTTTCAGCTTCGCAAAACTTTAATACTTCATTGCCAATTGTTCTTGCACCACCCCAGACAGTTTTGGACATAATAATTCAGTGTATATTGGTAATCAAGATGTCACAGCTCCCGAGCAAATACAAAATTGTACATAATGTACACATGTAAATTACAGAGCCCGCACCAGGTTACCGCCGGGTGTGGGCGGGGCGGGTTTTAGTTCCAATCTTGCCGCACGCAAAGTTATGTTGGGCAAGCAATACCAATCATCAATCTAGATACAAATCCCAAATAACTGTAAAATAACAGTTTAACCATCACTACCGGACACTGTTTTTTTCAGACATATTATTTCGAACATAGATTATACCGGACTACAGTATAAATTCATAAAACTTGCAATAAAGATAAATTTTGCAATATTTGCGAAAGACTTTGTCGGTGAATAACAATGCACAAATCAGAGAATTTTTTTTTTCTTTTTGGAAATAGATGGCAAGCGCGTGCAGTGAAAACATTGAAGCATGTCTTTAACATATATTTTTATACACATATATTTTGGAAAAAAAATATAAATTGAATATTTATCTAACAGATTATTATGATAATAATTGTGATAGAAATATTACGAGGTACAAATATATATATTTTTTTTTTTTCAAAATGTATGGTTATGTAAAAGTCATGCTTCAATGTTCCCACTGCACGCCCCCTGTCAGATTTTTATTTTTAGGAAGCTGATGTAATTGATGGAAGGCACAAATTGAAACTATGTCTCACGCTTCATCTCTACCTTTACCGTTACCTTTTCTGCATTTCTCAGCGGTATAGTGTGACTTGGTACAGCTAGCTTAATGCAGCAATGAAGAAGTTTGCTTTTTATATAGATTAAATATAGAAATATAAGAAAAATGAAACAAAATGTGAAAGAATCGTTAAAATATCTCTACAAATGAAAAAGTTATGGGACTTTAAGCTTACAAAAATAATTTATGCAACAAAATGATGTGTTTTGAGGTCACTTGATCTAGACAATGTGGCTCGTATTCGCTTAGCACCTGTGGTACGACGATCTCGACTAGGTCAAATGATATTATAGACGGCACAAGCCACAGTCGTTCCGCGCTAAAATATGTAAACTTAAATAATCTATTTCTCAATCATTTATTAACAGATTTCAATTTTTTTTTTCTACTGGTTTATTGATTTTAATTCCATTAAGTTAAATATAGTTTTATAAACATCAAGAAATTTCTCCATTGCCCAGAACAGTATCTTTGTAATAAAAATCAAAGTTATCTGCACATCATATTAATCAGACAAATTAAATTTATTTGTTATTGAAACTATTTTCTTTATGGTGTATCCACTAGACACATATGTTTTATTTAATTTATATCTAACTACAAAGCTAATGCTATGAACATGAAATATATATATGTATTAGTCAGTACTGTGATTGCGGTATGGAATTTTTTAAAATCGAAATCAAAATTTTATTTATTGAATGCTCTCTAATAATTGTAATTCACACTCTTATCTTTCATTAAAGCATTAAAATTTGGTGCGGACTCTCAACCTTCAATTTGAGCTTTGATAGATAGTATAACTTTGTATATAGTATATGCGCAATTCAAATCATTATATTAATTTTGTTTCCCAATACACAGTTCTTCCTATATGTTTAGTTTTTCTGTCTCCTAATTTTTGTACAGATAAATAAAGATGAAGTCAATCTATCCCATTGAATCTCATGTCTGGGGACCCAACTTAGATCGGCCGATACATCGGTAAATGTCACCCACGGGGTGGATATTTTATAATTAGTGCTGCTTCTGGGTACATACTTAGGATTGACATTTGCCAAATTTAAATGGACATACTTTGATTTTGTAGATCAACAAAAATTAGAAGTCAACTGTTGCGAATTACGATGGGGATCTAAAGGATCAAACATAATAATTTTGTTGTCTGTCTGTCTGTCCATAACTTCCTGTAATGTCTGTACTTTCCTTCGAATTCACGGCTACAAGAATGAAATTACTGGGCTGGAAGTAGGGTGCGAATCTCGGCTGCGCAAATGCCAGCATGGAACGTTATCAATGTTGCTACCACCGCATATCTGCTACCTGTTAAAGGTATACTATATATATATATATATATATATACTAGGGCTTTGCAAAAACGCAAACCATGTTCTGTGATTCTGGGTTTACGGCTACTATAAAATGGCGATCTGCGCTGGCCAGCACGGTCGCCTGATTTAGCCCCTGCAACTATTTTTTATGGGACTAACTGAAATCACTTGTTTACAATGATCGTCCTAGGACTCTTACTAACCCGAAGAATAAAATTCGTCAAGCTGTCGCTGATATACCCATCGATGTACTGGAAAAAGTAGAACGAAACTTACGAGTTGGATTAACGCAGTATGTTGAGAATAATGGACTATCTGCCTGATATCATCTTTAAAATTGTGTAAAAAAGATAAAATTTTGATGTTGTGCTTGATGCTGTTCAAAGAATTAAATATATGTCTGCATCACTTTTTTTAAATTGAATTTCTAAATAAGTTGCTCTGCTTCATTGTGTATTCAGAATTAAAAAGAATGACTTGTTTAAAACGCCCATAGGGTAAATTTAGAAAAAAAAGGTGATATATAAATTATTGAATTTTACTATAGGCTTTCCGTAACCATTTTTATCGATGAACTCTTATCAATCAATAATAGAAATACTTTGCTATCCAAGGTTGCAGTCTGGTATCCGCATTTTGTTTTTCTCTTCCCGAAGGTTGAACGAAATATTTGGTGAAATAATATTTAATGTATTTTGCCTTATCAGTATGCAAATAATTTGTGAAGGTTACCATTATTGATAAAAACCTAAATATTCCGGTAATTATCTGTGAATTTTAACAGATCTGCAATATTGGAATATTTTTTAATAATAATGGATAATTAATTTATATTGGTTGTCTCATAACTAGTAGCAAAAACTTCAGAGAGTCTTCTTCATTCATTTTTTAATAGAAAATCTTCTTTAAACTTTGGGTGAAATGTCAGGTATTAAGGAGAAAAGCGACATTAAAGTTTTTTTTCAATATTTCTGCCTTATCTTTTGTAAAACGTTGTAGACTTCACCTATTTTGAATTTTTTAAATTCATTCTCTTTGAGTCGAGTCAAATAAAATGTTTAAAACTTTGAAAAAAACTAACCCATCAAAACCAAGTTTTTATAATACTCCCTTTCTCATTTACTAGTTGAAACAGGTTTTGCGCTTACTCCACGCGTCGGGCTCGAGTCGGGCGACAGGGAGTAAGGGACGAAAGGGAGTAATAAAAACGGTTAAAATTTCGAAAAATCCTAAATTATACTATAATGATTAAAAAAATTTAAACCAAAATTTGTTAGACCATTTTTATCGTCGCCACAAGTCTGCCTGCAAAGTTTCAGCTCGATTGAATCACAGTAAAAGGGTTAAAAATCGATCCAAAGTTTTTTCGGCAGATAAGCGACAAGCAGACACTACGAGTTAAAAGAAAGGGAGTAAAAAGGTCTACCGTTCAAGTTATTCGGGATACAGAGCTCTTGAAGATTCAGAGGCGCCATGTTGTGTCTCGCTTGAACTGTTCTTAATGGATTCAGACGCATTTAAAATGAAAACTGGTAGATATCAAGTTAATTAATCTGTCTTTGTAGCTTCAAGTTAAAAATTTCACAAGAATAATGGGTTACATATATCACAAGCAAAAATACAATAAATGGTTTCTGCACTATTTCTCATTGTCTTTGACTCCATACACTTAATGTATTAACACATTTTTAAATTTCGGGATGCTACTCTGATAACTTTTTCATCCTAACTTCTGCATTTGTGCTGTAGGCCTACATAAATTCGTAAATAAAAATTGTTGTGACAAATTGATCGTTTGGATAAAAAAACAATGATTTTTGCTAAGAGTTTAGTTTAGAGGTTAAGCTATTGTTTGTAAGGGGAGTCACACCAGCACTGTTTTTTTTTAAAGAACTTATTGAATTTCTTCATATAGAGCAAAATAATTTTGCGGTGACATTATTAATATAATTAATTAAAATAAACTTTGTTTTCACCATCTTTTGGATATGGATAAAAAGTGTTGATAGTAAATCGAAAATTATAAATAACCAGGTCCTTTTTACAAATACTTATCTTTTAAATTTGTTTTCATGTTAGTAGGGACATCATTATTATTAATTTCCCATATTTAATTTTTATATTTTGATTGTCTATACTTCGATTTTTGATTTTTAATTTGTTAGTATACAATTATATCCTGACGAAGGGGCCATGGGCTCTGAAACATGTTGATATTCTTCAGTACAAAAGTGGTGAAAACAAATTTTATTTTTATTAATTTATTGAATGTTTATTTTGTTCTGTTTTTTGTGTGTTCAAATACATCATCATCAAATGAATTGATACCCTGATTAATTATAGCAATGTTTGCAAATTACAGCAATATTTCTCGGAAAAATTCTGCATTTCAGTCCTAGTGGATAGCCATTCTTCAATTTCAGCAGTCTATCACTTTCCTTTTCGGTAGGATGAATACCGACTTGTCAGATGAATATCATAAAAGATATATATCAATATAACAATGAATATTGAGGATCCACCGTTTTGTAAAATTTGTTTGTTATTCCAAGAATAAAACCAATGCTTTTGGATGCTCAATACTGTGTCGTCTGTGTGATGATTTCCCAGATCATTTATAATCAGCAGAGATTTTAATGGATGAATTCTAGTAGATGGAGGGACAGCTGTACCTCATCATCCCAGGAGGCGTTGTTTTCTGTACCACAGATCGACAGATCTAATAAAAGAAAAAGAAGATGAGATTTCAATTGAATTTGATTAATTTTGTACACGGGTTGTGTATTTCTAAGTGTTGAAGTAGAAATCAGTACATTACAAGATAGTTATTACAATAACATGATGTAATGATAGTTTCATCATAATAAATTATTCATATGAATAATTAAACAAACATATCATCTCACTCAACACGCATACATATATGCAAGCATTTTTATATTCCCACACCAACACAGAGTTGACACGTGTACAGCTACACCACAAAAATGAGTCAGTTTATACATATGTTCCAAATAAAATAAGTTAATATGTAAATATTTCATTAATATTAATAATAAACAATCACAACAGCGGATTAGCATGTACTCTAGCATGTAAATAAGTGATTATCTAAACTGTTATTGTGACCGTGATTGGCGTTCGATTATAATGATGATTGGTGATTGATATTTAACTATTGGAACTTAAGTTTCTGCTATACATGTGATTGCTCGCCGATTGATCGGCAATCATTGTTACATCTAAAACAAATCTAACAATCACAGTTGAAATAACAGTTTACCACATTGATTACAATATAGATATTTATTTTATAATAAAAAATAAGATCAGTATTAAAAAAAATTACTAATTTATTATATTTATTAAATACTATAAAAGTACCTAACGTTTTATTTCCAAAAATTATTTTTAAAAATCAGTTTAAAATTTACGCATGCATTCAAACATTTGCAAACACAAATACTCTTGTGATTTCAATTCAACAACGAAACAAGTGACCACGGGGCTTATTCTGGAAATTAAACTGTCACATAATATGCCTTTTGCAATACAATTATTTTTTAAAAGCATGTTTACTGAGGCAAACAGACACAAAAACTTATAGAATCAGACCTATACAATAGTAACTTAGATCTTCAATCCAAGCATGCACTCTGGGAAAACACCTAATTCTTCCTAACCCGCTCAACTATAGTTTTAACCTCCAATTCTACTTTTTCACCTGTCATCTAGTGTATAAATAATATTAAATAAGTTATTTAGTCAGTAAAAACCTATAAAATCAGACCTTTACAACATTATCTAATGTTTTCACTCCTAGCATAGCATGCACTCTGCGAAAATATCTTATTTTTCTTGGCATACTCAACTATAGTTTTAACCGTTAATTCCATTTCTTACATGTTATCAAGTGTATTATAGCTAGACTGCATTCTAAAGAATGTGCACAAAAAATATGTGTGTTGTTACGATGCAAAAAATGAACACAAAACAAGTTTTTCTAGTAAGTAAGTAACCTTTTTTAAACTAAAAAATATATATTTATTTGGAATAGCTTGTTGGTCCTGTGGTTAGGACTCTCGCCTCGTGATCCAAAGGTCGCGGGTTCGAACCTCACTCCAGACCAGTAAGTTAGTCCTATTTTCATAGCACAAGCGTTTAGCTTAGTTTGAAAATAGTAAGAATATTGATGTGACACGTATTCCGTGTTCGCATCTCTATTTAAAAAAAAAAAAAAAAACATATTGAGGCTTGTAATACGGGCTACCAGGCAACTTTCCCCCCTTTCTTCTTACCGGACAAAGCTAGGGAATAGTCTTTTGATTGTGGTCGACCTATAGTAAATAAATCTTTTAATATTAATTTTTTAAGTTGCCTTATAATAGAAATTCTTCTGTGTGAAGCACCCTTTAGATGAGTACTCACGAAAACGGTGCTGTATAAATCATCCAATTATTATTATTATTAAGTTGTTTTGTAAAATAATGTAAAAAGTGCCCTTAAGGTGAGTTCTCACGAAAACGGCGCAATATAAAACCTCCAAACATAATAAATAAAATGCACTTAATAAGACAAATACTAGTTTCCAGCGGGACTGTTCACATAATATGTTTTCTGATTAGTGTAATGCGTCGCCGGGTGGCGTGTCAATTGTAAATGTGTCAATACTCGATTGTTTAACTTTGTCTGTTGGTAATTGGACCTTTGGCGTTTGCTTACGGGCAACCAGATTCGGTCTGTTTGCCCTTCCACTTAGCTTCAGTCCCGACCGGCTCGAACCGGTTTCCTATCTGTGTCCTTGCATCCGACTCTATTCTGCGAGACTCGGGTCGACGGACCGCTTAAAAATATCTCACCCTCTCCGTGTTGCGTTTCGCTCAGCAGGAAGTGAATAGTGTGCCTGTATTTTATTTTAATTTGTTTAATTATTATCTGACCTTGCAAAAAATTCGCAGTTATGACCAAAAACAAAAAATATTTTTCACAATAAAAAATATATATTTATGAATTAAGTCATTCTTTTCATAGTATCTAATCTAAATATAATATTTCGCTGTCTGTCTGTTTGTTAGTCCATAAATTCATAACTTGCTGAAATTAAAACATGTGATAATTAGAGTGTGATACGCAATCAGCGTGCGGCTCTAGCAGCAAGTATAGGTCGAAATTATATGGTCTTGAAATTTTTATAATATTGTTTTATTATATTTAGTTTTAGGTTTAAATGTGTAGTCAATTCAATTAAATCAAGAAAAACAAATGGTTTTCTATTCATGAATTTTCAGCTTCAAAATCTCTGAATTATTTTGTATGTAATTTCACTTACAACCAATGTTAAAAAACGTAACTCAGTCGGAAGTCGAGGAATGCCTGTACTTATTTTTACACATAAGAATTGTTACATGAATCAATAAGAAAACCTAGACACTATTTACCATATATAAATAAACATATTTATCTCTGGACGTTCCATTTTTTCAAAAAATAAAAATGTGCCGCACTTTTAAAATAGAGTGTGTTTTATCGAAGGTTCCCACAGAATGATACAAATACTGAATTTGAACATTTCTGAACATTTTATTGGTATATAAGAAAATAGTCATTTGTATTTTTTTTATCTATGTATGTATGTAGATACCAAAAAGAACTAAGAAAATAACATATTATGCAGATTGGCATATTTCTGTCTGAAATATATATTTTTTTAAATATGCAGGATGCTAGTAGCAAAAACTTTGAGGGAACCTACTTCATTTAATTTTCAATAGAAAATATTCTTTACGCTATGGGTGAAATGTCGAAAGTTACGAAATATTTTAAAGAATGCACATCAAAATGTGCATTTTTTAAATATTTCTGACTTCTTTTCTGTAAAACGTTGGACTATCACTAGGGTAACTTATATGGAATAATATTAAAAATTCATTCACTTCAAATCAAGTCAAATAAAATAACTTTAAATTTATTTTTAAAATGTCTACAAGATTTTTATGATTTTATTTGACTTGTATCAAAGCGAATGAATTTTAAATATTCATTCACTTTGATACAAATCAAATAACACATCAAAAATATTGAAAAAAATGCACACTTCGACATTCCATCTCCATATCTATTAGTATTGTGGACTAGCTCCGTTACACCCTGCATATATATATATATGCCGGAAATGAATACTCTCAAGTAGACTCTTGATTATCCGGAGTTAAAAATTAATTGCAATTAACCGCGGCAATAAAAAAATATGAATTTTACAAAATATCATTTAATCTGATATAATACGCACAAGAAAATTAAACTGACAAAAGTGATGTAATGGAAAATAAAACTAGAGAAATTATGAACACGTTATGGACCTGACATGCCAGTCAATGAATATTTGCAAATTATCATAATTTGGTGTTTTGACACAAGCGATGGATATATTTTAAATAAATGGACAATAATGTAGGATAATTTTTAGTTATTTTAATTTTTTTACCTACCACCACACCAAATAATCTAGAGCAGTGTTTTTCAACCTTTTTGAAAACGCGACCCCTTTGCAAGTAAAAAAATTCTGGCGCCCCCCCAGGTCCATAATAAAATTATGTCAGTGATTTAAAAAACAACCTATTTAATTTTCTTTCAATTGAGGCCACTTACTGATTGAAAAATCAAGTGCTTTGTGTAACATTTCTTGCGTGATGCAGAGTTTGCATAATTTAGAAGAGAGACTATTAAGTTATTTTCCAAATAAATAAGCACAGCCTTCTCATTGAAAATGTCGTACCTGCTTTTATTGCAGTCTATGACACGCAACCCTGGCTTTTTATTTTTACCTGGCTTGCGATCGCGACCCCCCGAGTAACACCTGGCAATTCTCCTAGAGGTCGCGGCGCACATGTTGAAAAATACTGATCTAGAGTATTGTACATTATTACAGTTGTCAGGTAGGTTGCATCGTAGAAATGTATTTTCGTTAGTTCACTTTTCTAAAATAAAAATATTTTGGAGTGAAAGGGTTAAATTCTCCTTCCTAAATTGCAAACTTTCCTAGTTATATTTTACTCTCCTGAACATAGATCAATGATCCACTTTCCTAGAGAGATTTAAAATGTCTTATCTTACATTTGAGTGTTTTATAAAAGACTTTGAATTTGAAGCTGTCATCTTTATCATTGACCCACATATTTTTATCATTTGCTAGTCTATTATTTCTCCGTGTGAAAATAAATTCTCGCTGTGTTGTTTTTAATTTCAATTACACATGTGTTGAAAACAACTTTATGATAGCGTTTTACTTATCTGTTGGGTATTATTAGTCAGTAGATCTGTTTTGTTTTAATGTGCATAATATGCATAACTGGTTTCCCTGGGCGATTGCATCAATTTCACTATTTTGAAGATTTATCCGCTGCTCTAATTTATCTCGGTAGAGCTGGTGAAACAATTATTGCCAATTGCATATTTATTGATCTGTTTTGAAACATTAAATCTCAATTAATGCTTTTGTTTACAAAAATCTTTGTGATTGCTTTTGTGCGAGCATGACTGGCTGAATATTGTGTTCTATTTTTAAATTAATGCTGTTATCCAATGTTGCGTGTTGTAAATATTTTGTCTAATACCTACCTGCGTGATTGGATGTTCACAATAACATGTGTAATCAATTTGTTTTGTATGGTAGAATGATGTGGATGAAGGAATTATTTAATTATTACTTTCATTTTTTTATAAATTTTAGATTTCGAATGTTGGAGCATTAGCAATTGTGAGGGTCAGAACTTGAGGCTTATGAGTAATTTGCATATATATATATGTATATATAAGATGATACTTATAATTTATTTCAATATTACGCAAAACAACGCAGAAATATTACATGCGAAATTAAAGCATTGTGTTATCTTTTATCCATGATAAAATAATTAGGATTTTTATGATACGCTGTGAATATATACATCTTTACTAATTATAGATAATAAGACAATAAATCTTTTTGATGTGGAAATCCAGTTTCGTCATTTAAATAATAGAGATATCTAATGAAACTTTATGCATATACTGGCTATAACCTGTCAAAAATTACATACTTTTATTATATATTTTGGCCGCCAGTTAAGGCTGTGAGAACAGCACTATCTAGAGTGTAGCATCTTGATAACGTTAGTGATGGAAATTATTAATTATAGATGTTTTTTTGCTTCTTATATCTCATTATTCGAGCCAACTGATAGCATTAGTGACGGACATTGTTATGTAGAGAATTATACTTTTTTTGTACCTCATTTTATACACCTCCTTCATAATTATTTCATCATTATCATTATTTGTGCCATCTGGTAGTGTTAGTCATGGAGTTACATCGAGAACTATGTATTTTGATTAATGATTTATACCAATGATATATGCGATACAATAATGGATGCACTTATTAATTTTAATTTTCGTTCAAATTGAAATTTTATATTGAAATAGCAAAAAGAAATCTAAACATATATAATTCAGAGTATTTTATTAAAAAAGAATTAAGTCAATGTTTTCATTTTATTTAATATCAGTTTTGAAATTATACTCATTTGAAAATGGAATAAGACCAGCTATGGGATTCTAGGAAGTTACGGACGGACAGCGAAATTATTATTATTTGGGGATCGAAGATAACACAATAAATCTTTTTGACGTGGAAATTTTTACATCATTTAAGCAACAGAAAAATCTAATGAAACCTTATACATATATTGATTGATGAAATGCAAATCTAAATTGAAATTCTCTTGTATATGTATGTGTAATTGTGTATATGTACTTATCTGATTATAGTATATTTTTCTTATCTTTGTATTATTCATATGATTCAGCTATGGTAAACAGTGTCAGCGAATGAAACGAAACAAAGCTTTCGTATGTTGATCCAACTAGTTATTCAAATTATCTGCTCAAAATTGTTTGTCTCGGAATAAATCAGGGCTGATAAAAATACAATACTGCCTCAAAAACTATTTTGAATTTTACTTTTTCTTTATTACAGAAGTAGCTAAAACACATTTATTCAAATTCTTCTTCTTCGGTTGTGTTAGAGTTCAAATTGAGCCTTGGACTCCTCATTTTTCAATGATACTCGGTCTTCTGTTGCATATTTCCAATTACAGTAGAACCTCATTAATTTGAAGTTCGAGGGACCCAAAAAAAAAACCATTTCGAATTATGCAAAACCCCGCTTACTTCTTTAAATTCAAGCCACCAAAAAAAATTAAAATGCTATGCGATTGTGAAATTTATCAGAAATCCTAAAACTCATGAAAAAAAACGTTAATTCTGTGAAAATGTATGTATTTTTGCATAAAATCATTTTGAAAATGCAGTATTTTTATGTTAATGCAAATATTGCGACATTTCTATTGCTAAAGTATATATTGACATATTTACTATTCTCACTTGCGAAAAAATCAAATTATTTTTTCGTCGCGTTTGGATGGCCGTAATTGAAAATGTTCAGTTTTCTTTGGGTTTATGGAAGACTTCTTCAATCTTCACTTAATTTTAACTTTTGATTCCTCCCCCTTTTCAGCTCAAACCAACACAGCGCAGTTATTAGAAATACAATAGTCAATAACTTTGAAATAATGATATAAGTTCATGATAACTACTTCCAAAGAAAATTAAACATTTTAACAGCATAATTTATTGTAAAAAAAATTGAACTAAAGAGGAACTTAAAAATGTGAAAAAAAATAAACGTATTTAGGTACGAGGAATTAGCGCAAACGCCATAAACTAAAACTGTCCACGCATATCAAGGCAGCCAACTGAAGAAAGCATACACAGGTGCACGCGTTCAAAAAGCCGCATGTATTATTAGTTTTTCAAGACTTTTTAATAAAATCCAATTATTTGACTTAAAATGTATTGATTTATGGCGGAAGGGTTTAAAAATTATTTCTAATTTTCAATTACCTGGGTTTTTGAGTTATCGTAGTTAATCTCAATATGAAATTAACATTTTGGGACTTGTGTATTTTAAAAATTTCGAATTATAACGAATCATGTGTTGTATAGGGCATATTGATAATCTTGGCTCTCTGTACAGAGCGTAAAGTTTGTCATTGTATCAGATTCTCTATGCTTCTCTCTCATTTACAGGTCCACATATATGCCGCAAGATTTTCTTTTCGAAGCTGTTCAACAGTATTACCTGAAATCTAAATTAAACTTTCTATCTAATCATGGCCTTCCGTTCAGCTGATGGTACTTCACTATCCATAATACTAAATTCTTCAGCTCCTCGTTCAAAGCCGCAGCCGGTTAGGTTGTGGAATCAACTTACGCATCTTGCTTTTGCTCCCTTTATAATTGTTCTATTCTCTTTATATTTAAATGTGTACCTTATTGTATTTAAAAGAAATAAAGAAGTAAACCACTGGGATAATGGAGCAAATTTTGGATGGCAGCTGTTCGGCCCTTTTTTTTTACAGTACCGGGTCGCACGGTTACTTTTAGCGTTAAAAAAATGCCAATCAGACGGCAAACAGCAGGACCAATATAGGAGCTTTTGCTTGTAAAACAGTTCTGGGTAAGCGGTGGGTTTGCTCTCATTATGGAATCAACTATGCACAATCATCACATCATCACAGGCCATAACTATCTTCAAAAGCAGACTAAAGCAATTTTACCTTTCCCTAAACCTAAATCTAACCTAACCTAACCCTTCCTTATCCCTGTCCATCTCCTACTCGTCTCGTTATCATGTAACTAGCTTTGTCACTGTAATATTCTATAATGGGAATATATTTCAATTATTCAAATAAATTGTGTTGTTGGCTGTTGAAATATATTTCAATCGTTCAACTGAATTATGTTGTTAACATTGCCAACTAGCATTAAACAAGCCATTGTAATAATATGTATACAAAAAGTGAATAAATAAATAAATTAATAGCATTCTGTTCCATGTAAATAATTATTTTCGGCATAGTTATCTTAGTTTTTTTGTATATATTTCTTCAAATTCTAATAGAAATTTCTTTTACTATTGAATAGAATTGGCAAGTCCCTGTACTTAAGTATAAAAGCACTAATTTGTATTTCTGGCAATGAATCCCAAATCTGTTAATTGTCTTCTATTTTTAAAGTGTTGTAAATACCACTTAGATATAATTTATTTTTTCAATAAAACACGAGGAAAATTACATTGTTCTCATTACATAAAAGCTAATTAAAATAAATAATTAATTATCTCAGGTGTCCAGCACATTGCACTTCTTTACCCGTGTGCATCACCTAGTGTCAGATAAAGCCGTGCAAGTTCATTGTTCCCGGTGCAGATATAAAAGTTCCGTAGCTTGTATATAAAGTGTTGCCTTGCCTTGATAACGTTTATACAATTAGAGATTTCACTGTTGTGAGCAGTGGAGACTGACTTCAGTACTGCTCAGTGCACCGCCAGTTGAGGTCTTTTGAATTTGTGCTATCTTGTGCTTCATTTATTTTATCATTTATCAGGTTCATTTGGTTTATCTTTATTCAGTGAGTAATATTAATTTTTATATTAATAGCTGTTGCTATCCAGAATATATTTTTGAACACTTCTTTAACTTTTGATCGTGGTTCATCAACTTACTTTCACTTTATCAATTTAACAAATATATGGTAATTATATTTATTTTGAATGAATTTTAGTCAAAATATTTTACTTTATAAACTATTCATATTTTGTAATATTTATATACCCAGTGAGATTTATTACCTTTTTTTATATGTTACTTAATATTATCTAAATATAATAATTTCGTATCTCTCTATCGGTCCGTAACACCCATACCTTGCTGGAATTAGATTAGTTAGATTAATTAGTAAGACACGCAATCAGCGTGTGGAACAAGCATTGACATTTTTTTATTTTATTTAGTTTTAAGTTTAAGTAAAAAAAGTCAATTTAAAAAAAATAAACAAATGGTTTTCTATTTATTAATTTTCAGTTTCAAAATCAACAATTATTATGTCCCGTGATTTTTAACAGGTGTACAGCTAGTATTCATAATATTTTCAGTTGCACATGTTTAAAATAACTTTTATTTATTTGTAAAGTAATAAACAGAATTGTTTTAAATAAATTGGGTAATAACACATTTGTAACCTTTGAAGGGCAGTTTAGATAAAGTTATATTTTTTAAGGGCACATAATTTCAACTTGTACATTCACAAGCATTTCACAAAGACTGTAATAGCTGTCTTTTTTCTATGAAAACTTGTTTAATCGATGACTACAATGATGACCGACTGTATAACTGCAGTTTTTCAAACGAGTGAACAAATTTTGAATTTATAGCCGTCATATCCATGAATGTGTTAAATAAATTATAACAGATTAATTCTGACTTCCCATATTCCATAATGATATCGAGTTAATGTTCTTAAGTTCAAAAAAATCTTATCTACCCGTTACTCTTAGTTTAGCACGTTCGTTTTTATCTGTATTTCTTTTTATAAATTAATCTGTACTATATTTACAATTTATTTTAATTTTATCATTAGAATACTTACTTCCTAAAATAAATATTTTCCAATCTTATATTTTTTATTAACTATAACTTACAGTTTATTACATTTTATTTTAATCTCTCTATCTATCCAAAAAGAGACTAACTCTTGTGCTAGGAGAGGGACTTACACTTTTACGTGATTACTATTTAATTTATAATTGTGGTTTTTTGTAGTGTTCATTTGACTTCTTTTTTATTTGTTTGATCCAGTTATCTTCTTAATATTTGTAGGGAGGCTATTGAAATTATTTGTTTCTAAATATATATAATTTTGCTGATATTTTTTGGTGTTACATTTTGGTATTTTGAAATTATTTAAGTTTGTTTCAAATTTTGTATAAATATTTTCTTTAATTATTTGTATAACAGATTTTTTTTTAAATTTCTATTATACAAACAATTTGTGTTTGTGTTGAGAAAGTTACTTTTTTGTGGGTGGACAGTAGCAAAAGTTTTAAGTTAGCATTCTTGTTTTCTTTGTTTTCTAGTTTTTTGTTGAATAAATGTTAGCAGTAGAATATAGCTCAGAAATCATGTGCTATAGTATTACAGTATAGTATTATAAAGGGTGTTCCGTGGCTAGTAACAAAAACTAGGAAATTTTCTTCATTCAATATTGAATAGAAAATGTTTTTCACACGTTAGGTGAAATTTCGACAGTTACGGAGATATATCGAATGTTAAAATTTCATTCGCTTTGTTACAGATCAAATAAAATTATGTAAACCCGGAAGAATTTATTGTCAAGTTTTTGTTCTTTTGTTGGACTTATATTAAAGCAGATTAATTTTGAATATTTGTTACATATAAATTTCTGTAGTGATAGTTTAAGGCGATCGTCTAGCAGAGTGAGCAAATTTCATAATTTTTTCTCATATCTTTTCTTACGTTTTTTATCACATTTTTGTATGGAAATATCTCATTTTAAATTTATTTCATCAAGTTACATATATATTAAATACGAATATCTTATTAAAATGTCACAAACTAAATTATATAATTGATTAATAAATTACCAAACCTTCGATGTTTTAAAAATGAAGAAAATTGCTCCACTTTGTGGACCTTTTATGACTGAACGGTAGGGATGGGCGTTGAATGGACAGACTAGTTGAAATCAACCGTTGACGTTGCATCGACGCGTCGACCGTTTACGTTTATCGCATGGACTAGTTGAATTCGTAGACGGTGGACAGCGGACCGTGGTCGGTGGACGATTCGAGATTAACGCAATGCAAAGCAACGAGCGAGAGCAAGACAAAACGTCTCCGTTTATTTCTCTCTCATCTCTCGCTGTCGACTTGTAGATGCTATAGACGTCATAGACGGCTCGACGGGTAATTTCATTTCAACTCTAAAGTACACTACCATAGAGTGCAGATCTGTGTACACGAACTATGACTAGAGATTTGAAATTTGAATACATGCGTAGCGCGAGATAGGCTTAATAAGCTATTATCTATAACTTTTTACTTGATTTTTTGTGATGTCACGTGCGACTATTCGGTGAATTCCCAATTTTACGCTGCGTAAAATAAAACAATTCTGTTTAATTATTTTATTTTTTATTGAATTTTATTTTTTATTAATTAATAGGCCGGCTAGATATTTTTCTAAAATCAATATTTTATTCGATCGATCTCGACTTCTTATATATTTACCTGAAAAGGGATGCTAAAATTTAATTATTGTGTTATTTCCTTACTTTTCAACATAGCAACTTTTCAACTTCGCGGCCAATGATGGCCGCTCAGCGGCCAGCGATGGCCGCTGCGCGGCCAATTGTATTTGCTGTGTAGCAAACACAATTGTTTACCTATGCCTACGTCAGCCGCTTCGCGGCCAATTGTGTCTGGCAAATTTCCATTTTTAATTACGGGTAGTTTAGATATAATTAAGACAAAGTATTTATTCAGTATTTCTAACCGATTAATATGTCAGAGCGGAATAAACCACAGTTCGATAGGTAGGTACCTACTCTCTTCTCTTCTCTCAGTGTTTATTACTTTTATACAACATTATAAAAAAACAAAAATGTAATTAAAATTTCAACGAATAAAATATTCTCGACCGTAAAAAAAAATTCGATTCTGCCAGGATTCGAAACTGGAATCCTCTGATCCGTAGTCAGACGCGTTATAAAATTACTGTATACAAATAGAAATCATCATACGGAGGCAGAAACGACATTGGTTAGGGTAATTATAATATAGATTCTCTTCTCGCAGTGTTGATTACTTTTATACAACATTATTAAAAACCAAAAATTTAATTAAAATTTCAACAAATAAAATATTCTCGACCGTAAAAAAAATTCGATTCTGCCAGGATTCGAAACTGGAATCCTCTGATCTGTAGTCAGACGCGTTATCCGCTGCGCCACACAACCCAATGGGCACCACGGCAAAATTATTGTATACAAATAGAAATCCAAATGCAGAAACGTACGACATTGCTTGGAGTAATTATAATATAGATACATTCAAAGTAATTTTGACCAATATCTTTTAAAAATATTCATTGTAATTAAACTAACATCAACCAAATTATTAGAAATCTCATAAGAAGCACAAAACTATTATTTTTATCAAAATATGTAATTATTTTGGTGCGGTACGAAAATTCTTTCCTTTCAAATTGATTATTTTATTGAGTTAAGAAAACTGTTTTCACTTCAAAGCTTAATGTTTTTTGCGTCTAAATAGATTTTTAAGTTTGTGTTGCTATCCGATGATTAAGATAATTTAATTTCAAGATATGATATCTTAGTTTTTAAACACCGTTGTTAAAATAGATACTAATTTTAGATTTGTCTGGTACATAATCTCATTTTATATAACTAATGGAAAAACTAACTTCTAACTAAATATAACGTACATATGGTATTATTTTAAATAGAAAGAGAGAAAATACTTATGAAATCACATTTTTAAACAAATATAGTATAGCCTTGTGGAAGTGAATTTTACATTTTCTGACACTCGGGTTAAAATTAGCTAGAAAGTGTCATAAATCAAAAATGGTCAATTCATAGGAGAACAAAAACAAGTATGGTGTAAAAAATAAAACAAATATCTATTAAAATATATAAAATGTTAATTTGTTTATTTAAACAAAAGTCCCGGAGTACGTTTGTGCTGGTTCTACGACCACAACATAGTTACTAATAAAATATCACTTACCTTTTCAAATTATCTATTTCATTTTGACAGACAGACCGTTGATTAATCAATTTTCCACTCGAATTCCGATGCGCAAACAAATGGGATAATCTAATTTTACCCTCTCAGAATTCAAACACTCGTAAACACACATGAAATGGCTTGCTGATTATCTGAATTTAGTTTTTCAACAACAGGATTATTAGCTATTTATTTATTTCTGTCGAGAGAGCTGCCCACACCCACGGGATTATTGAACTTTTATCTGTCGTTTAGATCAGGGGTGGCGAATAGGATTGGATCTATGAGCCAAAATAAGCAAATATTTTTTATTTTAATTTAAACTAAATTTGTAATGCACACATGTTGAGTTAATTCAACACGAATATTGTTTCGAGAGGAGCAGTCCCTCTCATCATCAGGTGTATAACTAACCTAAGTACAGAAATTATGAAAATATTTTGGTAGAGTAACGGGTCACGGAGCAGTGAGGGTGATTTTTTTTTGTGTGGTCTTTAAGGGGAAGATGCTGAGAAGCGGAGACTTTTGTAAGAATGTGATGTTGTTTATTAGTTTTTTCTCAGAATTCAAGTTCTTTTGGATTTCGACACTTTCCAAACTGTGCATTATCAATCCTTTATGAATGTAGTAGTTTTAGTCTGTGATTGATTATCAGTGTTTGTGAAAAGAATGGTTGGTATTAATTATATGGTTGGAGAATTCTGAGAAATTGTTGTTCCTTAAACGACGGCGATGTTCCTTTATTCTTTAATTAAACTTCTTGTTGTTTGTATATCCCACTCTTTTCTAATGAATTATTTTTGGTTTTTGAATTAAGAAGGATTTTACTGATGTTGTTATTAGTATAAAACGCGGGTTTTATGTGTACGGGGAAATTGTTAGTAATTTTATTGGAAACTCGGCCAAGATATAATATTTTTCGCCAATAACTGTTATCATTATATAACTTAACGTATGTGTTTACAAAGTTCAATTGAGTTTGAATTAAAATAATCATGTTGCACCACAAAGTAACTGCCATATCAATAAAAAAATAATTTTTCATTTGCATTCCAATATGTATCCAGATGCACATAATTATATTGATTGAATATAAATAAACAAGGAATAAAATATGATTACTAATATTTATTTGCGGATTATAAAAAACAGGCAAAATAAGATTAATAATTTAATGGTAGGGGAACTCGGGGCACCGTGAATCAAGGGGTATAGTGGATCATTTGATATAAGTGCGTAATTATATTTCACTACATTATTTTCAACCCTCATACATCATTTGGCCAATGTTGACTCTTCTTACATTAGTTATCTGCACACTGATGATGAGTTCGTATGTGTTCTGCTAGTGTTGCTGCTGTGGAAGCGACAAACTTTTTTCCGATAGTAAAATAATTTTGCATTGTTTACATTACTTTACATAATTTCAAGATGAATGCAATTCATTAAATCTGTATAGGCAATCTTGGAATACATTATAATTATTTGTTTATAAAACATTCTTTAATTTTTTTAATAACACCAGTTGATGACATGTACAAATTCACTGTGTCTCTTTTTTTTACGCCAGTGTGACCCACATTTTATGTAAGTTAAAAACATTAGTGTATATTGATTGTTTTCATTTGGTGGAGCACCACCAGGTACTCTTGGCTTGGCTACCCAAACTGGATGAATGAACTCCGAGTGGTTTTACTGTAATTTAACTGTAAATAGTTAAGGATATTTTATACATATGTTTTTCCGAGAGACAATTCTCGACGTTTCGTTGAAGTCGTATTCAATGTCATCAGGAAAACAACCTGTACCCGCGGAGGTATAGGGCGGACTGACTAATGTTAAAACTGAGTGGTTTATTAAAACCGCAGATTATTTTATGAAAAATTTATATTGAGGTGACTTACAATTTTCATGTTCAGTAATTTTCATTCTGCTATCAAAATCTTGATAATATTAAGTTTATATTGGAGAGATATCATTTTCCCTTTCTTACTAGGTGCAGGAGAATAATATTTAGTTTGTTTGAACGACATAGTTTTTTAAGGGTTTAGACATGTAATAAACAACCTCAATTTTCATTGATCGTACAATTGGTGTGAAATGCGTCCAGTGTGTATCACAGTAAGATAAATATTTAAGAAATCAAGAAAAATAAAACTGTACATACATCCTGATTTATATTTTATTATTATTATGTATCTTGTCGGTTTAGTGGTTAAGATACTCATGTAGCAATCTAGTGGTTGGGTTAGTTTATTTCTAGCAAGTTAGTCCTATTTTCAGACTACAAGCATTTAGCTTGGTTTAAAAATAGTAAGAATATCAATATGACACATTTTCTATACGCATATCTCTTTTTTTTCATTAAAAAAAAATTAATAATGAACTTAAATATGTAATTTAAAAAATAAACTTGGCTCTGTAAGAAGCTAATTTTAAAAAGGGCTTCGTAATCTTATTGAGTCTCAGTGCCATTTTATTTTCTCAATGTGTGGTTAAAAATACAGAACAAATATTATGTTTGAGGCATCTTAGTTTATTCAAATTACATTCAACTTTATCTATATAAAATGCCCTGCCTAGCAACTGATTTTTTGCATATTTTATTTTATGAATCACTTTGCTTCTGTCCTGACAAAGATACGGCGATATCAAAATGGCAGATGTTCAATTAATCAAAATTGCTTATACAAAGTCTCTAATTTAAAAGGCAGAACATATAATAATTCACACAATTTATTCACAGTAAACAGTGAAACAAGAGATTGCAGCCTGAATAGACACTGACTGATGTGTACCGTAATAAAAGTTAATTACATACACTTTAATATTTGAATGACCGCATCCTACATGCAACGTTGTTGTTGTGATTACTATCCTATCACGCTATATACAATTGGGTCAGTCATGGTTTTACCTCACTCAAGCTCTATCGTGCGGAAAAATTATAAAATAATATAATACTTCATTTATCTTGTGAGTAAACCAAACCAACCTATCCAAAAATGTTGAAACACTTGAATGTTTATACAGCAGACTCCGGATTATACGGGATCTGATTAAGCAGGGTGCGGATTAACCGGGACAAATTTAAAAAATCATTGGATCATTGTTCCACATTGTTCATAATGCCCAAACACATGTTTACAGTCAAAAACAGCTGTCCGTCTTGTCCGAAAAGAGATCTCTCAAAACATTTTTTTTATGTTTATTATTTAGTTTGTTTTGGTGCCCCATGCGCAGTAGTTACGTCCAGTTCTCATTGTTGCTTCTTTATAAAATAATGCGTCAACTGTCAATGATGCCACAGTTTTTATTTTATTGTGCAGCAATATTGTGCAGAGCAAAATATTAGAATAATAATATATGAATTTATTGCTTCAGAAAAATTAAATACGAGATCAGTTTAAATTATGCGAAATCTCATTTGAGTGCCTTGAGCAACTGGACTGGATGATGAAATTCTAAATGAAAGAATTAAATAAATAAATATTTAAAGTGGAACTTCTTCGAGAAGGGCAAAACGTTCCTTTTTTAATTATTATTTCTCTGAGCGATTCCATTTTTTTTTGTCGACTTTTTTAGTGAAGTAAATAATTGTGCAAAAAAGTATTTGACATCCCTGCAACATTCCGGTGGCATTTTTCCTTTGCGTAAACACACGTGTGCGATTTTCAAACAGTAGGCGCACAAGTGAGTGATTTTTTGTATATTTATGATTAACCGTGAAATCGATTATCCGGGAATTTTTTCACCGTCCATCCCAGATAATCAGGAGTTTACTGTATATGTGTATTGTACGTTTTATTGAATACGTTATTCCAGTATTCCTAGGGAATAGGTAATAGGGAATGATATGATACCTAGGTGCATATGTATTTATATTTGAAAATAATCTTTCTTATTCCTTATCTTCCAGGTCTGGGACATTCACGGGAAGCCGTCGTTGGAGTACACAATCCACACCATTGCTTCTGTGGGGCATGTCAAGTGGAGACCACAGAAAAAGTATGTGGTGATTGTTTGAAGAGTTATTTATAAGTGATTATTTTCTAATAAGAAATTTTCAGGACCATTATGGCGTAAAGCCTTCAATTTTTTTAATCGATTCATAAATTAATACATATTTTGTTATTATGAATTCACAAATAAAAAACAAACAAAAGTAATGAATATCAAACAAATTATATACATAAATACAGTACTAACTAAAATGAAAAATAATCAGACCGACCATAAAATATTTCCTTGTGTACAAAACAAAAGAAAGCACCATATAAACAATAATTTCTTTTGTTTTCAACACAGTATTGTAAGCCAATACTCAACCACAACATCATCAATACTCATAACTAGGGAATGCAATCCCGATCCCGCGAGATCTCGAGGCCCGAACCGAAAAATCGGACGAGAATAATTATAATAAGAGGGATTATCGGGATTGATCAGCATTTTTTATGTCTTGTATGTTTAATTGTATATGTCTCTAGAGCTTTTAGTGAGTACTTAAAACTTATGTTCATGTTACATTCAAATAATGAAAATAGCTTTGAATAATATTTGCTGTATTTTATCAACCTAACATAGTAATAAAAACCATTACTAGTTTGTAGTTTTTACTCTACTACATTGACTGATTGATGCTTGGAAAAACAACGCCTATAAAAACTTTAATGCAATGCTTAATAACGAACATTTTATTAAAATTGCTGACATAAAAATGCAAGGCATTGTCGTTAACTTCTATTCAGCTCTATAAACAAACAAAAAAACACAAAAGTATTCGGGATCCCGCGGGATTGGAAATTCTAATCTCGAGGGATCCCGCTACTCATAACAATACAACAATCCTGATGTTAGACCCAATGGGATCTGAAACATCAGCCAGAAAGGTCATGAAAACACAGCAGAATGTCCCAGAAAACTCAAACCAGAAGATTCTGGACAGCTGTGAGAACTTAAGAACATAATATATGTACCTCTAATGAACACGTACAACATGTTCATTTTGTAAATATTAAGATGATTTTTCTTCTAGTTCGATCGGGTTCTCACTCTCATGGCGTTGTTCCCCTCCACCATTATAAAAAACGTGTTGATAGTTCGATGGAAGAAACACAACTAATAACTAAACGGACCCTTGTTTAAGTCGCGACATTTTTGTCTGGTACCCCTAATATATTATACAATAATGCAATAATTACTGTGGAGAGAAAACATTGCAGATGTAAATACCAATGGTATTCAACAGTACGCTCCCTGACTTGATTGGGTTGAATTTGTATGTGAAGGAGAAGGTAGTGTGCAGGGAGTTTATTGTGAAAAATAGTAAACTGATTCGAAAATGATTCGAAATTCGCTATAATTCAAAAAATTTCAAACCAACGAATCCCAAAATTTTAACTTAATAGATTAAATCTGATAATTCGAAAACCCCGGTAATTCGAAATAATTTTTAACCCCTTGCGCCATAAATCAATATATTTTAGTTCACATAATTCGAAATTTTATTGAAATTTGACAAGATTTAAAAAAATATTTCTTTTTTTTCAAATTAACTGTGTTCCGCATAATTCGAAATTTTTTTTTGGGTCCCTTGAATTTACAAATTAACGAGATTCTGCTGTACTTCCTTTTATGTTATATTAGATGTATATTTATTTGTGCTGGTTTTTGTATATGTAAATTTTTTTTGTCATTGTATTTTAGTAACCCGCTATGGTTAGCGGGATCTCGAAATATAACTTTGTATAAATGTTCTAAAAAAATTAAAAAACACCACTTGTGTTTTTCACAACTTTTTTAAATTTTTGTTTCAGATATCATATAGCAAGTTGCGCCCTCGTATTGGATTCCAGTATTAACGTGTGGGATATCAGAAGACCGTACATACCATTTGCGACATTCAACGAACACAAGGACGTCACAACTGCCGTAGCTTGGAAAGGGGATCCAGATATATTTCTTTCCACAAGCAGAGTACGTACTTTTTATTTATTAGGAAACCATGTTCAAATTTCCCTTTTTATACCTCTAAATGAAAATAAAAATAAATATAGGTAATCAATACCAGCTGCGAAATCTATGTATGGGAGGGACCATAGATGTCTCTAGCATAGCCCATTCGAATATATGAAAGAAACTTATTTAGAACACGTGGGGTATAAAAGCCAAGACAGCAATATCTAAAAAAAATTTAATGCAATCATCGAGAATTATTAATTTAGAATGCGCTGAATTCGAGATTTTATAAGAAATATAGCCTATAAATTTTGTAGGAATCATGGTTTTGGAAAATAAAATTTATAATAGGCATGGTGGCAGTAGTAAAGTATGAAAGAATAAGTGATTTTAGAGAAGATAATATTTTGAAAGAATTCTAAAAAATGATCCAGTTTTAATATACACATTAAGATTAATAAGATTTTGAAGAAAATAAAAGTATAAAATTCTGAGTTCGGCCATTTTGACTGAAACACTGGTCAGAGCGAAGGATGTCACGACTAAGTAACCATCACTGTGTCTTTGAACTGTTGTCATAAACATAATGCAATGTTTACTTCGGTTTGACGTCACGTAGACGCCATGACAGCTGCGGGCGTTTCTGCACAAAATGAAAAATAGTTAGATAAAAATGCAATTATTTGCGTAAAAACTGTGACGTGTACCTACATTATAGAAAGTTATTTCAAAATCTGTCATCATGCCTATTCAGTACATTCTAAATTAGTAATCCTCGGTGACTGCATTCAAAACATTTTATGGATATTGCTGCCTTTGCTTTTATATCCCACATATATACAACTTTAAAAATTTTGTGGATGTTCTTACGGTGGAATTGGTGAATGTTGCATTGTCCGATGCCCGATGTCAGAGCCTTTAATAGAAATTTGGTCGGGCAACACTAAAGAAACGAAACAGTAATGGCGGCCGCTCTATCTGTCAATCTGTCAAAGGTAATATAGGTCCATTATTTGCTTTTTCAGCTTCGCAAAACTTTAATACTTCATTGGAAATTGTTCTTGCACCATCCCGGACTGTTTTGGATGTTTTGGACATAATAATTCAGTGTATATTGGTAATCAAGATGTCACCGCTCACGCTCAAATACGAGAATGCACTGAATGACTGGGCGAGGGGTTACCGCCGGGTACGGGCGGGGCGGGTTTTAGTCCCAAACTCGCCGCACGCCAATTTACGTTGGGCAAGCAATAATGTTTTCTTTTTGTTAATAATTATAAAATTGTTTTCACTTCCCAGGACTGCACCTTGTACCGCCACATGTTCAAGGACGCCACCCACCCCGCCATGTCCGCCAATCCCCAGGGCATCAGCCTCAGCGTGAAGGGCGATGTGGTTTACACTTGCCGGCAGAGCACGCCCTCCTCCCTGGGAGACAAGATCCAGGGGTTCATCAAGTGAGTGCACCGGGTTAACACTATCCAAGTGTCGAATGCCCATGTACATATGTAATGATGGAATTACCTCTGCTTTTCTTGTCTATCCAGCACAGACTTTATGGACTGCAACACAGAAAGAGCCAATGCACAGAAACTAAAGCCATTAAAAATTTATTTCATACTCGTAATGTTGCATTTGTTGTTTTTACCAACTTCTCCCGGAAAGTCAACAAAGAAACTCGCTTACTGATTCAATGGTGATGGGTTTGAGGTTTTCTAGCAGTAATGTGGTGTTCGTATTTTCATAGTGCGAATGTTAAGATTTTTCTCATCATCCTATTCAGTCACTAATGAGGATCATGACCTTCATTACTACCCCCGTCCTCTTGACTATTATCCTTCATCTTTCCCAGCATCCACTTAGTCGGTCCAACAGATGAAGATCTTCCTCTTCGACCCTCGACGTGGCCCAACAAAACAAATTTCTCCATGCTAGCTTTTGTTCTAGAAGATGTCAAAAAATTGGAGGATTCGTCTCAGACAAAACTTGTAGAAATTTTGATAAAGGAACACTTAGGAACACAGGTTTAAATAGTGATAATTATTCTGAATTTTCTAATCATCTTTTGGAAACAAACTATTCTTTTGATATTAACAAGGGTTTAGAAATTTGTGGTATAATGGTTGAGTCTCTCTTTGATTTTTAGTTCTTGTGGTATGGAGACATTTGTGCGTGTCACTGTCCATGGTATACGCACACATCTCAAAAGCATCGCTCCACCATCTCTCTTGCACTTCCAAAGACCATGATTCCACCATAGAGGAATATTAAGTGCGCTAGACACCTAACAAGCCTGACTTTGGTTGTTTTGGATCTTTCGAAGTCTGCATAAGAATTTTCTCTAACTAACAAAATTTGTTCAAATGATCTTGATTGATGTTGAAACTTTTCTAGTCGTCGGCAGCCGATACCACAGTCAGAGGCGGAGACCTTCCACTTGGCGCGCAGCGTAGTGCGTCGCTGGGCTGGCCAGCCTCGAAAGAGTTTCCTGACCTGCGCCAAGCAGTATGCCCTCTCAGGCCGCTGTCTCTCTGCGTTGTGCGACCACAATGCGCAAGTCGCCAGGGATGTTGGGAAAGTGCAGGTAAAGAATGCCAGAGCATATACATGTAGCTTTCATCTGTCTCTTTCTTCTATCTGATAAATGTGTCTGATAAGTTATAAATTCACCAATAAATAAATTACATAAATTGTTGGGGCATTAGAGAACTTCTTCTTCCTCTTCACCCACTTCCCATTTCATTTGGGGTCGGCTCTTCTTACTTTTCTTTTCCATGATTCCCTGTTCTGGGCCATCACTTCATTCAACTGGACATTCTTCAGGTCTACTACACTACTCCAACATGTGGAGCTGAATCGACCTCTATTTTTTTTTGTCTTTTGTATTTTAAGTGCAGTATACACTGTATGATCTCCATGCCTCATTACATGGCCATACCATTTCAGTCTGTATTCCTTATTCCGAGAACAATCTCATTTATTTATGGCCTTATTATATTATTTAGGTCACAAGAACATATGTAGTTGAATAGTCGATTCATTTTTACACTGAGTATATATTATTGTGCAATTCTTTCCATTCAAAATATATAATTTTTAATAAATATTGCTTATCGTATATTTCGTATACCGTCTATGAAACATCTCATACCCATCTGTCCAGTGCCCTCATTATGTATATATTATTTGTACATACATATTGAAAATGTTATGAGACAGCCGTTGAACCCTTTTTACACATTGAAGGGTTGAAATATGTTTTTTGTAGAAGTGTGTATTTTGACTTGACGTACGGATAGGTAAGTGAATGAAAATACAATCTTTTATCAAAATTAATGATTCATAATGATCAAACAATTACTTTAACCGGTTACACATGGCACTGTTATTCGTTCCGAAATCTTTTATATTGGAGCCTCAGAGAGCCTTTGGAAGGGATACAGAAGGATACCGCCATTATTCAATTGACGAAAAGAGCGGCTAATGTATTTGAAAATGTAACATGTGGGCTGTTTTGAATTGAGATTGAATTCTCGATGTTTCGCTAAAGTCATATCACAGCATATTCATGAGAGTGCCCTATCGCCGTGGAGGTCAAGGACGTATTGATTATTCCTTAAATAACAGTTATCATGTAACTGGTTAAAATACCGTCCCTCACCAAAATTATACAATCTAAAATTAAAATAAACCCAAAATATATTAAATCGAATAAGTAATGTTATTATTCATTTATTTAATACAGGTCAGCCTCGTCTGGTGCATCATCAAAACTCTCTATGCATCGAAGACGTCTTCACCCAACCAGGACCCGAATAACTCAGCCACAACCGCCGCGCCCTCGGGAGGACACACGCACAGAAACCCTGACGAGCAGTGCAGTAGCGTGGGTGGAGGCAGCGCGGGAGGTGCCGGCGTAGAAGGAAGCTCCGAGGGGCCGCAGACCTCCGACCAGAGGAGCCTCAGGAGCGAGCATGTGCCATTAAACGCCTACAGGTATTTGGACATTTACACTTTTAATTTTTCGTTAGATACGTCAATAATTTCTGTAATATTATGGATGAAGTGAGATTATTTGTTCATTATTTCTTTCCTATAGTGAATTTATCTTAAATTCACATCCATAATACCATACACCGTAATATCTGAAAAAGTATTGTGTACATGCAATCATTCATTTTAAAATAAAGCCTAAAAAAACAAAATACTACTGGATTTGAGGCGACACATTCAATGCAAATTCATATTTTCGCTTATTTTACAAAAATGTGAGTTTTTATTATTAATTTCATTCAATTAATCAGAATATATATGCGAGACTAAAATTTTTTTAGGATGATAGATAACTTGTTATTATTAAATATTAATTATATATTTAAACAAAGAATTTATCTTTATAATTGTCCTAAAAAAATGCTGTCCTAAAAATTGCTGAAATGGCTGAATTGTAAATAATGATAATGTAATTAATTAATGTAAAAAACTTAATTCTGAACCTGAAGAAATGTTTGAACTACCTAATTTAGGAATTAGCAATGATCAGTCGAATCTCTCCTAATACGACATCTTCAGCTTCTCGACTCTGTAATTTAAGTATAACTCCTAAAATCTCATAAAATTTTTCTTAATAAAAAATTTACTTATATATGTGGTGTATAGATGCAAAACCGCCACTATCAATATGGAGCCCATAGGAATAGTGGCGGTTTTGCATCTATATGCCACTTATATTATAAATCTTCCCACTTTTTAGATATCGAGAGTCGTAACATAAATTTTAACAGATGACCAACGAATTATATCAACAAATTTGGCGGTAGTAAATCATGTTATTTTCATGCTCACGTCCTACACAATTGATTTATACAGCTTTCTACACAGGCAGATGACTACTTATAATTTATTTGAGAAGACTGAAATTATATCCCCTTCCTTTTCTATCATAACTTTTCACTCTAGCAATATTTACGTAAAAAAATGGCAAACATGTTTACTTGATATTGAAAGAGCACAGTCATATGGATTTAATTTCAAACATGTAATGTGAATGTCTAGCCTTTATAATAATATCCTTTTTAATAGTGTGGTGGATGATGATACAGAAGTGGATGACGGTGTCTCCTCAGAGCACCAATTCAATAACAATGGAGTCCTTGGCTTTCCGACACACAACATCCACATTCCGAAGGGACCTCCCACTGAACTCAACGAGAATGGTTTGTTAAACAATATTACTATCAACCAAGTTTCGTAATTTTAAATGTATGGTTTTGATTTTTTGTGATCCCTTATTAGATACAAAAATAAATACTATTAATTATTCATGGAATGGATACTATTATAAGTATGTAGTCAGAAAGTAGTCTGATGCATACAACTATAATAAATGTTTGGGAGAATTATGAAGAAAGGAAAATATATCTTAAGGCTGCACATTCATTTTGACAACTGTCAAATTTGATGTATTGCGGCGATAGATCATGCTTTTTCAAGACGGGACCGAGATGTCGTCTGAACCCAATATCAGATAAACATCGTACATTCATTATATATTTATTTATTCATTGCTAGAGAGGAAAGTAATGATTTAATTCTTCAATGTCGAGCACCAACGGAATATGTATATACATGGAAACACCCGGGCGTCGCTGAGTATTATTTTAATTAACATGATTGATTATTTTAATTAACACTAAATTAAACTTTGTAATACATGCATATTGAGTTATATTTATCATTATTATAGTTTTGAGAGCAGCAGTCCCTCTCGTTAGGTGTAAATTGTAACTAACCTAAATACAGAATTTTGCTATCTTATTTATCGAGTAAGTAGGTAGTCGTGTGGTGGGGAGGATTTTTTTGATCATTAGGGAAAACAAATTTAAGATCGGAGATGTCTGGTGAAACGTGATGTTGCCCGTGCAACCTGCTGCCCTACTCGAATAGATTAACAAAATTTTGCATTTAGGTTAGTTATTAATTACTCCTGATGATGAGAGGAACTGCCCCTCTTGAAACTATAGTAGTGATAAATATAACTCAATTCGTGTTTAATTCAGTTTAATTTTTTGATTTGTTTAGTTTAATTTAGACTGACTTTAAGCTGATCTTAGCATGGTTGATAGAATGAAAAAAGGGTCGCTCAGATGGTATGGGCATGTTGAGCGAATGAAAGAGGAAATAATGTTAAGAAAAATAAATGACAAGTGTTGACGACACCAGAAAGAGAGGACGACCGCGGAAGACGTGACATGACCAGAGGATGGTCCTGTTAGGAACCTCAACAATAGTCGAGCTTGTATGTGAAGATGTATGAATGTGGAACGGTGTGATGGTAAGTAAGTAATTTAGACCTTCTTTTTATGTCTGGATAGCAGAAAATGTAGACATTTTCACAAAAGTATCTCATGCCATCATATTATTAATTTCAATGTCTGAAGATATACGCTTTTTATTTACCGATAACCAAAAAACTTACTTTTGTAGGCGAGCGCAAATGGCTCACAGCGCGTCACGCGCACTACGTGGACACCTCCGCACAAGACTGGACGCTACAGGGCGAAGCCTTTCCCCTGCGTGCTCCGGCTGCGGCGCTTTCCTCGCTAGACTTGCCTCTGGCCAATAATCCATTGCCCGCCACCCCGCACCCCGAGCCCGAGCCGCTTCATTCAGGCTCTTCATCCTCGCAAAGCCTTAGCCACCAGAACAGCAGCAGTTCGCTGACAAGCGGAGGGCACCATGGGCACTCTTCAAGCCCACAACATCCCGTTGTTACGACAGTAAGTTTTTTGAATTATTTATTTTTTCACAACTGCTATGCAGTCTATTTATTTTAAAGATTACTTTTTATCTTTTGCTGACATTTCAATAAAACCCAAGAAGCTATTTTTGTTAAGTTTGCTAATCTAAAAATGTATAAATGACGTAATCTAAGAGTTACATTGGAAGTAAAATGCGCTACATAAAATCAAAGCAAGATTTATTTAAATAAATATCACAATATATAACTAAAAAATGTACAAATAATCACAATAATTTTACATCTGATACACCAACAGGTGGAAGATCAGCCATCTTCGATATTAACAGTAACATCGTTGCCCGTTTTGCCCACCTGGGACCCAACTCACATTGTCGTAGAGGCTTTAAAGATGCACGCCGAATTGGGAGATGTTCAGACATCAGCCAGTGTGTTGCTCGCTCTCGGAGACTTGAGGTTTGCTGATCATTTTAATTTTACATAAGCATAGGTAGTACAAAATTCAGAAGCTGAAAAATTAAAAGGTCATTAAAGGAGCAGTCTACTAAAATATTAATTTTTATACGTATGGCATCAAACAGAATATTAGTTTGCTATCACTTAAGATGATAAAAAATGATGATTGATTCTGTGCCTTGAAGTCAGACCTTCAATTCGCGTTTTATCACCGTCAAATACGAATTAAAAATGTCTTATTATTTTCTGTTATTCAATTAGCTTATTTTTTGGTTTGTTCAAGGTTGTGTACATATCAACCCATGTTTACTACAGTAAACAAATATGTCGCTTTTCATCATTCTAGTATTCATTACGTATTAATATAAATGTATATAGAAAACAGAAGGAGAATTTTAATAAAAAACACAAATTAACACAGTTCTGGAGAAGAACCCAAAGAATTACATGACACGTACTATGAACATTACTGTCCGCTATTATAGAAAGACCTGGTTTAATAAATTGGTCCTTGATATGCAAGGGAATGATCCCGTATTTGTAAAAAAGGTTTTCACATTTTGAATTAAAATTTGAGTTATAGTTAAAAAAGGCTATTATATTAAAATGCCGTACGATAAGATATAAGCTTATAATAAAATATATTTGCGTACGGTACATGCATCCAAAAATTTTTTTTTTTACAAAATCATATACCAATAGAGTGCCACCATGATAACTAGGCGTGCGAGGGAAGTCGCCACTGTCGCGAAACAGAAGTTGCCAGGTTGTAAATTTATTACACAATACATAATGTACTGAATGTCCGGTGACCATTGTTAATACAAATTTGGTCGGGTAACAGCGCGCTCCGCGGCGGCCGCTCTATCTGTCAAACTATGAGACAGTAATATCGGTCCATTATTTGCTTTTTCAGCTTCACAAAACTTTAATACTTCATTGGCAATTGTTCTTGCACCACCCCGGACTGTTTTGGTTGTTTTGGACATAATAATTCAGTGTATATTGGTAATCAAGATGTCACAGCTCCCGAGCAAATACAAAATTGTACTGAAGTACAGGGCGAGGGGTTGCCGCCGGGTGCGGGCAGGGCGGGTTTTAGTTCCAATCCTGCCGCACGCTGAAAGCAATGAAATACATACTATTAATTATATATAATTATTTTTTATTTCTTAAAATCACATTTTTGTCACATTTGTATTGCAAAAATCAAATATTAAAACATTTATTGTAGTATTGTAATTCTAATTAAAATAATTATTCTAATTAAATTAATACAAAGTGTAAACGTTACATAAGAAATAATCACATTTTCAGAAACTTAAAAAAATTATGTCGTAATTAAAATTGAGTGATGGTAAATTGTAAAAAGTAAATTTGGTAGCTTCTTTATCCCCCAAAAGTCTATTACGATGAGTATCATAAAAAATTCCTGATGCACTGAAAAACTGCTCACTTGGAGCGCTCGTTGCAGGTGACGATAAATATGTGCGAGCAATGTGACTCAGAGCTCCAAATTTTTTACTGTTAATCTGCCAATATTTTAATGGATCTTGGTCTCTTGATAATGTTTTATCTCGGGCATATTGTGTGAGAAAATTAGCTGTCATATCTGATATATAATTTTCAGATTCCTCATTGTCACCATCTAACAAAGCGTCAACTGTCGTTTCAAGGTCACGTGTATTGACACCGACTGAGTGAAAAAGTTTAAATCCGTAATCCGTATTCGCGGATTTAGATGCCAGTAATCTATATTCGTATCTGCGGATATATATTTTTAATTATCCGGCATATCACTAATGCATACATAGCGTATCGTAAAATACATTATTTGTAGACCGCGTGGATGGTGTATGTGTTAGAATGAAAATTTGTGTGTGTGTCGTATTTAAGAGGTGGACTTGATGAGGAGGAAACTAATTAAACAAAATGGTAGTTTTGAATTGCACAAATTATTTTCACAATTTTTAAAATCGTTTATGGCAAGATTTAATATTTGCACATGGTATACTTTTAATTGTTTTATTTTATTTTATTTTATTAATATCCTATTCAGATCATTTTTTTCACTTACTGTCTTACTGTTACTGTCATCTTTTTAAATACTTTTAATTGTTTTATTTTATTTTATTTTATTAATATCCTATTCAGATCATTTTTTTTCCTTTGTCTATAATATAATTAATTAACACAATTATTAAATTGTAAACATTTAATAATTACTATTACTTAATTTTAATTGGCAATAAGATTTATTCACAAATGTTATATAAATAATAAATATTCTTGAACATTATACTACTGGAAGAGCACTGTCTGCTATAATACAGTAAATTACTAGTGTAGCAGGCAGGGCGTCAAATCAATTTAGTGTTTACTTGCTGCCAAGACACTCAACAACAATGAAAAAAGCTTCATTAAATTTTGTAAACACTGTAAACATTTGTAACATTGAACATTGAATAAACATTTGAATTTGAATTTTTGTATGGTTGTTCAAATTGTCCGATTGTCTGATTTGTTCATTTTGATTCTCTGCAGTAAATGCGTACCTACCAACATTATTTTCATTAAATCTGGTACACTTATCATCGGTATTGCCTGATCAGTATTTCTATGGTCATGATTGTATGCAAATGAATCTGCATCACGGAGTATAAAATTGTACAGAGATGAACTAAACCTCTTCTTTAGGTAAGGGAATTAGGCTGAAGCCGGATGCGGATGAATTCCCCCTCTTGCGTATATTTAGGACACATTATAATTTATTCTTGCATAATCGAATCCTCTAGTAAACAAAACTTATTTTTTCTGAAGTTACCGAACCTCTTGAAGTAAAAACGTCTTTTTGTAATAAAGCGTGACTTATTTACTAAGACATTATTATACTTTTTATGCATATTTAGTTTGGCCTATTCATAATTGTTTCATAAAAAAATTACAAGCCCGTAGTAATTTTTTTAATCAAGTCAAACACATTGGAGCCAGCCGCGGAACCATAATGTGTATCATGAATTACGTTAGTTCATGTCGTATATTTTGGTGGCTTTTAATTTGTATTTATTTATCGGTTGTACATTTTAATTTTAAATCTTTTTCCAGGAATAGCCTAAACGGTTATTTGGACGAGGTGATACAGGAACAGTGGTTGGTCGGCTATCTGGAGCTACTGGCCAGGCACAAACTTTGGGACATATGCACACAGGTGAATGATGTTGCACGATTCTTAGAAAATATCACATCCACAATTCTTCTCCTAACACACATCCGTAATTCTCTCATTTTCAATTTCACATTAAGGCTGGACATTCACTGCAAATGCGTATATCGGCGTTCTTTTTACGATAATGTGGGTTTTTTTTTTATTCATTTATATCAGAATGTATACTCTAGACTGCAATTTTTTTAAAGCAATAACTTAGGTAGAACCTTTGTTATTATATATAAGTAAAAAACTGGACATTATTTACAATAATCAATAAAATATAAGCATTAATCAACAGGCCGCGGCCAAAAAATCATTTTTAGTGCCCTAGGCGGCGTTAAATCACATTTTTTTAGTTTAAGATTTAATTTAACTGCGATGGCCGTGATTTGAGTTAGAAAAATATTAAATTTACAAAAAACTATAGCTCTCAGAACATGGATATTTTCAGATATAAAAATATTGTATTGAGCTTTTCTGTATATAACTAACTTTTATGGGTTTTTCTGGAATGTTTTCAGCTTATAAAAATTATGTATTGAGCTGTCCCATAAATGTGGGCTTTTATGGGACGTGTTCAGCGTATAAAAATATTGTATTGAGCTGTCCCATATTTAACTTACTTTTATGTTGTTTTTTTTTTTTCTTCATAATTTGTGGGTCGGACGCTTTTTGCATAATTACGTCCAATTGGAATTCTTTACCTCAGGTCTTGATGTACGTTTGTGTTAAGATTGAGGTATCATAGCATTCACCATACTCTAGGTGATCCAAGGTTCGTGGATAAGCAGCATAGCCCAACTGAACCAGCAGTCCACCGTGGTGCACACCAGCTGCGGCAAGTGCGGGAAGCAGCTCGCCCGCGCCGGGTGGCTCTGCGACAAGTGCAACTCTGCCCAGCCCTCGCTGTGCTGCATCTGCCACCAGGTGAGACCCCGGCACATTCACTTCTCCTATGATTCATTTTTCTATGTGTCTTGTTCGGACATGCGCATGACCACATAATCCCAAATCGCATAATATAATAATAAATGTAATTAATAATATACTCCATTTGCACCACTAATTTGTAACGTAAATAAAATATATTCTTAATCATAATATATTTTCATAGAGACAAATTATTTATATGGAAAAGTACTTACGGAAATCTATTGAATATTTATAGGGTTACGATCTATCGTATCAGTGATCACTTTATACAATGTAATGGTTCATGATACGAATGACTAATTTCAACCACAGATGGGGTTAGAAAATACAAGTTACATATCACATATGAAACGGGTTATCCAAACGGGTTATACAACTTTTCTAGATGTGGTAGTCATGGGTTGAATTCGCGAACATTGTGTAAAGTGATCACTTGGGCCAGTCGTACGATAGGTCGTAAGTCCTATCAACATCCAATAGTCTTCTATAACTACTTTCACATATAAATAGTTTTGTTTCTATGAGACATCTATTTCAACATATCCAAAATATTCTGAAAGTATATTCTTGTTAATTATCACCACAAAGTCATTTGCTTGTATTGAAGAAGTTAATAATAAATGCTTGGATGCATTTAGGTTTCGAGTTTTAGTTTTTGCATTATTGTACTAGTATGTCACAAAATTTATAAAACTGGGAAGACTTTGGTGGCTAGGTTGTAGATCCAAAAGTAATGATGATGATTATATTAGGAGGTACTTATGGTACAATGTGACCTGCGTAACATAGCAGACATACACATGTATGTCGTCCAAGAAAAAATGTTGAATACGTCTGGTTTTATTAGTAATGTGACAATGTTTGTCATCTTTATTATGTACAAGATTAAATTAACGGGTTGTTTATGACTAGTCATTAATAATTAACAACCTTACTTATTACCAAAATGCATAATTCTGTATGTAACATTGTCCATCACTAACGCTACCAAGAAGATACACTATGCTAGATGGCGCTCTTTACATGCCGACACAAACATACGACGATTTTGTGATAATTTTATTTGTTGTGAAAGTAAATTTTAATTGACATTTTGTGAAAAACTATTTTTTTTATTTATACACCGCTAGGACATAAAAACCATCTAATGTGTAAAATACTATAAACTAGTGATGGTTAAACCGTTATTTTAACCAGTTACGTATGTTATTGTTATTTGAGATTGTATTGGTAACTGGGATATAACTCTTGTGTAGTACCGATGTTTGCCTGTCGTTCGTTTGAAAAATCAGTTTTCAATCATCGATAAAATCAGATGCGAATAATGGTTATTGCATAACTGGTTAAAATACCATCACTACTATAAACCAATCATAAATATGATTTCAGGCAGTCAAAGGGCTCTATGCATGGTGTCAAGGATGTTCTCACGGGGGCCATCTTCTCCACATGCAGAATTGGATGTCGAAACACAAACAGTGCCCCACAGGGTGCGGCCATATGTGCGAGTACAGCTGATCGTTAGAAGAGCCCTCGAGTTCTTCACAACTCAAAAGCTGCATCGCGCAGGTCAACGCCGAAGGCACAAGGAAACTGTCAAACGCAATGTTCGTCGCAAATAACAATTGTACCCACAGTTGGCACATTTGCTGAAGACCTTTGGCGTGTGAACATGCTTGATAAACTTCGGGAGATAGCTGAAGTTTGTCAAATGTCGCGAATACTCTGAAAGCTTCGGCATTCATCGACAAGTCTGTGCACTTATATTTATTAAGAAAATATATTCTGTCAAATGTTTTGCCTCTTGTGAAAATTTGGTTTATTGCAAAGTTCGCAAAATGCTTTTGATAATTTGGTCACGATTTGCAGAATACGCTGATGTTATCGTGTATATATAATATATTAAAGGGATTCGATGCAATAAAACTTTTATATTTATGCATTATGTGTCTGTAGAGTTTTCTTTGTAAACAAAATATAGAAATATTCTAATCTCAGAGTGATTGACAGAATAATATTGATGCTAATCCTTTCATACAGAGGTACCTCAAATTTAAAAAAGTCATAGACTAATGCATTACGAGACGTTAACTGCAAACATATTTTAATAATATTTTCAATGAATGAAAACATGTTTTAGATTTCCTTTGCGTATTTAATGTAATATTGTATTTTTGCACAAAAAATGTACTCCAGAAAGTAAGCTCATTTTATTTGCATCAGAGGTTTTATAGTATAATATATACATTTTATTTTTTAAGTGTAAAACAATATTTAATATGATGTGGTGATTGATAATCTTGTACTACATATTGTTCAACTTTAAAATGAGTGCACAAAAAACATATTTTTTTAATTCTGTACAAATACATATTTGTTCTATAGGCCTGTATGCATACAGTAGAACCTCGTTAACTCGAAATTCAAGGGACCAAAAAAAAAAACATTTTGAATTATGCGGAACCTCGTTAATTCGAAATTAAAGATACCAAAAAGAAAATCGCGATGAGATTGCTAAATTCACCAAAAATCATAAAAGTCATGAAAAACCCATTCATTTTGTGAAAAATGTATTTTTTGCATATCTGAAGAAATCATTTTAAAAACACAATATTTATTTTGCTAATACAAAGATTGCGACATTTTGTAAACTAATAAAGTACCCGATACTGACATATTTGTTGTTTTCACTTGCCAAAAAAATTTAAATATTTTTTCAATTTTGTCTAATTTCAAAAAAATTCTAATTATGTGAACTAAATTGCAATGATTTATGGCGCAAGGGCCTAACAATTATTTCAAATTACAAATTACTGGGGTTTTCAAATTATCTGAGTTAATCTACTATGAAATTAATATTTTGGGACTTGAGGGTTTGAAAATTATTGAATTATGGCGAATTTCGAATTAACGGGGTTTTACTGTATTTAAATTATTCTTTAACGTCATAGAAGTAAATTTTTATTGTATAAAATGCTTTAAATAAATATTGGAAGATCTATAGCTAGTCATACTAAATTGCCAGTGATATTTTTGTGCTATTACTGTTATTCACAGTGAGTTATTTGCAATAAAATATAATTAACTATGAATAAAATACGCGTGTACAGCTACAATATAAGTATGTATATGAACTATTTCAGACTATTTATCGAACCGCTTCCACAGCCATGTGCAGGTGATAGAAATTCATATTCTCCTCAACGATTCTTTCATTTTGAAATATAATGTGAGTAGATGCTACCAGGGGCAGATAGATCCAGTGGGCATCCGGAAAGATCCCGATAGGTCTTATGATGGTGAAAATGGCTCCAATTTCTAATTTTGTTTTACAAAATATTTTACATTCACCCTGACGTAGTCGGCATTTTGTATTGCATAGTGCACTTTTATTGCAATCTTCAGTAAATCGTTTCAATTTATAAAATATTGAAATGAAACGTAGGGCCAAATGGCCGTGCAGAGTTGGGTAAAAATAAATTGTGAAATCCTGTTGGTGACAGAAGACTAGAAGCTTCTAAGGTATATGTCCACAGATAAGACATTGGTCTTGATTGAGAGTCGATAAAGGTGATACTGGCAATGAGTCCTAGGTTCGCACCCAACTCTGCAGTGTCCTTTATGTGCGTTCAAAACATATCTCCAAGAGAAATGTTTTGAACGCACATAAGGATAAAGGCCTCCTGTGTACACTAATGTTCCAGAATCAATGTATGATTTCTAGTTTTTAACCACAATGAGAGCATTTTTGAGAGTTGCTTGCTTTGAAAAAACTTCCAATCCTTGATTTTCAAGGATAGTGATCTTCCTCTGTTTAGTTTCCAAGAAAATCATTTCACCAACAGCAACTCTTCAGATACCAAAGATATCGTTTTCCAAGTTTTTTAAACACATTTCACTTGCCATTATATGGCACGATTGTAAATTCATTCTGAAGTTTTTGAAAAGTGAGTTCAGAAAATTTCACAGGCCAGTTTCAAGTTATTAATCCGCTCCTGGGTGGTACGTATTGTGACGTTTAGAATCAAAGTGCAACATCTCCATTTTTAAACAAAATCAGTAATGACTGTACTTTTGTACAATATAAATCGAATGTTAAGCCTATGAAATCATGACATTTACATATTTTTAATGTTTATCTCAAAACAATGAAAATAGAGATGTCACACCTTGTGATACTAATCGTCACATGTTTGGGTTTTTTAATAAAACAAAACAGGTTTACATAAAATGTTTATTATGACTATTTGTAAATATCCATATTTTATGCTTATAAATGTAACAAAATAATATACAAAATTCAAACCTTAAATTATGAATGCGTGTTTTCTGGTGAAAGTAAACAATTAGCCAAAGGTTTAACGTTAATATTTATATTAAATTTATAATGACGCGTGATAAACTGTAAAAATTATTAGCTTAGAATAAAATATTCAGAATTTTGCTCAATGTTTTGCGATTTTGCACTTACACAATCAGTGCCATTTTTTAAACATACGGTAGTGTCGTTAGCTCATATCAGTTAATGTGGTACCACGTTTTTATACAGACTTTCTTACTATCTTTAATATTATTTCATTGCCACTTTGGATATTTAAAAAAAAGTGTGTAATTATATTAAAATCAATATATATATATATCATTATTTATGAATGCAATCTTTATTTTTGGCTATCAAGTGCATTTGTAAGTCCACAGTTCTTGTTGGTTTTGTCATAAAATATGCTTAATGCCTGATAAATCCTAGAAATCTATTACAATACATGTGACAGTAGTTACATTGAAAGTAACATTGTCACATGAACAATCAAATCCAGCAAATGAAAAAAGCGTGAATCAGTAAAATGTATTAATCCTTTTATTTTTTACAAGATTTAAAAAAGGGCAGATAGCCATTAAACATACCAAGGGGTAACATTAATATACATAATGATTTTTTTTATTACCAACCATTCTGTAGATTCAATGTCTTTAAAATCTTCAGAAATCTGACTTTAGACAAATCCGCTCTTATCAAAATATATCGCTCTTGTGACGCAAAAGTGGCTTAAAACAATTTTCTCAAATTGCCTCAGTAATATTGACATGAGAAGTTTGAATATCCTACATTATTTATATTTTTCTATCAGTAATCAGTGCATTGTGTAATCAGATTTTTTTAAATATTTGCTTATACATTGATATTTATTGTTTTGTACAAAACCATCATTATGCATCAATCAAATTAAAAAAACATTCCAAAACATAATAATTTGTTTTATTTCTTGGTCAACCTTCCTGCATTATTGTAAGTAGGTGTAGAATATACTTATTATAATTTGCCTGTGTATTTCATATTCAATTTAAATGTAAAAAGTAATAACTGTCTGTCAAATACATATACGTAACCTATGAGTTATTTATTATCTAAATGAATACGTAGGTGAAACAGCTGATATTATTTTTGGACCAACTATGGCAAAAATACAGAATCGCGAGTACTTATAACACAAGTCTCTTTTATTTTCAAAAAATCTTTTTCTTTGTCATATCACCATTTTCAAAAAATTAGGTTTACAATATATTTTAATGTGTGTTTATATTTTAAACAATTAAATATATGTGTTAATTATTGTTAAGAATTTCCACATCAATACCACAATATTAACATTAACAATTTAATTTAATTTTTGTCTTTATTCTAAATGTTAGATTATTGAAATAAATTCTTCAAAAATGTATACATCAACCCATTTCAAGTATTGTAAATAACAAATAAATCATTTTTAGTTATTCTAGTATTTTCCATATATTTGATACATATGTTAGGGGCAGTAAGTTTTTTAATAATACATATTGTGTTCAATAGAACATACCAGAGTACAGTATCCAAAAAAATACTGTAATTTAAAATGAGTTATCAAATATATTTAAAATATGAAATAACTCAAAATTACTCAATCGATAATTACAAAACTTTACACAGGTTGGGTCGATATGTTAAAACTGAACAATTTTTATTTGGGTTAAAAAAAATCAGACAATATTATTACATTTAAAAAAATCTCGCAAATTTTTAAAGCCCATGAGAAATAAAATGAATTAAATAGTAAAGATGTATGAAACCAAATATTGGACAGGTTCTTTATTCAAACAACGTATTATATACAAAATATTTGTCACAGTTGTGTCATTAGCGTAGATAGATTTGTGGAAATTATCAAATGAACACGCCAATCAACGGCGACAAAAACAAATGAAGATCGTCTGATATATATTTTTTTTGTTAAAAAATGAGATAATAAGAGACATGTTAAAAAACGGTTGTTTCACCTTAAATAAATAAAAAGAGAATAATACATTGGTTATATTATTATCAAGTTCACCATGAATTCTCAGATATAGGTTTGTTATTATTTTAAGCATTGATATTTTAAATATTTGGATATTAATTTTTATAATAAGCAGTTTTTATATAAAGCAATACATGATAAGGAATAAGGCAATAATTTTGAGAATATAATATGTAATATTTAGAATTTTGTTTTAATACAAAACAAATAAGAAAAAAATATGTAGAATGAAGGGGTACCATATATAAAAAAGACAAACATACAGAATTATCCCAATAACTTTGGTCCGTGCATACAAATGAATCATCTTATCACACTCTTGTGTTGCCAGAAAACAAAATTTTCAAAAATGCACATCGCAATTTTTAATTTTGCGCAAATCACACAACACGATTCGGAGCCATAATTTTACGGCATATAAGAATAAAGATATTCCGGAATATTTCCAGAGATAATTAGAATAAATTTTAAGCAGATGAGAATGTTATTGTGTGAAATAATTTTTATTTAAATAATTATATACTGCTGAAGTATAAAGCTTCATATTAAATAGTAAAAAAATATCTGTATTTTATTACACTTTCAATGTGTAAGAATATGGTTAGTTTTTGACTGTAGATAATAATATGTATTTTATATAGTCGAGTAGATTACATTTGCATATTATTTTTTATAAAGATAAGCATCCTTAAAATCTAATATTAGCTTGAAGAATGTGATAAAATTGCTAATGAAAAATAGTTACCGTGCAACACTAAATGAATAAGCTACGAAGATAAATTAATAATACAATGCATTTTGCTACACAAAGAAATTACATACAAGTGAAGAGAAATCGACTCTTCCTGTATAATGACACGGCTAACAAGCAGGCCATTTTTAGTTGTATTTTGCATATTTTTGATACACTACAGTCACAGTAAATTTTATACAGTGTCTCGTAGCTAGTAGCAAAAACTTCAGGGAAATATTCTATTCACTTTGGGTGAAATGTCGACAGTTACGGAGACAAACGACATTAAACTTTGCATTTTTTTTCTTCTATATTTCATATTTATTTTCCGCAAAATGTTGTGACTACACTTATATAAAATATTAAAAATTCATTTGCTTTCATTTTCTGCAAGGTTTTAATCATTTTCCTTGACTTATCATCAAAGCGAGTAAATTTTTTATATTCAATACAAGTTTCTGTAGTGATAGTCCAACGTTTTACAGAAAATAAGTCAGAAATATTTTTTTTTTTTAAATGCAAACTTTGACGTCCCTTATCTCCGTGACTGTGGAAATTTCACCCAAAGTGTAAAAAATATATTCTATTCAAAACTGAATGATAAAGACCCCCCAGAAGTTTTCGCTACTAGCTACGGACACGCTGCATATAGTGTTCAATAGAACATGATGGATGTTTTTTTTAAAAACTGCCACTTAAAGACGCATCAAATATGTTTGAAATGTTTAATAAATTAAAAATTACCTACTTATTAATTATGATATAGGAAGAGTCGATGCAGACAACTGGATTTCATTCCAAGAATCAGAGGATACTGGAAATCATTACTTATAAGTCATTTATTAAAGGACTAATTTTAATTTTTTGACTATTTCAAATTTAAAATGGACACCAAGAAAGAGCACCTTGAACTAAACTTAGAAATTGGCAAGCAAAGGTGAACCATTATTAACCACAGTTTGGTTGTAAAAATCACATTCAAAAAGACATTTTTATTTGGCTATAATTGTTCATCACATTACGCAACATACAACTCTGCGGTAACAGAGATGGAGCCCGTATTACATGGGACGGAATTGTGGTTAGAATCTTGATCAGAAAACTATTATATTTCTTTGTCAACAGCATCATAACCTCGAATATTTACATGAACATCAGGAAGTCTTGATAAGTTTACGTCAAAGAGAACCAACAAGTACATAATTATTAATCTACAATCATATTAAATTAAGCCAAATAAATAATGAATCAAGAACTCGGGATTCTAAAATCAGCGATACCTTTCGTAGTTCCTCGTTTGAAAATAGTTTCCGATTAGAAAACAGATGTACATTTATTCTAAAGTTACAATTGTTTCTGATCAAGATTTTGTCCCATAAAACACTAGGCAAAGTCAGAAAATGTATTAAGCATAAAAACATGACATAAAAATTAATAATATTAGTTCAATACAATCATTTACACGGATTATTTCATTCATATTAATTGACCTTTTAATTTTATCACTTGAAATAATTACGGAACTACCTGTTCGTTGATAAGATGCTTCTGTCCTGTGAAAAATGTTGTAGCAAGAAGCCAATGAAACGAGCCTCGGCCATTTTGATAATTACGACTCCAATAATATTGCACGAAGGTGTTCTATAGCCGCCGTGCTCTCTGGCAAGGATTTCAGTATTAAATAGGAACTAATATCAAAGGGAAAATTGACGCTGTGAATGGCAACAGTTTTGTGAAGATGAAAATTAATAAAATATTGGCAACTGAAATGTACACTTTCACGTTGTTCATCGACGATTCACGTTATCAACAATTCCACAGAAGTCATTGAAGGCGATAATGAACTATTGGTAATGAATAGTTGGCCTGGTACAACGATATTATACGATAGTATTTGGTTCACATCAAGGCACAGCACTTGGCTATGTGTTTCTTTTTCTGTCCGGGCGGAGACTTTCCGTTGCTTATTGCAGACTTGCGACTTGAGACTTCTTTGACGAGCAAGTGAAAGATCTGATTTTGCAAAGAGAAAATAATAAAATGTAACAAAAAATACACAGAAAAGAGGGTTCCCTCAGTTTTAAATGTAGGATACAATTTATTTATTTTTATATTTCTAGACATGTATAGGAAAAAATAAATAATATATTTGAGGGGTTCAAAAGTAGAACTGCCACTATCCAATTAAGGGGTTACACCACCCTGGTAGAATAAAATTTAGGTAGAAATTGGGTAATATTTTTACAAAGAGACGATAAATTATTTTTATTTGCTTTATTGGCACATATGAAGGTACAATATTACTTTAATCTTACTTTTATTATATTATTATTAATTATTAATGTAAATTTTAATTTGATGTAAAAATTTTGAAAAAAAATGGGCGCATCACATCTATTTTTGTGGAGCTCCTCTTTCGTGACTGACATGCAGCTTTTCCTGTTAAATAAATTTACTTATTAAGTAATGAAATATCTATAATATAGCATATATGATTTGGACAAAAAACATTTTTCGTAAAATTGAAAGGAATTTGAAAAAAAAATCGTACATTTTTTAAGATGTTTTTTAAAAGTAGTTTATAGATTAAAAATCTGTAGATATTTCATTTCTAAATAAGTACAGGGTCTTATTTTCTGTTGCAAACAAACACACATCGGGGAAAGTTGTATGTTAGTCACTGAGGAGGAACTCCACAGAAATAGACATGGCGTGACCATTTTTTGTGTCCAAAAAGTTTCTAATAAAATAATAGTTTAATATGTACGTCAATAAAAAAAGTAATATTTTTGTAAAAAAATTCTGCTTAAATTTTACCCTCCCAGGGTGCAAAACCTTAATAAATTGTGATAAATATTTGTAACTGATTTAACAGAGTGGAGGAGATTTTAAAATTGACATTTTCATAAAGTGCTTCAAAAACATACAAAATTATTTTCACTGGCATTTGTCAATAGTAAAACTGCGAATTTTGCCAGTTAATCATTTTTAAACAGGTCATCCTATATTTTAATCGATTAGATAGTAGTGGTGGCTTTGTTTCGAAACCCTCTTGTATTAATTTGTGTGAACTAAATATTTTTGACTTTTAAAATGATTTCAAAAATTGATTAATTTCTGTATTGTTTCCTTCATATTAAAAACCTTGGAAACCCCTGAGGAAGATTGTGTCAAAAATTATCACAAAAGTATATGTCAGAAATTCTATCATGCAAAATATACCGAGTCTGACTGGAATTACCAACCCTTGACACAACCTGAAAATGCATAACATTATATAATCAATCTTTTAAATGGAAAGTAGTTCAACTTAAAACAATACTAATAACTAAAATGCAAGAGTCAGGGTTGTCATTAGAAGGATTATTAAGCTTGCATCAGCAGCAAGTTCGATTTAAACGGGGTTCTGCATTGAGATCATCAGTAAATGAGGGGCACGAGATCAATAGTATAATAATTTTTAAAAATATTCCACAACTCATCTACTGGTGAGCAATCACATACATCTTTGCTTTTTATCCATTTATCTGGATATTTTACGTTATGATACCAAATGAAATTTACTCTTTGAGAAACCAATATGGTAAATCAATTACATTTTGCGAGAAATACTGGGATTTGACTAGTTTGGTATGAGAATAAGACAATCCATAAACCAGTGTTGAGTTTTAAATTGCATTATCAAATATAGCTTGAGGTTGTTTGGTTGGTTGAAAATGCAAACGTATGCTTTAAATTTGTTATATCATAATTTTTACTTTTTTATTATATGAAGCAAATGGCGCTAAGTCTTTGTATTTGTCAATTTTTGATCCTCTCAAGTATCTCACCGGATAAAATGTTGTCAGACAATATGCTTTTATGACCGCCGCAAAATAAATGCCGAATCCTTCTAATGCCCCACCGTGATTCGAATGTGGTCCTCAAAATAAATTAATATTCCCAATATAATATAAATGCGATGTTTTATACATCCCAAACTACTTTAAACTGTAAAACTTTTCAGAAATGTATATGATAATACTGAAAACAAGACAAATGTTATCATGGAATGAATACTTTTTAATATATGTAAATAAATAAATTATCAATTTATTGTTTTTAGATATTACGCTTGGAAGATTTATTGCTAGAGTGTATTGTATTAAATGTTGATGATTAATCTAAGATTTACAAAAATGAGATTCCAGAAATAATTCTAACAAATAAATAATTAAAACTAATAAAATAAATGAGATTTAAAAACATACGCGGGTGCGTATTATGTGCATATAAATTGCACAAGCGATTTCAATTTTGTGTTGTCATTTTAAAAATACGTGTTTTTTAAAAATTGATTTATAATTTCATTCTAGTACATGAAAATGGTGGAATGTGCGATACATTTAACAATAATCATCCACTGTGAATTTGAAATAACACACAAAAAACACAAAATTAGCCCGGACGATAAAAAAGCTTATTTTTTTAATATTGTCCATTATAGGTGATATGTAAGGCAAATTTACACAAATATATTATAAAGGAGAATGGGCATTTTGTCCTGTCCTTGTTTGTTTTGTAACACCTATGAGTAATAAATACCTCAAATAAAAGATCTAAATAAAAGTAACTATTTTATATATTACACTATATTATTTTCAAGCTATAATTCTTTCTTTGTACAAGAATAGCATATCTTCAGAGTAAATTCTGAATTCCACTCTGAAGGAAGATATTAATTATTTTTTATTAAAAAAATAATAGATGTATAGGAATAAAACTATTGATGTTTACTCAATGTCGATTAATAAATCTTAATTGATAATTTAAATACATATAAAATTATCCCAAATTATACGAAACCATACTTTTTTCATTATTCACAACTCCCAGTGGTTCTGGATACATCATGAGTCTCAAAACATGCAACTACAAATATAGGACGGATCTCATACTAATTTTCCTTTCAAATGCCCATTTTCCTTTGCAATCGAGTACACAATTTTAATATTTTATGCACATTGAATTGTAATAATTATATTGATATTGCTTGCACAAGATTAAAACCTTTTTATCATCAAAAAGAACTATGTACATTTAGTGTGTTATTTATCAAATAATGTTAGCTCGTTGATCAAAACTACTTACTTATTAAGTGCCATAATTATTTGTGTGTATACTGACCATCTTGCTCAAATTGTAAATATGCTATTTACACATACTGATAAAATAATTGTTTTGAAAATCAAGTCAAAATAATTGTACATTTTTTTGTTTCGTGTGTTAGTCAAGTGTTAGAGAGGACTTTAATATGATGAAATTGAAAATAATATAAATTGAAAAATTTGAGGGATTGATATAATTCAGAGAGGTTCAGAGATGGTGTAAACTAAATTTAAGGCAAAGGCAATCTCTCGTAAACAAAATAATTGTGCACAGGTGAGTATATCATGGAGATAGGTGCAAATGGAACTGAGGATAAAGACATTAGACATGCAAGGGTCCCGAGTCACTTAAAATTAGAAACGAAATAACGTGTACAACAAAAAATGACAATATCTTCATATCAATAGGAAATATGTTCACTTAGATGAGCCGCAAATTTCTACCTATTTATAGTGTACACATTTAAAGAAATTTAAAAAAACAACTTTTGCCAATTTAAAATAATTTGATTTTCTTAACAATTAATAAAATAAATCTTAATAAATACAAATACGCCCCAGCTTAAAATTGAGAAAGATGCAGTTATATTTTAAAGTGCGGCAAAAATAGCGACAAAGCACCACCTAAATATTGTATGCAAATACAATAATACCAAGATACATATATATAAAGACATTCTTCACCGACGTAAGAAGGCAGATATAATTAAAATTTCCATCACATTCAGGGCGTTGCTCAAACACGACAAATAGGAGAATCCTATCGATATCTAAAATGATTCACGCACTACCAAGATTTGCCTAGAAATTTACAACATTAAAAGTCTATTGTACGAACTGAACCGAACCAACAATCTGCACACGGTATGTACACAAAAATAGTATCTGTATCAGAATCATTTTAGAAGCATAGAACTCTCGTTTGTTTGGGACAATATACAAAACAGAAACAAATAAATCATACATACATTAGGAAGGTAAAAAATTGGACTTATGACATTTTTTTAAATCCCGGGTGATACAAGAACAATTGAATGGTGTGAACAGACACCAAGTTGATCTGCAATACTCGAATAATCAAAAATGAAAGCTAAAATGCTGAATATGCAGCCTATTGAACAGAGATGCACGAAAATCTTAAATGTCGAATGCACAACTTGCACAGTTACTTGTTTGGACCTTGAGTATCAAAAATATTTATTGGATCACGCAAGATATTCACAAAGTCATCGTACAAATATCCAAAGCGAATCACTAGAGATTCATGCAGCCCCCGTGCGCCGTACACGAGGTATCTCAAGCACACGAGGCAAGGGCGTCCCGACAAGCTCCCTAAAGCAGCACGCATTTGATTTTCTTCCTTTTCCCTTTGTCTTTGGCTCGCCCGTTGCTGGTCTTGTTGTCCTCGGACTTGCGAGACCTGATCTCCCGCATCAGGTCAAAGAACACCTGCGGGATGGGACACCACGTTCACGCAATGGTAATGGCATTTCACAGTACACAACTAAATACAGAACTCTCTATTTGTACATCTCATCTTGCGGCCTTCTTGAAACCAACCGTCAATTCAAAATCTACTTGAATCGTTCCAGTGTGACGAGAGAATTTGGTGATTCACGTGCGAGATAGAAATCTAGCAAAGTCAATCTATAATGGCATTAGAAAAGTTGACAATAATTCAAAGTTGGTTTCAAAAAACTGCAAAATTAAATGTAATATGTAAATTATAGATTACATAAACTTCAATCTATGCATTTGAAAGCAAGAATCAATTCACACTGACGAATTTTAATATAATTATTACTGCTCACGACGAGAGTTTGGTTTACAAGTCAAAGAGCTATTTAAATCGATCGATTCATTCCAATGAAGATTAAATGGCTTTTCATTGGGTCCAATAAAGTTCGAAAACCAAAACATATACATTAATGCATTATGCAAAACATGATATTTTGAATATTTTAACGGTGTATGTACTGTATGATAAATTGATTTCTGCTTTGTCATTTGTACACTATTCGACACAAAATAATCCCGAAAACAATAAATATGCGGGGCAACAATAACTACACCACCACGAGGTATTTGTAGATTCACAAAATTGTAAATGGATGCAGCAACACTCGGAAAGGTGAGTCCATTTTGTAAAACAGATAAATTATTTACAATTCTAAATTATTTATTCCCTTCACCACGAAACAGATAAACAAACAAACATTTCACCACAGCGGAAGAGGCCACATAGAAGAAAGTGGCTATAATTTGTTTGAAGCATTTTTTTTAAAAACTTATTTTTATATTTTGAATAATCTCAAACAAAAAAAAATATTTGATATAAAGCAGACTTTCAGTCACACAAACCAAGTTTCCAAAATAACAAATAATAATATATAGTAATAATTATTTCATTTTTATAAATTATAAAGCAAATTTAAAATATGAATTTAGGTAATAATTTTGCTCATTATAATCTCTCTATCACTTTTCGATTGATTAAACTTAACAATTTATACATACTGAAATATAATAATATATAACAAATACCAAAATCGTAATATGTATATAAAAATTCCCAACATAAAATCTTTAAATTAAAGGTTTGATTATGAAGCAATTGGAAAGCTAATGTGGCAGTCTATACAGGGTCTCATAGCTAGTGGAAAAAACTTCGGGAAGGTCTTCTTCATTCAATCTTGAAAAGAAAGTACTCTATACACTTTGGGTAAAATGTCAAAAGTAAGGAAGAGAAAGCGACATCAAAGTTTGCATTCTCTTTCAATGTTTCTGACTTATCTTTTGTAAAACGTTAAGACTATCCTGAAAGTAATTTATGTTGAATATTAAAATTCCATTAGCTTTGATACAAGTCAAATAAAAATGTCCTTAGGTTTTCACGGCCGTTCAGAATCTTCTGTGTATAGTTTTCTGGGATATTCTGCTGTGTATACGTAACCTCTCTGGCCAACGTTTCGGATCCCATTGCAGGCATCATCAGGGCTGATGATGGACCCTGCAATGGGATCCGAAACGTTGGCCAGAGAGGTCACATATACATGGCAGAATATCCCAGAAAACTACACACAGAAAAGTCAAATAAAATAATTAAAACTTTGCAAAAAAATGTGGTTCAAATTTCTGCATGGTTTTAATCATTTTACTTGACTTGACACACATAGTGAATTAATTTTTAATATTCAATATAAATTACTTTCATGATAGTCTAAAGTTTTACAAAAGATATATCAGAAAAATTGAAAAAAAAAATGCAAACTTTAATGTCACTTATCTCCTTAACCGGTTGAGTGCCGGAGCGCAGATCTGAGCGAAAACTTTTGTACCCTCTATGTGCCGGAGCGCAGATCTTCGCTCCCTAGACACGTATGCGAATTCGGCCTATTTTATTTTATTTGGTTGTATCTCAAGTTTTTGAATGAATGAACGAATTATATTTGTCAAGTAACCTCATTTGCCGCGCAAACCGGACAAAAAATCATTACAAATGTCGTCTTCGAACAGCGAATTTATTGTGTTATTTATATGTTAAAAAAAGTTTTATATTTAAATAAAAAAGTTTTAAAATTAAGTATTTATATATTCTTTGATATATTTAGAATGAAAATATTGAAAAACAATAACTTTAGTTTTATTGCTTCCATAGTTTTATTCGATAAACATGTGCTTACATTTCTGACAGGAAAATTCGTTACTTATTTTCATAATTAATGAATAAGCAATTATTGTACAAGCAATTATTGAAATGTGAGTAATTATTGAAGTCTGTACATTGAGAAACCAGAAACTGTAACATCTTAGCGATTATTGTTGATTTTTACATGAATATAACCTTCACAAAAGTGTCTAAAAAACAGCAATCTTGCGCAAAATTGCGCGGCAGACAGTGCACATTCCGCGTTACGTATGGCCGGCTTCTGACCGGTTAAGTGTTGACATTTCGTCTGAAGTGTTAAGAATATTTTCAATTCAAAATTGAATGAAGAAGAGTCCCCCAAGTTTTTGCTACTAGTTATGAGACCCCTGTATATACTCTTTACAAGATGTCACAAAATTAATAGGTACACAAATGGCTAATTCCGCTATTTCCATTTTTATTTTTCAGAAAATCGCACCCGAAGTTGTAAATTATTGTGATTTTTTTTAAAACTTGTCACACTATCCCGAAATCACAAATTTAATATTATAAACCAAAAAATTAAATAAAACATTTAAACCTTGCTCTTAAATGGATTCGCGTTGAAAAAATATTTGTATTTCTTTTGCATTTGCACAATCATGCTGCATTTTAACATGAAATCTTGGAAGTTTTGGATTCCCTTTGAATCCTAGGTATTACATACATCACATTTTTGGATGTATCTACTAATTAATTTACACCATGTATACTAAATATACATTATTAAATGAGATATTTATACATAAGTTAGAAAAGAAAAACCAACTACGTATATTATAAATTAAAATAAAATTATGTTTTTCTACCCAATAGGATATTATTGGCAGGAAAATTCAAATATATTTTTCTGCGATTTTAAACACGCACACATCAATAAATGTGATATGTTGAACATTAATATTTCTTCCTTATCATTTAGATTGATCAGTCAGTCACCATTATTGCACCTTTTGAAATACCAGTTGTAAATGTAATTTCAAAATCTTTCATAATTATCTCGTACACAAAACGTCGACACACATTTTCACTGCAAAAGTATACACAAAACAATGACATTTCATGATGAAACGCTTAATCAGTTTAACGGTTAGCAATATTTCTTTAAATTATGTCTGTTCAGTATTTCTTTGTTGACGGCAAGTTTAAAACCTTTTAATTAAAGCCAAAATTGCATTAAAAATAGTATGAATTCTTTAAGAAATAATGGTCAAATAATATTGAGCATAGAGATTTTACAATTAATTCACATTAAATTACAGCAAATTTATACATTGCATATTTTTCTGTGTATTCCGAGATAAACTAATAACATGCAATCAAAAACGCCGGATTCAATTAGATAAAAAATTAATCAGAAAAACAATGACCGTATCAAAGTTGTACACTTATTATGAATCAGTGACTGGAGAGAGCAAGAACAGTTTAGAATACGTATACAGATGTGACAGAGACCAAAAGTCCTATGCATCAGAGTGCAAAGGAAGAGATTAGTAACAGTGAGTTAGTATATGAAATTTAAGGAAGTGAGTGCAACTATACTCGAGTATACTCTATTTAATAAATCTTCGCTGAGTGCATTTACAGGCATACGTATAGCATATAATTTGTTCATCAGTATAAATTTTACGATAATAATCTATTGAGAATCATGTTAATAAAAATTGGTCGTATCTATATATTTATTTAGCATTTATAAAAAATTATTTGTATTTTAATTAAACAAGAACCAAGATGTGGCAATTTATTATCGTCAAACATGGCTTCACCTTCTATTAATTTCATAAGAAAATAGAAAAAATGAATATGCCGATGAATTAGAATTGAAATTTTTATGCAGAAAAATTGGAACAATGAGATAATGCATATTATTTTTCCTAAAATAGATTGTATGGCTTCCAGAATTTGAATAGTAAGGTCCGTGTATATTGGAGGGAAAATAAGCTTTGTCTTTTTCGATTACATAGATACACATGTACTTTAACCTCCTCGGACCCAGTGTCGCCTATAGATCGACAGTTGGAAAAAAATCTCTCGGATCAATATTTGGCAATGTGTCCTTTTACAAATTAGTTAAGCTAATCACCAATAGATATTATTAGTGGTATGTTGAATTCCAAATTTGAAATGTTTTAAGAACAGTAATTTTTTCTTCGTTAAAGATGAATTAAAGGACCGATTTTGATCATCCTTTGGGTCCGAAGAGGTTAAGTATCAATAATTTATTTGTATCTATAAATCGGTGAGTATTCTACAGGGTGTCTTATAGCTAGTAACAAAAACTTCAGGGGAATCTTTTTCAGGCATTTTCAAACAGAAAATATTCCTTACATTTTGGGTGAAATGTCGACAGTCATGGAGATAAGCGATATCAAAGTTTGCATTTTTTTTTAAAAATATTTTTGACTTATTTTCAGTGAAACGTTTGACTATTACTACAGTATCTTATACGAAAAATTTAAAATTTATTGGTTTTGTTATAAGTCAAATAAAATTAAAGTTTTTGTCATTTTATTTGACTTATATTAAAGTGACAAAATTTTTGATATTTCATACAAGTTACTGTAGTGACACAAATATTTCACAGAAAATAAGACGGATGAAAAAAAATGCAGTCTTTGATGTAGTTTATCTCCGTGACTGTCGACACTTCACCCAAAGTGCAAAGAATATTTTCTATTTAATATTGAATGAAGAGGACCCCCAATGATTTTGCTTCTAACTATGAGACACCCTGTATAAAAACACTTTATTATATTGTTAAGAGGGGAACATACTTCATCAACAGAATGCACAAATTAGAAACAGACAAACGCATACGTGAAACGGACTGACCGGCCAGAATGAATAATACAGTGCAGCGGATAAAACATATGAAGCACTCGATGGTGTCAGAATGTGTGGACGCACAAGAAAAACCATCCAGTGCGGTGACTGGTGAATCAATAATGAGGCAAATACCAAATAAATAAAAATCTAATTAATAAATCTTAAATAAATTTAAATAAACAAAGCTTTGGATGGTAAGATAGGCACGTTTATTGCATCAAACGAAGATTTACCGTGTTAATATGTGTGATATTACCGTGGTCCGGGCTTACCTTATCTACGTTGTCTCTGGTCTTGGCGGAAGTCTCCACATAGGGAACACCCCACTGCTGGGCCCGCCCCTGGCACTCGGCCAGCGGGACCTTTCTCTTCTCGTTCAGATCCGACTTGTTCCCGACCAGGAGGAAGGGAATGTTTTCGTCATTCTTTACGCGTAATATCTGCTCCCTGTGGTCATTTACCATTTGAAAAATATTAAATACGGTGAAAACGACAATAAATCACAAAATGAAAATTATGTATCATAATCATTTTAATCAAATTTTTTATCTCTAGAGATTTTAGCAATCAGGTGTAATAAAAATATTTTTCCCTCCCTGGTCTATAATTTTAACAACTTAACTACCTGAAATTATTCTCAAACTCGAATCTATATTACGTTACTTTATGTGTTTGTGTACAGGGGTGTACTGTGGTAGTAGTGGTAAGTTGAAGGTTTATATACATTCTGCTACAACACTAAAAAAATACTATTGAATTAGTTTTTTTTTTGTTTTCTCTAATTTCGTTGTTTTTTTTAATATTTCAGCTATAATTACATACAATAATAAAAAATAAAAATGTTCTTGGAGGCACCGGGTATCGATCCCAGCTCCCATAAATATACTAAGCGAGCGTTCTACCAACTGAGCTATGCTCCGAGTTGGTCGACATGCCTGACATTTACCCGAATTTTGCCCCTTGAACTGTTTAACAAACTAATTGTATTAAAAAAAAACAAAGTAATAAAAATGCATTTCTTTTTTTATCTGTCCTTATTGTATAAATGTAGAATATCCGATAACGAAAAAAATTTTTTTTGCAAAATTGGGAGCAATTTTAAAATAAAACTATTTTTGATTCATCGTTCCCTATTACGTTAAGTAGAGAGTTTCACACATTCGAGGCTACCATCACAAATGCCCATTTCACTAAATTAGGTCTTCTGGCAATTGTTACTCTAAGATTTTTATTAAGAAAGTATAATTTTTACTACGTGTACATGAGTTCAGGCATAATTTTTTTTTAAAAACCACGCTTATCTTCAAATATACCAAAAAGCAAAAAATAAATTTTCGTCCAAAAAATTTTTGCTTCACTATTCAAATAAGAGGTGGCACTTATTGACATATGATACTGGATATTGATATAAATTACAGAAATCTCTTGTTAATGCAACGCAAACATATGAGAACAAAGGGTTCGAGCTACGGACACGGCGATGCTACACCAGTTGGGCCTCTGCCTTAACATCTAGCAGGCTTGTGCCGCGTTAAATCGTCTAAATACCATCTACTAATTTAAACTATTCTGGATATGTTTTCAAACTTCTATAAAGAAAGCTAAAATAAGCGTCCTATATGAAGGCTTCAAAAATTGTAACTGTCCAGGAAAGTGTTTTTTTCAGTACTCTTAGAGAATCTCTACAGGAGTTTAACGTAGTATTCAGATAATATATTATTATTAACATCATTTTTACTTTTAATACTTTGCTAACTGTTAAAGCCATGTATTGACTAGGGGACAAATCGCGAAACATTCCGCGCGGCATGTCGCATCAACATCTACGCTCATGTTTCAGGGACAATGACGCGGTCATTTGACGTGTACACACCGGGACTCACATATCACTTGTCGCGGAAACGGTGGAAATGTCGCCCGATGACGTTATGTTGACAGCTGCGTATCTATTTACACTAGCCGCCCGATGAGGTTAGGATGACAGCTGCGTATCTATTTATTTTAATGAGTTTATCGAAACGTAAGAGGAGAAAAAGGTGGTAGGTGCGAAATTATTTACTGCAATGAGAAAGAAGGATGGATATTCTATGCGATCTTCGAATGTCTAACTTATCTATTGTCAATCTCACTCGAACTCGAACAACTGATTTTGACAATTAATAAATAATCGGGCCTTCCATTGCCAAGCAAAACAATATTAAGGAACGCTGTTGGCCCTCACATCATTTTATTTTTATATTCACGGTTTGAAGTGTCCCACAAAATTGTACGGCGATGAGTTGTCAGTTGACAGATACAGCGCATGCGCATTCACTTGTAAACATACCACGTGATACTGACGCGCAGCCCGATGTCCCCGTGAGCTCGCTCGAGTACCGTGCGCATGGCAACGTTTCCGCGGCACGTAGAAATGCCCCGCTATGTTGTGCGAGATGTCGCGGAACACTGCGCGATGTTGCAACATCACGTAGACTCTATGCCGCGCATGATGTTGAGAGATAATTTGTCCCCTAGTGAATACATGGCTTAACCGTGCAATAAATTGAGATGTACAATTTTTTATCAAATTTGAAAATGAAAAATGGACTGATAATAAAAGACCATTAGAGACCTGAATTCCTGTGTCGCCTGGAAGCTGTCATCTTCGGTGATGGAGAAGACACAGAGGAAGCCTTCTCCGCTGCGGAAGTAATTATCTCTGATGGCTGCGTAGTCTTCCTGGCCTGCAGTATCCAGAATATCTATTTGCACTTCTTCTCCATCTAACACCACCTTTAGGGTATTAAACATAATTATTAGTAAACCAATGACTCTTGATTGGCATGCGAATTTTAAAAATGATTTTATAATATATTGTGGTTTATAATACAAAGGTAGGATAAAATAATATAAACTGATTTTAGGAATTCAAGACATACGTTTTTGAGATTTTGAGTGAGCATGCAAACTTTTACCGAGCAAGAATGGGACATTAAACTCTTGTAAGTGAGCCAGTATAGATGAGATGTAACACAGCTGTAGTCGGGCCCAAACAAACTGGGACCATAAATCGACCATAAATCATAATATCAGTAAGGATGCGCAACGCTGTGTTGGCAACATGCTACCTGCGTATGCACTCGTGAAGATTAGATGAAATGTGTGAAACATGCCGAAAAGCTGCAAGACGTAGATGTAAAAGATGCTATTATACGAGATCAATCACCGTCATTGATTATAAATTTACAGGATGACGACAGCGACATAGATGATGTAGTTATTGTACATAAATATTTTTACATTACAGTAAAACCCCGATAATTCGAAATTCGCCATAATTCGAAATTTTTAAAACCCACAAGTCCCAAAATGCTAATTTCATAGTAAATTAACCCCGGTAATTCGTAATTCGAAATAATTTTTAGCCCCTTGCGCAATAATTCAATACGTTTTAGTTCACATAATTCGATTTTTTTTTTAAATACAACGAAATTGAAAAAATATTTCGATTTTTTTTCGCAAATGAGAACAACAGATATGTCAATTTCGGATACCTTAGTGATAGAAATGTGGCGGTCTTTGTATTGGCGTAATAAAAATTGCGTATTCGAAATGATTTCTTGAAAAAACAAAAATGCAGATGTTTTTCACAAAATTAATGTTTTTTTCACGAGTTTTACGATTTTTCGCGAACTTCGCGATTGTATTACGATTTTAAATTTATTTTTGCACCTTGAATTTCAAATTAGTTTTTTTTGGGTCCCTTGAATTTCGAATTAACGAGGTTTTACTGTATCTATATTCATAGCTTTTAAGAATTGGAGCACTCATAGTTTTTAAGATTTACTTATTTTTATTTATATTGTAATTTTTAACACGTTTCTGTATTTTTCAAAATAAATATCTTTTCATAACCATTTCTGTTTATATTATTATTTACCGTATAACATTGTATTTTTATGTCACTGGTAAGTGGTACTTGTTGGACACATTATTGTGAAAGAGGTAAAAATTACCACTTTCACAGTAATACGCAACTTACACAAAAAATTTTGTGAAAAAATAAATTGCAAAACAAATGTCGATAATAACATAACATTCTATCCATCACTAGTACTGCCGCAGTAGTAAGTGCGAGCAAGAGCTCCCTCGGACATCTCTTTAAAATGTTTTACAGTCTCAGTCGTCAGATTGACCCAACTATCCACCATATTCCTAACTTAATTATGAGTCCTAACTATATTCCTAACTTAATTATAAGTGCCAACTATATTCCTAACTTAATTATAAGTCTCAACTATATTCCTAACTTAATTATGAGTGAAAGATATTCAAGCAACAATGTCTTAGTATCAATAGTTATGCAGATAAGATACATCAAAGAGTTCATTTTTTTTTCTATATTTCTCACTTATTTTATTTTCTATATTTCTCACTCCTATTAAAGTAACACATTGAATATTAAAAATTCATTTGGTTGAAATATGAGTCCAGCGAACGAATTTTCAATATTCCATACAAGTTGCATTAATAGAAACATTGATAAAAAAATGTCTCTTATCTCCATAACTATTGACATTTAGACATTGAGGTTAAAACATTTTCGACTCGTAATTTAGGCAGGAGTCCGCCTGTAAAGAATTGAGGACTAGCTCTGTTACACCCTGTACAACGTATCCAAAATTTATCAGGAATTAGTTCACATTATTACCCTAAAGACATTTTTGTAAAAATTTCACCTCATGGACTGAACGTACTGAACTCTGCTGACGAAATATAAAAATTAATATTCAAAACTTACACTCAATATTGTGCTTATTCACGCTCAATATGCACCTGACATTTACATCACTTTGATGTAAATGTCAGGTGGTACTTTGTTGTTCCAAGGCACCATCTGATATTTATTTTATTGTACCAAAAAATGTATATGTATACAATTTTTAAATAAATAGTCTAGATCATTAATTTTTAACGTGACTGGTTTTGACTCATAAAAATATCATGACTCTGAATAATGTTCTTGCGCAAAGAGTTGAGAAGCATGATTCATTCATGTTTGTTAACTCATTGTTGATTTGATTTTATGACATATTGTGAATGTGGAAAAACAGATTTATATTAAACTTAGCGTCGAGGGAAATAATCGAATTATATAAGCTGTTTCGCAAGTTCCAGAATGGAGATGACAAAACCTAATCCAATTATGCAAATTTAGGTTACAAAATAGTAGTACAAATTCGAGTAGTTTATTGGTGTAGTGGTTATGATTCTCGCCTTGTGATCCAGTGGTCAGTGACTGGAGCCCCATTCCAGGACACCAGCAAGTTAGTTCTATTTTCAAACACAAGCGTTATTTTGAGAATAGTAAGAATATTGACGCGACACGTATTCCATGTTTGCATCTCTATTTAATTTTTTTTTAAATCGTAATGCGAATTTACATTCCTTAATAAACTATAATATTAGGGAATCATGCAAGCTACTTCTCATCCCACGTATAAATTGTTCACAGAGCTAACTGGATGCAACGCAGATTCCTTAAATTGACCTATTGACATGCATGTCAATGCGCAATTACTTGCCCGTCCACTTGATTCACAATACGTGAACAATACCAACCATAAAATGTTATTCAATATTTGTTGGTTGGTTTTTAACGCACTGGTAACGCAATTTTATCTAGTCATAAGCATAATTTTATATTGTATCAATGCAATTTTTAATTGCTCCCAAGTGAATGATATACAATAGAGTCTTAATTATCCCGTGTACCATTTTTTCTTTGAACTAATATATAATATGTGAAAGAAAAAGAAACTGGCGAAATTGCTAACACATCACTGACAGAAAATCCCAGGTATTAATTATTACAAGATTCACATTTGATGCAAGCGAGCGAGCGCGTCCTGTCATGGTGTAAATTCAAAACCATGTGGGTAAACAGTCAAGTCACATACAGAGGTTTATTATTGGTTTTTTTAATTGTTAATGCTTGTATGTTATATCCTCAATGTAGCATTTTTGCGCTGCGTAGCTGTATGTTAGTGTTAAAAATAATTTTTAGATTATGATTTAATTTTTCTGACCTGTTTTGAAAATAACAATATTGTTATTTTGATGATTGTTACCCCAACGGTTTAGGACGCCTCATTCAGTGATACTACCCCAACACTCAAAAATAAGTGGGACATATTTATTTATGCCCGTGTAATCTAATTAATTTATTTTAGCAATTTTAGATGTGATTTTTGGAAAATAGTCGTGAATCAACATGGTCTAATTAGTGTGACATGTTGAGTAGAGGAATGTGGAGTACAAGGGATTCATAAATACTTGTCATGAAAAGCAGAAATTGCATCCTCTGTTTTTATGTACACAGCAATTTTAGATGTGATTTTTGGAAAATAGTCGTGAATCAACATGGTCTAATTAGTGTGACATGTTGAGGAAAGGAATGTGGAGTACAAGGGATTCATAAATACTTGTCATGAAAAGCAGAAATTGCATCCTCTGTTTTTATGTACACATATACAATGACGCAATATCACTTTTCAAGGCCCAACAGTTGTGCAATAATGAAATAAAAATCATTTTAAATTAAAATAGGTAGATCAATATTTTTTTACACATATATGGATTGTAATTTCGGACCTCCAGGATATCTGGATGTTCACAAAAAAGACCCGTTTTATTTGATATTGAAGCGATATTTCTATTGTGCAAACCATCATCGCAATCTAGAGTTTTGTCTTTAGTTTTTACAGTTTTTTGATGAATATCATATAGAATGAGAATTATTATTATTTCAAAAGTTGGTAGAAATCAGTTTCACACACATCTACTAATTTCTTAATCCAAAGATTTCAAATATTAAATTAAAGCCAATATTTTCGTCGCAATGATAGAAATATTGACATTTGACAGATGTCTTGACATTTCTCTATTTTTGAATGTTGGGGTAACAATCACCAAATAACAATATCATTATTTTCAGAATAGGTCAATGTTTCATTTTTGGTAGATTGATTATCCAGGTCAATTTATTTTCCTATTCCCAGATGATTGAGAATCTACTGAAGACATATAAAAAAAATATTGTATGACAAGATATCCAACATGATCAAAATTTTATGTTATAAAAACAATTAAATCAACCAACAATAACACCAAATCTCTTTATTAGACACGTCATTATTTTTTATCTCCCGCTGCAGGCAATTGCGATGTGTAAATTTTCCTCTCAGTATATTAAACTTCTTTGTCCAAAAGTGATAATGCACAATCTGAATAATGTTAGCAAACATATTATTCACCTTCTTCCGGTAGCTATCAGCCTTCGTAGGCTCATAGTCCTCGACAAACTCGTCGTACATGAATTGCAGCGTGAGCGCCGACTTGCCGACTCCTCCCGAGCCGACCATGATGACTTTGTGCAGGGTTGGCTGCACGGCCCCGGGTTTTTTAGACATGCTCGGTGGGGGGAAGGGAACACCTGAGTTGAACTAAAAACATTATTTAAATTAAAAAACCAAAATTATTGACCACTTATAACCTATCATTCTACAGGTGCACTGCTATAAATTATAAACATAAAATAAATTATACTTATAACTTGGTTTAGATTTTACAAATGGATTAAATTTATGGCTAAATCCAAGATAATGGTCCCATTGCGTATACAACGAAAATGATTATTTCACTATATTATTGAATATGCTAATAACAAAATGAAAGATAATTTACGTTTAAAAAGTAAGTATTAAATAAGATATTACACTTTAAAGTTTCGAAAAATGCACTGCATACTTTGACATGTATGAGGTTAGGTTAGGTTATTAGGTTTGGTTTGGTTAGGTTATTAGGTTTGGTTAGGTTACGTTATTGGGTTTGGTTTGTTTAATTTAGATTACGATTATTTTAGTTAGATTAAATTAACAGGACATTAAATTATACAGTGAAATACTTATTTTCATTGTATGAACAACGGGACCATATTCTTGGATTATTCCGAATTTATTTATAGATTAAATTTATACTTTGAGAAAAAAACATAAAAAACATTTTTATGTAAATGAGGTTGCTGGTGTCATAATTGTATCGAAATCGCAAAAAATGTCATGTTTGGACTAATGCATGCGTAATTTTCAAGCAGATAGAGCCAGCTGTTGTTAGTTATTGGGAAGGTAACAGGTAGCTGCGTATGCACTTTGGCCGAAAAGCGGGCTGTCAAAATGTAGAGCGGTTATTGCTTGCCCAACGTAACTCAGCGTGCGGCGAATTTTGAACTAAAACCCGCCCCGCCCGCACCCGGCGGTAACCCCTCGCCCTGTCATTCAGTTCATTCTCGTCTTTGAGCGCGAGCTGTGTCATCTTGATTACCAATATACACTGAATTATTATGTCCAAAACATCCTAAACAGTCCGGGATGGTGCAAGAACAATTGCCAATGAAGTATTAAAGTTTTGCGAAGCTGAAAAAGCAAATATGTAATGGACCGATATTACCGTCTGACAGTTTGACAGATAGAACGGCCGTCATTACTGCATGGTTTCTTTAGTGCTGCCCGACCAAATTTCTGTATTTAAAACGACACTGGTCACCGGATATTCTGTACATTATGTATTGTGTAATAAATTTACACCCTGACAACTTCTGTTACGCGACAGCGACGCCCTCCCTCGCACGCCTAGTTATAGTGGTACGTCTATACAGTGCGCTTACTTCTGGCCCAAAAAGTGCTTACTCGATTAAATCATCCTGCCTATTCACCTAACATAGGTCCCTGCGATTTTTTAGTGCATACCGATTATCTCCTTTAATTTTTTTTGTTCTGTAAAATATAAATGGTATTACGAATGTGCTTCCTTTCCTCTATATGTAACTGATATCATTTGATAAGATATGAGACACATAATCAACAGTATTCCTGAGAGTAAGATCCCCAAGCCTGCTTCCAGAAATAAGAATGCCGTCTATGTCAGTATATATATGCCCAAGAAGAGTACTTTGCAAGTGACAATCAGGGAGGTTATTGATATGAAATTTCGGATCTGGATACGGATACGGATATAGGAATAATATTATACCGGTTTTGGATACGGTTACGGATATGAAATTATTTCGAATTATCCGCTAGTTTCGGATAATTTCGGTTAAGGATATTAGAATTTTAAAATTATAAAATTAAAATACAAATAGCAAGATTTGACTTTTATTTCTAGCCTATATTATTATTTGTATTTACAATCAGTTAATTAATGTAATAACTATTATTACAGCCACTTTAAGTGCTATGTAGGTACCTATGAAGGTATGTACTTAAAAATACAAAAACAAAATTATAATAAAAAAATAAAAATATTAGAAACTTCTATTAATATTATTCAATATGATTATAGGAATTATTACAATTTGCAATAATACAGTAATTTACAACAAATCAGTCTTCATAAGCATTGCTTGAGTATTAAAGATAAAGAGTAAATCTAAAATTGTAATAAAACCTTGGTACACTTTTACTGTAATCTAAGCATATAATAACAAAAACAGTTTTTAATGAATTTTGTAAGTAATGAAACCATTACAAAATGTTTATTAACCGTTTGATTGCCAATCGTCGACTTTCGTCGATTCGTGTTTTAACGAAGATTGCCGATCGTCGATTTCCGTCGATTGCGTCAGTCGTGTTTTGATTCGCGCGTACGTGGGGTGTGGTGCTGCGACGTTGGTAAATATTATTGTAATATTATCTTAATAGTTGTAAGATCGTAGTAAACCGTTTAAATTTCAGATTCATTTATTAATTTTTTTATTTTAATTGAAAAACTATAATGTTGAGTGCGTCCTCTGAAATGTCTGACAGCGGGAGCGACCAGGAAAGAATTTACGTCGCTGTGTGGTCTGTAGTAATAAAGATGGTGCTGGGCTGCGTAGATCAACGACTATTTGTGCATATTGTAAGAAGGGTGTCCACACGGCGTGTGCAGGAAAGCTCAGTTGTTGATTTTTTTTGTTTTTCATTTTTGTCTTTCTTTTTTTCTGAATAAAATACTGTATTCATTTATACAAGTGTTTTATTTCAAATATTTCGATATTCTTTAATAAAACACCGAAAAAATAATCAAAATCCATGAAAATTCAAAGAATTTATGAGGTTTTAAAAAAATATATATTTTCAAAAAAAAAGTTTTTTTGGTGGCATTTTACAAGCAACTGTATGAATTTTTTGGCACTCAAACGGTTAATAAACTTTAACCTTAATTGTAGTTTTAATAGTCAAAATTGAGCAAAGGTAAATTATACTTTTTAAATTATTATATTATTGCAAGAGACAACTGAAAGTGACAGCTCGGCCGGGCAAAACAAACAAAAATCTTAACCTGTCATTTAGATTTAGACTCCGCCTTTATCCGAAACTATCCGAAACTTTTATATCGGTTTCGGCTACAGTTATTTTTTTATTTCGGATATCCGATAGTTTTGGTTACGGTTACGGAGCTCCATGACATCCCTGGTGATAATAGCGATAAGTAAACAGGTTCACACCTACTTTTTTTAAAAGTGCATTCCAGAAATTAAATTGTCACATCTTATATACTTCCAGTGCACCTTATATGATGTATATTCTTTGATTATAAATATTGTCAGTTAATTAAAAATATTATACAAGGTTTTTTGCCACCATTCTCAAAGTTCTGAGATACATTTTCCCAAACTAATATAGTGATTTCAGTTTGGGAAAAATATTAGTTAAAATGATGAGTCAGTGTTAATTTTTTCAATGACTGGTGTTTACTGTGTGGTAAAGGTATGACTGAATATCATATGTATAAATGTAAGTGTAAATGTGGCATTTGATCTTATCACAAGATACAATCAAAGTATTTTTTTGAATAAACATTCCATTGACAAGAGTCACTGAACACTTAAGTCACACAACACATTGCATAAGGTTTGAGATTACATCATGTAACACAAGAAAACACACACTATTAAATCTTATCAGAATCTCTCTTTAGCTTAAGATAAGATAAGGTAAAATAAAAGTTTATTGACATTTTTCAGTATTTTACTTGAGAGATGAACTGTAATATCAATAGTAATATAATAAAATAAAACATATATTTTAAAAAGAAATCATAAATATTACTTAAGGCGATCGTCTAGCAGAATGAGCAAATTTGACCATTTTTTCTCATACCTTCTATTGCGTTTTTTATCACATTTTTGTAGGGAAATATCTCATTTTAAAATTTATTCATCAGGTTACATATATTTTAAATACGATTATCTTATTAAAATGTCACAAACTAAATTAAATAATTGATTAATAAATTACCAAACCTTCGATGTTTTAAAAATGAAAAAAATTGCTCAACTTTGTGGGCCTTTTATGACTGAATGGCCTGTTGAGATGTCTTTTTTATTTAATAATATTACAATAGTAGCTTATATAATATAATAATAGTAGCCTGTTGGTGTTGTGGTTAGGACACTCGCCTCGTGATCCAAAGGTCGCGGGTTCGAATCTCAGCCCAGACTAGCAAGTTAGTCCTATTTTCATAGCACAAGCGTTTAGCTTAGTTTGAAAATAGTAAGAATATTGATGTGACACGTATTCCGTGTTCGCATCTCTATTTAGAAAATAATAAAATAATAATAATAATAAAATAAAAAATAATAAAAAAAAAATAAAAAAAGTAAACGATCAAAAGATAAGAAAATTTATTACAATTATTTCAAAATCTGTTAGTTTGTTTACATGCAATTTATGTTTTAAAAAATACTGTTTTTAAAAAATATTTTATTTTTTTGGTGGGTTTTATTTATCTCTTTTTACATGGTTGACAACTTTTTTACTTCAATAGTCAAAAGAATAGATATTATAATTTTATAATAAAAACAAAAAAAAAATCAAAAGCCATTCAGTCATAAAAGGCCCACAAATTGGAGTAATTTTCTTCATTTTTAAAACATTGAAGGTTTGGTAATTTATTTATCAATTATATAATTTATGACATTTTAACAAGATATTCGTATTTAAAATATACGTAACCTGATGAATAAATTTTAAAATGAGATATTTCCATACAAAAATTTGATAAAAAACGCAAGAGAAGATATGAGAAAAAATTGTGAAATTTGCTCACTCTGCTAGACGACCGCCTTGATCGATCGTACAAGTATTAATCTATTATGAATCTATTAAAGCTATATCTCATTGGAAATAAGTATCTAAAAACAATTGCCACTACAGTTATAAACTTCACACAAACAAATACTTCTTCAAAATATACGTGATTGTGAAGAAAAAATTTTTTGGCCTTGGGCGAATTCTAAATGTTTGCCCTGGACGGGCAACTGGTTAAAAATCAACTGAAATCTTGTTACGCACACAGGCCATATAATGGACAGTTGACAATGCACACGTTCTGTATTGTGCTATAATAACAGCAATAATAAGCTATGTGTAAATGTGTAGCGATGTAGCCGGTTGCTTCAGGTTGGATCAAAGTAAAAGTTCGTTTAAAGCATAGATTTTTGCATTCTCCACCAATCAGATGATCCGTTTCCATAAAAATCTATGCTTTAAACGAACTTTTATTCTAATCCAACTTGAAACAACCGGGCCTAAGACAACAAATGAATGTTTGTTTACTTTACTGCCAAAACCCTGCACAACAATGTAAATTAAATTCACATAAATGGAAAAAATCAAATCAAAAGCAATAATTTCAGTAATAATTCATAATTCTTAGGAATTTGATAATAATTGCATAATTTGTCAGATGAAAATGTGACTCTCAACATGCTACTGTTTTTCATACATTATGTACAAAAAAAGGGTGAATTAGAAATGTTTTATCATTGCGCTAATTTGTTCTCAGCTTGTTAAATGTAATTAAGTTTTCCACATTGATCATTATAAAATAAGTTAACTAATTGGAGCATGAATTAATGTACATAGAAAGCAGTGTAACTACTCTATTGTTTTAATAATAAATATGTTTAGAAATAGAGTACAACAGATGAAAATGTGAAGAGGGATAAGTCAGAATGTTTTATCGGTGATAACAAACAATTCAACTAATCACATCATCATTTATGAAAAGTCGTTCCGAAATTTTCAATGCAGCAAAACTGGTGAACATGTTAACAATATAAAATAAACTTTTCCCCACAAAGAATAATAAGAGACTGTAATCATATAAGACAAAATGTTGGTCCAAGACCTACATGACAGGTGACAGAAGCAGATAAACTAATTTATGATAATAGAAGATAAGGCTAAAACAAAAATTCAGGTTCACTTACTTGAAACAATCTAGACTTGCGCGTGGGATTGTTAGAGCGTGCAGTATTTGGATAAAAATATATCACGATTTATCTTATTATCTAAAGCATAAATTGCCAATATACCACCATATACAGGTGCCCCAAGCAATACAGCCCACGTCACAAGAAAAAAGCATCGTGGGAAAAAAATTAATCTCATGTGAAAACCAACGGTATTTGCTAGCTCTATTGTAGTTAGGCTTTTTAGACCGTTCGCGTATAACTTATAACAATTGCTGTATGGGAAAAGGCGTTGCCGATCTAGTAAACAATAATGTCAATGAACCAAGCTTACCCCGAGGTCTCAAACTGTACAAAGCCCTATGGAAACGCCGGGAAGTATCGATATTCCGAACACACAAAACTACACAAATGTTTTACCTTCGAGCAACACAAAGAACGCAGTTAACAGAATAACTTTCGCCGATTAATAGATTACTCAAAGTACCGTCATAAGCTCGCTGTCAAAAGCGTACTATATATCTCTATTCTCTATTCTTTGGATTCTTTGGAGCGTGCGCCATCTATCAATAGTAGCATAAACTAAAATCATTCTAAAATCACTGACGAGAAAATGCTCGATATTATTCCGTCTATGGTAATTTTTAAAAATGTTAGCCCTTTCGCAATTCAGCCATATTATTAATTTTCTTTATGTTAATCGATTTATTTTTTAATGAAATAATCGATTCAAGGTGGTGGTATTATCATCTACAATCGTTAGAATCGTAATTGGTTGGAGTTTTTATATAACGATTTTTGAAAGGTACCATAATAATTTATGAATATAAATAAATAAATAATTTGAATAATTGTGAAATACCTTGAATTTTGTTTTTGATGTATAACATCTTTCCTCTCGCTTTCCTGCAATCCGTGGCAGTGATTTCGTGAAAATTGACGAAAATGCGTAACAGGAAATAAGACGCGCGCAATTTCATTTAGCTGGTCGGATGCGGCGCAAATTCATTTAGGCCCGGTTGTTTCAAGTTCGATCAAAGTAAGCGGTCGATTAAAGCATAGATTTTTACGAAAACGGATCGTCTGATTGGTGGAGAACGTAAAAATCTATGCTTTAAAAGAACGCTTACTTTGATCCAACTTGAAACAACCGGCCCATAGCCGGTCGGTGCCGCGCAATTTCGCGCAAGATTGATGTTTTATAGACACATTTTTGTGATGGTTATATTCAAGTGAAAATCAACAATAATCGCTAAGAAGTTGCAGTTTCTAGTTTCTCAATATACAGACTTCAATAATTACTTATATTTCAATAATTACTTATACAATAATTACTTATTCAGTTTATAAAAATAAATAACGAAAAAATATACGCACAAGTTTATCGAATAAAACCATGGAAGCAATAACACTAAAGATACAGTAGCCAGCAAACTATCTTGAAATTTTTCAGCGTAGTGGGGTAAGTTTGCGCATGTACAGTAGCCGACAAAGAACTTGAAATTTTTCGGCGTAGTGGGGGGAAGTTTGCGCTTGTACCATTCCACCAACGAGACCCAAAATTTGTCTTCAGCGCATTCCCCCACTACGCCAAAAAATTTCAAGTAGTTTGCCGGCAACTGTATTTTATTTCAATATTTTCGTTCTACATATATCAAAGAATATAAAAATTCTTCATTTTAACACTTTTTTATTTAAATATAATACTTTTTTAAAAGATAAATAACACAATTAATGTGCAGTTCGAAGACGACATTTGAAATGTTTTTTTTGTCTGGTTTGCGCGGCAAATGAGGTTACATGACAAATAAAACTTGTTCATTAATTCATTCAAATACTTGAGATATAACCAATGATAGCTTTAAAACTCTCTTCTAGAGGAGTCTAGGGAGCGCAGATCTGCGCTCCGGCACCCGACCGGTTAACCAATGAGCGCGCGCGATGGAAAAAAATCATCGTTTATAAACAAATCAATGTCCAGCAAGAGCCATCACAGCGAAAACGCACACTTACAACCAAGGGCGGATCCAGCTTTGGCGCCAGGGGGGGGGGTCACATAGTCATGGTCAAGTCACAAGAAGTTATAATTTAGAGCTGAGTCCAGGTCCACCTAAGTCCTGGACTCAGCCCAGGGGGGGGGGGGCATGACCCCCATGACCCCCCCCCCCTGGATCCGCCCATACTTACAACAGCCGGAGCTTCTGATTTTGTGTATATGCTTCGCGTCTGGTGTCAAGCGTGTGAATGTTTTAACCTTGATATATTTCTTCTTCTGATTTTGTATATATGCTTCGCGTCTGGTGTCAAGCGTGTGAATGTTCTAACCTTGACATATCTTCGAAACTATCCAATAAATACTTAATTTTTTACATTAATGTAAACAATAACTACCCTTAATGATTTACATTCTCAAATTATATGTAATTTATGTGATTATTTTAAATATTAATTCAAAGTTTTCATACAATATGCATGGCGGCACACTACCGCCATCTATGAAAATAAATATAAATATATAATTGACCAAAGACATATCTTAATAAAAAGGCGTATGTAGATATATACGGTACCTATTAATTCGATAATAAATAAATGCACATACATTTTATTTACTTATATTTACTAATTCATAATTATATAGCTATTAGCTTTTAAAAATTTTGAGGTTAATTTCTATCTCTGCTCAATTGATATATTTAATTTTTTAAATGATGAACTCAAGCTCGAAATGAACACAGATCGAAATTTTTCGACATCTAAGGCCCGGTTGTTTCAAGTTCGATCAAAGTAAGCGGTCGACCAAAGCATAGATTTTTACGAAAACGGATCGTCTGATTGGTGGAGAACGTAAAAATCTATGCTTTAAAAGAACGCTTACTTTAATCCAACTTGAAACAACCGGCCCTAAGAGCCGTTTGTTTCAAGTTGGATTAAAGTAAGCGTTCTTTTAAAGCATAGATTTTTACGTTCTCCACCAATCAAACGATCCGTTTTCGTAAAAATCTATGCTTTGATCGACCGCTTACTTTGATCGAACTTGAAACAACCTGGCCTAACAGTGGTAATGTTATTGATGCAGTTTTTCAACGCTTTTTAAATACTTTAAAATCATAAGTATACGTCTTATATTTTAGCTATCATAAGTCTATTTATTATCTACGCTCTCCCCAAATTTAACAAAAATAACTGTCTTCAATAAAAAAATTGCACTGCTCTTGTGTTAAATAAATGAAATACAATTTTCATTAAAAAATACAATTTTCATAAAAATGAATTATCTTCGTTACAAATAATCATTTCAAATAATACCTGAATCTTTTTTTTTCAGGATATAATGTTAATGTTGCTTATTACAGTAGCCGGCAAACATCTTGAAATTTTACGGCGTAGTGGGGGGAAGTTTGCGCATGTACCATTCCACCAACGAGACCCAAAATTTGTCTTCTGCGCATTCCCCCACTACGCCAAAAAATTTCAAGAAGTTTTCCGGCAACTGTACCAAAGTGACAAAGTGAGATGTCAAATGTTACACATCGTACGCGACTACTGCAAGACTCGCTCGTTTTTTTTTTATTTTTATAATTTGATGGAAATGAAAACTTTACATCTTTCAGGCAATTTAAAAATTAACGTTATAAAATAAATATACAAATATATTTATAAATCTTGGAACACTTGACACTTAAAAATCCTTATTTTTTCTTTTTCCCGCTTTTCTTTTGTCTTCTTCATATTTTTATTTTATTTTCTCCTTCAACAAGCCATCATCAAAAAAAAAGTCTTCTTTATGACTAAAAAGTGATGATTTTTGTAACATTGAGGGATAAAGTATTTTTCATAGATAATCTCTTTTCTCTGACCCTCACGTTCCTCGTACCTCATACCTATTTCCAATTCTGTACCTATTTCTCTTTTCTATGCTCATACCCTGAATTTTTATCTATGTTTCAATCTGTCAAATTGTGTTTCATTTTTAGTAATTAAAAACATAACTGCTGAACTTTTTTATTTCGTTAGAAAATTATTCTTATTTTTTAAACGGAAAAAAACATAGTAACATTGATAATGTGACAATAAACACTCGATCGTTTCCATTAATACTTTGAGGTTATGATGAGCACTGGAATCAAACTGGAGGTGCTCTGGTCACCAGTGCACCCCGATAAATTTGTTACCTGGGGCACTGATGTCAGTCTTTATGAAGTAGTTTCATCTAGGGATTCGTCGGAAAAACCCGCTTGTGAGTAAACGTATACATTTTTTCCGATTTGATTCCCTTTTTTCACAACTTAAAGCTTTATGTTATTTTTTACTATTGGCGAATTGAAGTTGATCGACCTATGGCGTGAAAGAAAGACTGACTCCATAGCTGCTACCTGAGTTGTACCCACAGATATTGCCACAATTGATGATTAAAATAACTTCTAATAAAAAATATCAAATAAAATTAAATACTTAGAAATTATAATAAACAAGAACCTAAACTGGAAAGACCAAATTAGCTAAAATTAAGAAAATTTATTTACATATTTTTTTCTAATACTGCATCATCTCCATGCAGTAAACTTCTTACAATCAAATCGTACATTTTCGCTCCTACATTCGTACATTCCAGTTCTTTCACAAATGAAGGTGTTTAGAAACCACAATTTTTGATTTTAGGTTTGAAACTATCAGAGAACTCGGGAGCACATCTGGTTGCCAGCAATGGTAACTATCACTATGTGAAGTGTGTGGATATCTACCCCCAACCTGACACGGACCTGCTTCTGGCTCTGGGACAAGCAAATGGTAAAGTGGTGTTGACTACATTTGGGCCAACCACATTTGATGCTCTCGGCGTTAATGGAAAAGAGTTTGGTAAGAATTAAAATGATTTATTTTATTGTAATTTCTTATTTGTAAATTTTCGTTATTAATTTCTTTTTAATTTAATCTTAATTTCTTTAGTTATTAATTAATTTCTTATTTATGAGTTAGGGCCGATTGTTTCAAGTTGAATTAAAGTAAAAGTTTGTTTAAAGCTTAGATTTTTACAGTCTCCACCAACCAAATGATCCATTTCCGTTAAAATCTGTGCTTTAAACGAACTTTTATTTTAATCCAACTTAAAACAACCGGGCCTTAGTTCTATAGAAATATATTTCTTAATAAAACATATTTTTTATCTCAATGCGAGATTAAACTTAAATAGTAAGGTAGCACTTCTCTTGGTGGGGACTAGTTGTGATTTTTTTTTCTTTAAATATAGTCAATATATTAATGAGATGCTAGTTTTACCAATTCCCATATTAATTATTTATATTCGGCTCTGCCCAGGTGATTTAGTTGGAACCTTTATACAGCGCCACAATGCTGTTAGAGCAAATAGGTCACTTAGAGCTGGATGATGGTATATTCTCGATTTTACTAAGTTAAAGGTTATTGTGACGTCGTTTTTTTGACGTTTTATGTTTGACAGGTTTGAAATTAATTAATTCAATGAATTAGAAAGCTCATTATTCATAATTGTGAATGACTTAAAGTTTGTTTACGCATTAGAGCTTTCTGATTGATTGAATTCATTCATTTCAAATATTTCAAACTTAAAACATCGAAATTGGCGGCAATACAATGTTATACATACCTGTCAAAATTGGGATAAATATCTGAATATTGCTATTTTCAGAGTAGCATAGATTGTTTATGATTTACACAGATATCGCTAATCAAATAATGTCAAAATGTATGGAATTTTCGAAACTTTAAAGTGTAATATTTTCTTTAATAATTATTTGAGCATCAGTTCTGTTTTATTTTGAAATAAGAACACTCAACTATACTGAATATACTTACTTTCGGAAGGATCTGTTATAATACCCATATTCTTGGATTTAGCCGATCCGAGCCCATAGTTCGTCGTATGAAGATGCATAAGCAAAAGAAGTGCTGAAATAAGCTGGTACCCTACTGCGTACCAGTGTCAGTACATTATGTCCATAGTCACCATAGGTCCCTCACCATTTTTTTTACAATCATGCTGTTCCCCACGGAAACAATTAAATAACAGGTGCGGTCCGCTGAGTTCGCTTCCGAAGCCCCGATGTACTAGCAGGCCGGGAGTGTAGAGCGCAGAAAATTTTCCAAGTCCAGAATCCAAGCCAAGTCGTCGCCTCAGGTGGTAAAAACAAGTCCAATAAATCCAAAATCGTAGCCAAGTCCAAATGCAGAAGTCAGTAGAAAATCCAGAGTCCAAATCCAAAGAAGAAAAGCAGGGGTCAAGCAGGGTGTGAAGTAAAACGCAGAATAAATGTTCCAGTAGGCGTACTCGGCAGAGGCTCCCAGCAGAATGAGGACTCGCCCGCCCGGCGCAGTATTTATACAGTGCGGAAAGCTTCCCCCTGTCTCGCGACGCCGACCAATCAGCGCGCTCGATTCACCGGGCGCTTGGAGCGCAAAATGTCGGCCTCCCGTGCCGATTCGCGGATTAAAATTAAATATTTTAATCGATAGCAAATTAAACGCCACCCCCCCGGGGATTTTAACACATCATCTATACCAATCTATGTCTTGCCCATAGGATGATGTCGTTTACTGGAACCGCAAGAGTGAATTTACCTAGTTATTCAACAAAATATGCCGATTTACCGCGGCATTTTCAAGAATTAATTTACATTTAATTCGGTTAAAAATAGTAAACATGATTTTACGAGATTCTAAGTTATACCATTCGATAGATCTCAACCAAGCGCATCCTTTGGTGATATTTTCAAGTATGTCGGATAGATATTAATTGCGTAATAGGCAGACAAAGTGTGTCACCTCAAACAAAGCGCAGTAGCTAACTTTCAGATAAGCAAAAACATATCATTCCCATAGATGTTCACACGAGGAACACAATAAAAAATGTTTCAGCTGGCTAGGATGTCTGTAACGTCCGTAATCAGAGTTCAAAAATATTCGCTTTGGCCCTCGATTCCAGACGCACGGCGCTACTATGGCGCCGGGTTTTTTCCATTACCCGCGCCTACAGGCGGCGCGGTCAAGGGCCCACGCGAGATATTTTACTCTCAATTTAAACATTTTTTTATTTTAATTTCTACTTTACAATACCACACAAAGGACTCATTTGGCACATTTAAATACTTATGTATTTTTACTTCCTCGCCTCTTCGAGGCAGGACATTTACATAAATTCCATCAAAATAGCGGCCATTCTATGATAGTCCGCGGCGCTCCGCGCGATTTAAAAATGATTTTATTCCCATCGCGCGAGCTTTCCCTGTATATCAAGACCACGAAACATCAATTTTATTCAGTATTACATTTACAAATGTCTTATCTAATTCTTAAATATTTCATTAAATATTTCATTATTTCATCAAACTTAAATATTTCATTTTCTTAAGTATTTCAAATATTTCAACACTTTACAAGATAAGACCAAAAATGTAATTTCTTCGTGGAATTTTTCCAACGCCCTCCGTCGGAGATGTCACATATCGCCGGCTCAGTGCCCGCGCCGACTATCCGCTTGGAGGCGAGGTGGGCCCATACAACGGACCTGAGCCCTCCGTAAGGGCCAAAATTCTTGACTTCAGACGGGTCATCATCATCATCACATCGTCATATCAGACGGGTCATCATCATCATCATCATCCCGTCGTCATAATTCTACCTGTCCGATACACATGCTCTTAATCATGTTTTACAATTTTCAGTACCCAGACATGCGAGACAATGTAATGCCGTAGCTTGGAACGGCCTGGACTCCAACATTTTAGCAGCCGCATTAGACAAATATAGAAACGATCACTGCATCTTGCTATGGGATGTAATGAAAAGTCCATCCAGTGGAGACGGTTTGTTGCCTCATGTATTCTAAGTAGTCTTTTGTATGTTTTGTTTGACTTATTTTCACTTGGATTAAAGTAACAATCTTATTATATAAAACAATATTATATAAAAACATCAAAAATTGTCAAAAGCTTGATTTGTATTTTACAAATTGAAACAGACTTAAACTAATTTTTACATCATAGGATAAAGAGACGCACATAATTAGATCTGTATTTTATATTGATAGAAATTTTTTATCAAACTGTGATTTCATAACTCGAATAAGTTTGCTTTTATGTATGTCTACATTGTGACAAGATTTTCCATTTGCAATGAGAACAATGTATTAAAACATGGGCAACATACTTAAAAAAATAAGAAGTAGACAATTTAACGTTGAAACTTCTCGCCCCGGTATTTATTTATTTATTCACTGTCGCTGATCACACTGGTTCTAACGCTGAGATGTCGCACTTGTTACTGTCACAAATCAATGAATTACCCCGTGTTGCGTGATGCCCTTTATAGATAAATTCCTCCAATAGATTTGTTATAGAGATTATGAGAGGCTTGTAGAGCATTCTAGACAATTCAAAAGTAGTGTTTTTAGTGCGTAATGGAATGTATTGGAATATTCAAGAGAATGCGGTCACGGATAACTGACCCTGCGTTGCGTGACACCGTTGTATTGTGTCAGTATTCATTAGATTTACCATCTCGTTACAATATCGTAATCCCCACATTCTAATTTTACAAACCCCTATTGCAGAATGATTTGTTAAGATTTTTCAACATATCATTTTTTCAATTGAATTGTCGGTGTAGAAGGCTGGTTTTATATTCTTTGATAGTTTTTTGGTAATGTTTATTATTAATATATTGGTGATATCATACGTGTATTGCTCTTAATATGCAGGCAGCGTGTCACCACGGCTGAGTGGGAATTTGCTGTCGCCATACACTTATGGTGTGACCCCCGCCGTGGAGGTGGCCCGGCCCATCGCAGAGATGGGATTGTCCGAGCTAGCGCACTCACTGGCCTGGCTGCAGAGGCAGGCTCGCACCCTGGTGGTGGGAATGAACCAGAAACAGATCAAGATTTTTGATTTGAGAGGTGAATACGCATTTTAATTTTAAGCATTTTATCCTCGGTGGAACTCTAATTAATATTCTTCGGAAGGGGTCATCCACAAAGTACGTCACACTGATTTCGTGATTTTTTGACCCCTCCCCCGTCCTTGTCACAGTTGGTCACATTTGTGAGACCCCCCCCTCCCTAGTGTGACGTCACATATTTAACAATATTACATTTAGAAATTGACGAATAGACAAAACACTTAGCATTCGATGGATTCACCGTACGGGTGCCGGATCCATCGCATTGCAGAGAGGGTAGCCGAGAACAGTGCCTGGGACTTGTGACCCAGGTGTAGGTTTAAGGGACCCCCTTATGATGCATCAGCACTCACCTCCACTGTTTCGGTCTCTCTCCCTGCCTAACCAAATCCGAAAAGACTCCGTCAGTGCCATTTTCGATACGCATTCTAATATGGAACTAACGGAAGATCTGGATAAGCCAAGATCTTTCAGTAAGAAGTATAGGGCTTTTGCCGATAAATCTCTCGCGTCTACCTCTATCGCGTAAAATTGAACTATATAACCGTTTTTTGTAATCTCATTAGACAGATCATAATATCTGTTTGTTTTTAGCGCGTGGTCTTTGGGGATGTAATTTAAAGCAGGAGTTTCGAAATTAGTTTTATTTCCATTTAAATTATTTTTAATATAATCAACATCATTCAAATATTTGAAAGAATTAACAAAACAATAAAATATTAATCATTAATATAATTAGTATGTTGCTTTTTATTTTTAATAAACTATATGTATATTTTTAACATTTATTGTGGCACCATTTTTTTTCAGGAGATAAGAATTTGTATCAATTTTGAATGCATTAGTACATACACACATATTTCAAATAAACGCAAATTGCATGTACTTTTGTTAATAAATCACTGTTAGTAGTCAAAACTTAAATACAAAATTTATCAATCTAATCGGGTAGGTCAGGGGGGTGCGCGGTGGGGAGGAGTATTTTTTCCCCAAAAAGCTCTAGGATTCGTGAAGTGGACTGACATGTGATATTATTTATTGGCGTGTTTTGAGAATTCAAATTTTTTAGGATTTCAATGATTTCCAAACTATTATTATTTTCATAGATTTCTCCAACAAGGCGGTGACAACAACTGCCACCAAAGCGGTGTACGGGGTGTGTGTTGACCCGCACAATGACTATCAGCTGGCCAGCCGCGTGGAAAACATCATCACAGTGTGGGATACAAGAGTATTTGACAAACCAGTTCTGACACTCTTGCAAAATAAAGCAGTCACTAAGATACTATGGTGTCCTACCAGGTAACCACTTCAATCAGACTATCTCGATCTGTCTTATTGTTTTTTAAACAATAAAAATCAAGTAAAATTAAAAAATGGCTATGAAAATAGAAAAAAAATTAAAGGAGATTACAATTCACTCACACTTTCACTACATACAAAGGGTCACACGTTAAACTCTATGGACCCTTTATCTGCGTAATAATCACACTTTCAATTAAGTCAATTTTTGTAAATTTTCCAAGCGAGAATGCTTACGTTGAACTAAAAACTATGAACCTTCGAAAAATGCAATAAAAAATGCATTTTTGAAAATTACAAAGTGGTGTAACCGCTTAATAATTATTTTAATAATCGTAATTTGAGAAGGAATGTTCACATTTCATATTAAAGAGTTGTTTTTTTATTCCCTTTATATTAACTCGCGGCGTCTGCTTGCTTGCCGTTGAAAAAACTTTGGATCGATTTTTAACCCTTTTCCCGTGATCCAATCGAGCTGAAACTTTGCAAGCAGACTCATGGCGACGATCAAGAAGATCTATCAAATTTACGTTAAAAAAAAAAATAATTATAGTATAATTTTGGATTTTTCAAATTTTTATTGGTTTTTTCATACAAGTTATATGGAGATTCCGACGCATATGGTAGACACGAAACCCAAACATGAGAAAGGGCGTATTGTAAAAACTTGGTTTTTATGGGTTACTTTTTTTATTGGTGCAATGCTTGCTGTGAATCTCTGTTCTGGACTCTATCCAAGATTTGCCTGTAGACATCGTTCAACAGGCCCTTCACCATTATTTTTATCCAGGTCTTCTGTTCTGTATTCTTTCCTCAATTACTTTTCTCAAGACATTGATTTTTGATGGTAATTATTATGGACCAATCATTCTTCCCAGCATATTCTTTTTACCTTCTTCAATACCACATCTCAAATACTTTCAAATTATTTTCTGTTTATTTGTGATTGAAGATTTGTTTTTTGTGTTAAAAACTTTACTAACCTGGTTTTTATGGCAAATGAATACACACTGCAAAATATAAATACATACATAATAAAATATATATTTTTAAAATCGATTACAGGCAGAATCTCTTAGGTTCCCTCCAGCGCTCCAGCTCTGTGTTGCACCTGGCGGACCTCCGCGGCCTGCCGAGCGAGGAGGGCGGGGTGGTGTCTGACGGGGGCGATCCTCCCGCTGCCCTGGAGCGCTCAGTGAGTCCCCTGAAGGCTGGTGGCGCTGCAGGAGACAACAGTATAGCCAGCTTCGCGTGGCATCACCATCACACAAATAGACTGATCACCATCACAATGGCTGGTCTGTATTGTTTTCAGTCTCTCAATAGTATTTAAGGTTTTTTCTTAATTGAAGGGCTTACTGGATAATGGTGTTATGTCATACTGAAATACTCTAATTATTGTGGTTTAAATAAACAGGAAAAAACTGCAATAATCAGGAACCCTGAATGTTTGAAAAATATGTGATTGTTGCTAAGATTTTTTATTTTGATTTACTTACATCAATCATTAATAGCAGTAAAGGAATGCAGTTTTTTATTTAAATACCTGTGAAGTGTACCAGTAAATGTATGAAAATATCAATGAAATTTTTTATATTTCAATAGACTTGTCGATTTCATGTTTTCTTAGTGTATTGGTAGATTACCTGAAGATATTTTTAGTAGAATCTACTGATCACCTATGTTTCACCATGTAAGTTTCATTTAAGACTTACATCTTCTTCTATTCTACTACTACAAAATTCTACTTACGTAAGTAGAACCTATAGATCACTATGTAAGTTTCATTAAAATAATTTTACATTAAATCATTTTTTAAGATCCCCTGCAGATTACAGACTAAATGATCGGCCGATAGTCTAGTCGGATCGGGCTGCACACTACGCAAATTATACTGTTTAACTGGTGGTGGATTGTCCAAAAGTCGGCCGATTGCTACACAGACAGATTGCTACACGATGATCTGCAATTTTAATACAGTAGAACCTCGTTAATTCAAAATTCATGAAAAAAGCCATTAATTTTGTTAAAAATAAAGCGTCAATAATTTTGTTTAAAAACATCTGTATTTTTGCATTTTTCAAGAAATAATTTCGTAAACGCAAAATTTATTATGCTCATACAACGACATGATTGCGACATTTCTATTACTAAAGATATTGACATATTTGTTGTTCTCACTTGATTTGAAATTTTTTTTTCAATTTTGTCAAATTTCAAAAAAAAAACATTTTGTGACTTAAAATGTATTGATTTATGGTGCAAGGCGCTAAAAATTATTTTGAATTATGAATTACCGGGGTTTTGGAATTAACGGGGTTAATCCACTATAAAATTAACATTTTGGGACTTTACGAAAATTTGAATTATAGCGAATTTCAAATTATCGGGGTTTTACTATACGCAGTACTCAGCGACTGTTAGGTACCAAATAATACTTTGAACGATATATGTTTCCCTGTGTTGTCCTACCTTTATCCAATCCTCTTCCCCTCACCTGGAGACTCGCTCTACCAGGGTGGTTGAGCAAGACGCGACAGAGCAGGCTGTGTAAAATTTTGTTGCCGCTGAAAAGATCTTTTCGGAATCCGAGTGAAAGTGCATGTGCTTTGAACAAAGGAACAACAATTAATTACTGTCCACAAAAACCAGGAAGCGATGTAAACTGGGAGAACCACGGAATCCTTTTTCTTCCCTTTCATTGTATCGCAAGGCTGCGTTCGCATCAGCAACAAAGAAATGTTAGTGAGAACAGCCATTATTGCTCTTATTATAAAACGAAGGAGAAAAATGATGAAGACGAGACAAGATTATCGGGTGCATCCCATATACAATGATAGATTATTGCAAGGATAATTTTACACACTCCATCCTAAACTACTGAACTATCCGAAAAATTAATTACTTTTTATAGAATGAGAATAACCAGTTTCAATGAATGAACTTGTTAAATTAATTGGACCAGCAATAGCAAAGAAACTGAGAGCATCGCCGATTGAATAGTCGGCCGCATAGCGCGCCATACTATTAACCAGTTGTCCAATACTTTTTATTGGAGAGGTATTCGGACCCACTTTTTATAAGGCAATCTTGAATCATGTGTGTTCACGTATGTCTTCATGCTTATTAAGCAGCCGATTAAACAGTTGGCCAATCAAAAATCTGTAGTCTGCGAGGGCCCTAAATGAATATTAGGGTGCCTAACAAATTCGACAGTTAGGATATCTATTTTTGGTTCTTGATGTCCCGAAATACAGTATTTTTTCTTTTTTTCAGGAACCTTGACTGACTACACTGTTTCTGAAAGAATAACACTCAACTGGGGTTCTGGCGCCGGCCCGATAGTTTGGTCACATGGTAACACCACCCTCAAGGTACTTGATGAGAGCTTCAGCTACATGATGGATGATATATCACTTAAAATCAAACGCAGAGCCACAACAGATTATGGCCTTAAGGTAAGTGTGGTTAAAACAATGTGTTAATTATTTAATTTGTTTAAAGAACTGTTTAACGCATCCACCAAATCCACATCCCGACGACACGACTGCTTATATATAAACTGCAAATCCTAGCGATTGGGTTGTTTTGACCGAAATTGTTTCTATGATGATTATATTGTACTCTAAATACAATAATTTCTGTAACTTGCTGGAATTACAACATTGGATAATTTGAGTGTGACACGCAACACGCAATGGCTCCGGCAACGCGCAGCGATAGCTCCCAAATTACCTTTAAATAATTGTAAAATCTTACCGATCCAAAAACAACTTTGCTGGAAAATGACACTGGAAGAATACGAGAAGGACAGATTCAAAACACCAATACATCATGAATATACGACAAGACAAATAACAAATAAAAAACTAGAAATTAAAAAAACATATAATTGTTACGGACACAGAACCAAACAGTGCGTAATTCCAAAATTATTCAATAAGCTACCGGATAAAATAAAAAATGTAACGGGACAAAAAAATATAAAAAATACATTAAGGGGGGGGTAAGGTTAATTCGTACAAAAAAAGGCATGTTTTTGTGATTTTTTTGTGACGACACAGTTAAAATTTCTTTATTAAAACCAATGGTACATTAAAGTATGACATTTAAAGAATATTGTGTAAAATTTTCAAGAAGAAATATTAAAAAATACGGCAATGGCAGCAATTATTCGGACGTGTCTCGGAAAAAAGTAGAATTGCGGTGTCCATCATAACCTGGTGCTAGATCATCTGAAATCAAAAAATCAAAATTCATTTGTTACATAATAGATTTTCCCAGGTAACGCTGGGAGGGTTTTTTGAAATTTCAATTTTTCAATTTTTTGGAACACTTTGAAGGGAAAAACGCGATTTTTTGCGAAAAATATCGACTAATTTGTCATTAAAAAATAAAAATTAATAACAAATTTGAAAAAAAGTCTCCAGCGTTACCTCGTAAATTATGTACAGAAATAGTGTTCAAAATTTCAAAAGGATCGGTGCAGTAGTTTTGAAGATATGATGGACACCGACTTTAAAAACGTGAGATGTGGGGAAAACGTTTTAAAGTTTTGCACACTGTAAAATTCAAAATAAAACTCAACACTTATTTTATACTTACACATAATCGTCGATGCCATGTTCACACAGCAAAAAGCTTTCATCATCAGCATCTTTTTGTCCTTGTCTACGCAAAACTCTTCCAATACAATAGCACGTTCAGTAGTCCTCAGGTGAGCGCGTTTCTTAGCTGCCCGAGCAGGTATAGAAAATCAGTCTGAGTATCGCTCAAATGTTCATAATTTCGTCAGTTTTGCTCCAATTGACTTGAAATTTTGACACGATATTCTTGCGATGTTATACATTCATTTAAAAAATTAAAAATAAAATGCAAAAAAAAAAGTTAAAAACCTTACCCCCCCGAAGGGCCGGTCTTATAAACGTCCGTTAGTTAAATTTCAGACCAAATAAACCGAAATTTGATACAAACGTCATCTTTTTCGTCTTATAACAATCCGTTAGTCTAATTTTAGTATAATTTTACCGACGGCCGATACCGACAGTCGAACCACCAGTTTACCGTCCGTTAGTTGAAATCGACAGAAGTATGACAGATTGACGTATTATTTTTAAGGTTAGGTCCGTTGCCAGTTTGCGTTTCATGCTATTTGTTTAACATGTACATAAATATTGTGCTGACTGCTGCTATATTTTCTTGGACAATGTTTTCAAATAGTTATGTCGAGCTATTATTGTATACAAGTTCGTCGAATGAAGAACAAACTCGACGACAAAGAGTGTTCAATATACGAGTGGATTATTTTAATATTTTAGGTGCCGAAGATTTTATCTAACGTTTTCACTTGTCGAAAAGGTTTGCTTAAGAGCTTCTAGAAGATATTGGGCAAAATTTAAAAAGGCGCACGCCTAGGAATCTGACATTATCACCAACCACATAATTGCTTGTTGCCTTAAGATTCTATGCTCTTGGATCAATATTATTAGCTGCTGCAGACTTAGTTGGGGTTTTAAAGACTACTACCAGTGTAGTGTTGTGGGAAATATCCACGAAATATCCCAAAAATCTGGTGCGAGCGAGAAATTTTAGATAGAAAAGAGATATAATTCACCTTTGACAGCTCTAAAATCATAGACAAGAGCAGTACGATATTGCGATACTTACGGACGGTAAAAAAAGTTTTATAAGACGAGCGTCGGTAACATTTATAAACGAACGGTCATCCGTTAGTAAATTGTCGATATACTAACGGAAATTTGGTCTTTCGTTTATAAGACCGGCCCTTAAAGAAATACTACAGTGAATTGTGAAGTGGATAGGAAAAGCAAAAATTAGTTTAATATTGTGGCTTATTATATAATATATAATAAATTAAGTACAATGCAGTAAAGAAATGTACATTCACTTATTATAATTAAATCTTTGCGTTTAAACTGTAATTACAGTTTTGCAAGAGGTAAATAAAATAAAAATAAAACGTGATTTTTCACGGGCATACGGCTAGTTGTATAAAATAAACAATAAAAAAAAAAAACATGTATAAAATCAATGGTTGCCAGAGAGAAGTCTAATAGTAGCCTGTTGTACTTTCAAACGGCTCCATAGCTGAGTCAGAATTATTTTAATGTATATGATAATACATATCAAAATCTCGGACCAATCAGGTATTTTGACTTTATGGCCATCAAAAACCGACTTTATTTAGAGAACAAAGGTGCTTGGTTTATTGGTCAAAACAATAGTTTAATACAGAGATTAAATTAAATTAAAACATTGAGTAATTTTTAAACAAAATTGTGTTGGAAAAATGCTGAACCTATTTGTTTTTCAGGTGGACCTTTGGCAAAATGGGGAATTAGCCGAAGATGAACAGTTGAAAAAGTTTTGGCACTGGCTTTATCTCAGCAGGTCACTTGTAGAAGAAGGTAAGTCTTTTGCAATTATTTGTTGATAAATTGGCACCCTGATTTTTTAGGAAGATTTTAAAGTGGGTGAAATGTAAGAAAATGCAAATTTTCAGTCGGTGTAATATGATATTAATGCATTATTACTGCAACTATTTCAAACTCAATGAACAACAATGACAAAAAATAAAAGACCTAGGCAGTCGTTACAAAAATAAAATAAATTTATTTTCAAAATTGTATGTGTGGAACCTCGCTAATACATATAAATTATTTTCAGATTGCAGTTTATAAATTATCAATTTCTTATAAAAAGCACTATATAATTCATAAACCCCCCTAAAAATCTGTAATTTGTAATTTTATTAATTCTGCCTTATATCATCAAATTCCGGGAAGCTATTGAACAAGAAATTGAAATTGATAATAAATATCAATGTTTACAATGCCAATTATATATGTTACAGCGAATTTGCATTTTTAGTGAGACTATACTTTCACTAGTAAAAATGTACTTTTCCCGGTCGGGCAGAGTGGGGGCAGTGAAAACATCTAAATAAACGAATTCTCACATTCACTACACATAATCCGTGAAAATACATTACTCAAAGCATAGACAATATGTCGGTGAAACCATCAATTTGTACACGTAATTCTTAAAGCGTAGAAAGTATAAAGGCGGCACTACACTAGACGATTTTTATTCATTTTGCGGTCCTATTTTAACTCCTAAATTAAAATAGGACAGCGGCATCGCAAAATACGAATCGCGAAGTAAGGTGTCGGCTGAAAGATCGCGCACTCGGGTTTTTTATGATATCTGACGACTGCCGGAACAAAACGAGGTTATGTCACCATGTAAATATTGGGGGGTTAAGGGAAAATTTTTATTAATGAATATGTATTTTGTCAATTAAGTTTATTAAATATGTTTTTTTTATAACAATACAACAAAAGTTTATTTCTTACAAATATAGAAACATAAATAAACATACACCCGGTATTATTAATTTTAAATGAACCTTTAAAAGTGCGTCAAGTAACAAACACTCGATGCGAAAAATACAAAAATCAAAGAGATTCTAAGTCATCATTTACGTTTGAATTCATTCAGATTCTTCCGCATTTCCAATTTTCTATCTTTTTATCAAAAATGTGTCTAATGTCGTTTGCGTTTCTTGTTTGCGCACGTGTAAGCACGGGTGGTAGACGTACAACATAAAGTGCGCGGTTTTTAAGTTCGCAAACTTACTCGGCTCGACGTCGGTGACAGACGTGAAGCTTGCTCGCACCGTATCATTTTTATGAGTTTAATCGACTGTCTTTTGAATTATAAGATGATCAGAATTTCGTAAGTGTTCGCGATTAAAATTTTAAAAATATATTACGTTTTAGTTACCTACCTAAACTAATCATTGAATATCAAAGACCAGTCCAGAAGTGTGACAGTTCGAGAAACAGAACTATCGCCACAGAATAGAGAATATGCTATCGCTCAAAGGATAAAAATTAGAAATACTGTCGCTTTGTGATGACTTTGGACTAGACTAGTGTAGAATGAGACACAAAACGCAAAATAAATTTTGAAAAACAAGGTCCATGTGCCATTAGAATCTTGTTATAAAATCATATAATGAAGAATTGGTGCAGACGAAACTTTCAACACTTCAAAATGACTATTTTAATAATATCCGTTACCTACATAATGTTGATTTGCACAGAAGAAATTAATAATGCAGTAAGAACCTTGTTCACGCAATGACTTATTAAATTGTTATTCAAGGCCCGGTTGTTTCAATTTGGATAAATAAAAGTTCGTTTAAAAGCATAGATTTTTACGGAAACGGATTTCAGACTTGTCAAATTTAATTTTTGACAGTTCGGAAACCAATAAATTCACTAGTAAGTGCAAGTTAAAATATTGTATTCATTTCTATTGGTGAAAAACTCTTTGAATATGATAAGAATGACCTTGAATATACTTTCTCTAAAATGCCAGTGAATGATGGACTCACTAGAAAATCAGATTCACTGTAACATATACACTAATTGAAGAAGATAAATAATGCCTTTTTAAAAATAAACAAAGAGCACATATATGAAAGGTTTACATTACACGATGATCCTATATGCATTCTAGTCATCCCTAATATACTAGAACATGCTTGTCAATCCACCTTAGGAATAAATTATTATGTATAGGAATATTTGAGGAGTATAAAAGCAAAAGCGGCAATATTCCACTAAGATGTTGCTGAGATAAATAAAAAAAAACCGTCACTACTTGAGGAAATTTTTTTTTTTTTTTTTTTAATTTAATGGCTTGTCACCCAGTAAAAGGATGTTATTGCCAAAAACTAGTCTAGTGAGGAAATTTCTCTGGAATCTATTAAACCTACTTTCTTACTGGAAATAAGTTTTTAAAAAGAACACCTCAGTTTTCCTTTATATATGTATATAAATTAATATTTAACTTTTAAATAATGATGTTTCAGTCTAAAATCAACATCAACTCTGACTTTAGTATGAAGGGACCATTTTATCATGTGACACATCCTTGTGGGTTGATTGGTTGAAGTGAATAATGCTTCTTTGCTTTTTACATTATGAAGATATTGCTGCTTTTGTTTTTAATAGTGATTTGGAAACATGATTTTTGGAAGGGATAGAGCTATATTTCCTATAAAATCTCAAATTCAGTACATTCTAAATTAGTAATCCCCGGTGACTGCATTCAAAACATTTTTTTTAAATGTTTGGATATTGCTGTCTTTGCTCTATATACCCCTCATATTATCTATGGCTTTTGATACCTCCAATATCCAATAAATTAGTCAGTAACACTTTATTCATAGTGCATTTTTGATTGTTTACTTTTATTGATTTTTTCAAAATTGTCATTCCTTGTGAAATTTTACCTCTCATAGAAGTATTTCAAATGGTTAATTTATACCAACTTTTATAACCACCTATCTCCACTCACGATTCGTGACAATTTGATTCCTCAGGTTGTATCCGAGGGCTCACCAGCAAGCATCCCGGAGTGAAGTCCGTATTGAAGTTAGATTCTCCTGATGGTGTGCCGGGGGGACCCACTGGCTCCTACAATCTCTCGCTCAGAGCAGACTTTGGCAATATGCAGAACACCATTTACAGGCAGGTGTCCAGATTTATCTAGACTATTGGGACAGGTACCCACCTATGCATCAGCCAGGAGCAATCCAAAAATGTATCCACTATCAACAATTCTCCATTTTCGAAACTTTAAAGTGTAATATCTTTTTTACTATTTATATATTTTGTAAATATATTCCAGGAGAAGTCACATATGTTTGTATATTAATAACATCCTGTCTGGTGTTAGATCAAAGAAGGCTTTCCTGATTAAGTATGTTATTGAATTTGCTCTTTGACAATCCCAACTACATATCGACGGCTCCTACGTATAATATCGTAACCCACAAATCGACGATTTTTAGTTTTTTGTGTATTTCGTATGTATTTAATTATATCTTTATTTCCAAGAAAGAAAAAAAAAATTTTGCAATAAATAACATTTTTTTCGGACGTATTTTATCGTATCTCAAACAATCACATGTTTTTTTACGAAGTATACTATCGTATGTAACACTTACGATAATTTGCGTTGGAAAATAACATAAGATAATTTTATCGTATGTAACACTTACGATAACATACGTTGGAAAATAACATAAGATAATTATCGTATGTAACACTTACGATAATATGCGTGAGAAAATAACATAAGATAATTATCGTATGTAACACTTACGATAATATGCGTGAGAAAATAACATAAGAAAATTATCGTATGTAACACTTACGTTATTTTACGTCGCGTCTTTTCCGAAGTAAAATGTTGTAAGTCATTTATACGATATTTTACGTCGCGTCTTTTCCGAAGTATAATATCGTATGTGCATTTCTACAAAAACCTTTAATAATTTCGACTTTTTTGTGATTATTTATGAAACTACAGTATAAAGTAAAATATTGAAACGAAATTTCAAAAAAATTGGGCAATATTTAGATTTATACCGGACGAAAATATGTTCAAATCCTTCTCCTGTAAAATTGAATTTTGTGGGTTACGATATTATACGTAGGAGCCGTCGATATGTATATGCAGTTCCCATTTCAAATCTTGTCATATGGTAACACATAGGTGCTCTTGTGAAGTCACTGCTTTTAGAGGTGTACCAGTTTGTTTGTATTCAAGCTTGGATTAGGTCTTCTGATATGTAAGACTGCATTTTTCAAGATTGAGTTTTAGAATCCAATATTTTATCCATTGATATAATCTATTTACAATGAACTTCCACAAAGTTAATCACGAAAATTTCGAAATATTAATCTATTTCATTTAAGTCATTTTGTTTGGGTTGGTTTTTGAAGCTGGTTTGTCGGGCAATCGGCTGTCGGGTAATCGGCTGTCAGGCAGATGTCCGGCTCCCCATCTCTGCCAACCACATTATTATTGTGTATGCTAATAGATTTTTGTCTGTGTTTGCGCAGAAGTGAAGATCGTGATCGAGCTTTACAACTCTGCGGTTGGAATTTCGACAAAGACTCCACTTCATTAACGGCATTCTTAGAGAGGTTAGAGTCTGAAAAGGCGTACACCAGAGCGGCCGCCATATCTGTCTTCAATATGAAACTGCGGACAGCTATTGATATTCTAAACAGAGGTGCAGAAAAGGTATAACAAAATATATTATTTTAACTTTGACTCCACATAATCACGTTGTACGGAGTATGAAATACATCCCAATATGTATATGTATTAGTGATGATATTTTAACTGGTGACACTAACAGTTATTTGAGATTTGTATCTGATTGCGTTGATGATTGGCAACTGATTTTTTGCAGTTACTAGACAACAATTATATCTTAGTTATCAATCATTGATATAATCAATCCTAAATAACTGTACCGAAAATAACGGTCCTCATTGATATATATGTTACAGTGAATCTGTTTTTCTAGTGAGTCCATCATTCACTGGCATTTTAGAGAAATTATATTCAAGGTCATTATAATCATATTCAAAGAGTTTTTCACCAATAGAAATGAATACAATATTTTAACTTCTACTTACTAGTGAATTTATTGGTTTCCGAACTGTCAAAAATTAAATTTGACAAGTCTGAAATCCGTTTCCGTAAAAATCTATGCTTTTAAACGAACTTTTATTTATCCAAATTGAAACAACCGGGCCTTGAATAACAATTTAATAAGTCATTGCGTGAACAAGGTTCTTACTGCATTATTAATTTCTTCTGTGCAAATCAACATTATGTAGGTAACGGATATTATTAAAATAGTCATTTTGAAGTGTTGAAAGTTGAAAGTTTCGGCTGCACCAATTCTTCATTATATGATTTTATAACAAGATTCTAATGGCACATGGACCTTGTTTTTCAAAATTTATTTTGCGTTTTGTGTCTCATTCTACACTAGTCTAGTCCAAAGTCACCACAAAGCGACAGTATTTCTAATTTTTATCCTTTGAGCGATAGCATATTCTCTATTCTGTGGCGATAGTTCTGTTTCTCGAACTGTCACACTTCTGGACTGGATTAGTTTAGGTAGGTAACTAAAACGTAATATATTTTTAAAATTTTAATCGCGAACACTTACGAAATTCTGATCATCTTATAATTCAAAAGACAGTCGATTAAACTCATAAAAATGATACGGTGTGAGCAAGCTTCACGTCTGTCACCGACGTCGAGCCGAGTAAGTTTGCGAACTTAAAAACCGCGCACTTTATGTTGTACGTCTACCACCCACTTGACACGTGATTTACACAGCGCAAACAAGAAACGCAAATGACATTAGACACATTTTTGATAAAAAGAAAATTGGAAATGCGGAATAATCTGAATGAATTCAAACGTAAATGATGACTTAGAATCTCTTTTTTTTTTGTATTTTTCGCATCGAGTGTTTGTTACTTGACGCACTTTTAAAGGTTCGTTTAAAATTAATAATACCAGGTGTATGTTTATTTATGTTTCTATATTTGTAAGAAACAAACTTTTGTTGTATTGTTATAAAAAAAACATATTTAATAAACTTAATTGACAAAATACATATTCATTAATAAAAATTTTCCCTTAACCCCCCAATATTTACATGGTGACATAACCTCGTTTTGTTCCGGCAGTCGTCAGATATCATAAAAAACCCGAGTGCGCGATCTTTCGTTTTGCCGACACCTTACTTCGCGATTCGTATTCGTTTTGCGGTGCCGCTGTCCTATTTTAATTTAGGAGTTAAAATAGGACCGCAAAATGAATAAAAATCGCCTAGTGAAGTGCCGCCTTTATACTTTCTACGCTTTAAGAATTACGTGTACAAATTGATAGTTTCACCGATATATTGTCTATGCTTTGAGTAATGCGCGCATTCGTGAACAAAATATATTTTCACGGATAATGTGTAGTGAATCTGAGAATTTGTTGATTTAGATGTTTTCACTGCCCAGACTCTGCCCGACCGGGAAAAGTACATTTCTACTAGTGAAAGTATAGTCTCACTAAAAATGCAAATTCGCTGTAACATATATATTTTGTATTCTGTACTTGGATTATGTAAATGCTTTTTGAATTCCACCTTGTACCAAATTAATTTTAGTAATAACTATCCTCACAATTCATATCAACAACAATAAAATTGTTTATTCATATGTAATACATTGCTGTATAAAATGCAGATTTTATAATATTATATCTACTGATGAAAGAAAAATAGTATTCAATATTGAATATGTATAACATCTTGATATTTTGTGTTGCCATCTACCATGTATACTCTTTTATACATCGAGACATTTTAGTTGTAAATTGAATTTTAAAATGCAGAGTAGACTTATTTACGGGTCAATGCTAGTTTCGATAGAATTTTGTACATTGTACAATGAAATTTAAAGGATTTTCTGCAGATTCTAAAGCAACTACCTGTACAGTTTTTAAGTTAAATGAGATAATAGTTTTGTATCATTTAACAAGAGTCTTGAAAGCTGGTGAATAAATATAATTGTTATGAGTATTTGTGTCACCAAGAACATTGTTTATATGGGTTTAATTTAATTTAAGTATGTAAATGAATACAGAAATCTTATGTCTTATGACACAATTATTTCGACACCTACGTCCATCATCCATAACGATAATCGATTTATCGATGAGTCATAGCATATTTCATAATTGTTGTTATATAACTACCCTCAACTTATAAATGAGTATGTAAATGTAAATGATGATTTCAGTTCTTTCATTCCTTCTTCAATGAAGTGTCATGAGATTTTTGGACTATTCTTCTCTTTATTATCTCTCATGCCACAATTATTTTTTGTTGAACTTAGCCGCATTGTTTATAATAATTTTTTCATTAGGTACCTCAATCTATATTTTTTATTACAATTTATACCTCAACACATATTATTTTTTTAAATTTTAACGCTTCAACAGGCCAAGAGGCCCAATTACAAAACACCCAGGCTTGAGTTGATCACATAGATTAATTGTGACCTCACCGGCAAACGCAGAGCCCTCGGTGTGTGAGCCGAGACTGTGTGCAAGACTTCATTCATAGTTTAAATATCAACTGCAAAAATACTGTTAAACTTTTAAGGTACCGCAGAATTCAACGCTGAGCATCATAGCCATGGCCCTGTCGGGCTACTCTGACACTCCGGGCAGCGTGTGGCGCCAACTGTGTTCAGCTAACAAGGCCAGTCTAACAGATCCCTACATTAGAGCCATGTTTTCATTTCTCACGGCAGAGAGTGGATCTCTGGACTGTGTGTTGGTAAGTTTGCTTCACGACTTTTATTTATTAATTTTTAGATTTATAAATATTTTCACACTGCCATTTCGTATCAAATCAAACAGAAATTTTAAAATCTTGCTCTCTATTCATTGACTTAATACCAAGTCAGCTATGTTGTCCCAAACTAGTGCCAGACTACTGCCGATTTTCCGACAAACAATTGCCTGGGAAGCAAAATTCCATATATTAGGTCCTTACATATGAAATTGATGTTTAGTATGGGAGGAACATAAAGCCGATTTTTTTTATTATAATATATTTATTTAATCAAAGTATGTACCATTGCTATCTATGCACTTTTGCCATCTCATAGGTAGTTCATCGATCCCTTTACTAAAAAAACCATTCGGACGGGAATCAATAAAATCTTTGAAGGCGGTTTGGACTGCCCCATCGGAGTTGAATTTTTTCCTTTGCAAGAAGTTATCCAAATTTCGAAAAAAATGGTAGTCTGTTGGGGCAAGGTCCGGAGAGTACGGTGGATGTCTTAGACATTCCAATTGAAGCTCCTCTAATTTGGTAGCCGTCTGTTGTGCAGTGTGTGGTCTAGCGTTATCATGAAGCAGCAGTGGCCTAGAGCGATTAACCAGCCTCGGTTGTTTAGCAGCTAGCTTTTCCATCATGGTTTGCAGTTGCTGACAATAGACATCTGCCGTAATCGTCTGGCCAGATTTAAGAAAGCTGTAGTGAACGACACCAGCACTAGTCCACCAAACGCTCACAAGTAACTTTTTTGGAGTCAATTTTCGCTTGGGGCATGGTTTGGCTGGTTCGGCAGGGTTCAGCCATTGCGATGAGCGCTTCCGATTATCGTACAGGATCCACTTTTCATCACAGGTAATGATTCGATTTAAAATCCCTTCATTATTGTGCCGGTTGAGTAATGCAACGCAGCAGTCAACGCGCGTTTGTTGATTTGCTTCACTCAATTCGTGAGGTACCCACCTTTCAAGCTTTTTCACCTTACCAATTTGCTTCAAGTGGATTAAAACAGTTTTATCACTAACACCGCAGCCTGCAGCTAACTCGGATGTGGTTTGCGATGGATCCGCTTCCACAATAGCCTTCAATTCTTCATTATCAACTTTGGTCTCCGGCCGTCCACGGGGCTTGTTCTGCAGGTCGAAATTTCCAGAACGAAAACGTTGGAACCAAAAACGCACTGTTTTTTCTTTTGCGGCACCGTCGCCATACACATCATTAATCCTTCGAGCCGTTTCTGCAGCACTGGTGCCACGGTGGAACTCGTACTCGTAAATAACGCGATATTTCAAGTTTTTCATTTTGTAAACTGAGTGACGCAAAGAAAAAAACAATTGAGGAAAAAACAAATGAATTATAATTTTCAAAACACAAATACATGAGTAAATAGCTGTATAAATTTGGATTTGGAATTCCTAACCAAAGAGAAGATATTTGAGATCAAATTTGCCAGTACGGCAAAACGCCAATTTCATATGTAAGGACCTAATATATTTTTTTAATTATAATAAATGCTTACATACATTTACGAAAATGTGCGATAGTGTTAAAACCATGAAACTGATCAATTTAAATTGAAAACAAAATTTCATAGAAAAAAATTCTTGGTGGGTTACTTACTTATAATTCATTTCATACCATACTTAGAAATCTTTTTGAATATTCTGATTTATTATAATGCAACTATTTCTTGAACCAGCTTAAAACTTAAATTTTATTTGAAAATAAAATTAGTATTCAAAACAGTTTCTAAGAAAAGTAGTAAATGAAATATCCATTAGGCAGACCTCTTTTCATTTAAGAAAGACAATCAAATTGGTACGTGTAAGCTGTGCGTACAATGCACATTGTTTCGTTGTGTTGGTGTTTACGGATATAAACACCTACACAACAAAACAATTTGCCTCGTAAGCACGGCTTTCACATACTAATTCGATTGTCATTTTTATATGAAAAGAGGTCTAACCCACTAGATAAAAATATTCTTTAAATATAGTTTTAAATTGATCAGTTTGATGTTTTTAACAGGTGTATAATTAATGCATATTTTCGCAAAAAAATGCAAATACAATTCTTAAAAATGAAAAAAAATTGTCAGGCAGTTGACTTTCGGGAGGTTGGCTTTTTGGGCAGTCGGCACGTCGGGCAAATGGCTATTGGGAAGTTGACCCAAACCCGTCCCTTTTTATTCGTAACATCTTAATTTATTAAGTTTTTTGTATTCATGAAGCAGTAGCTTTGTGGTTTGTTGCATATTAATTAAAAAATGGTTACAGCAAATTAAGAATGTAATACTTTAATTATTAACTCTTGTCTATACAGAATGAGAATGCAATGAGTGTAGACGACAAGGTGGCCTTTGCCTTGACATTCTTGTCAGACTCCAAACTGGTGGACTTCATTACTCAGCAGACTGCAAAACTGGTTGAAGAAGGAAATCTTTCTGGAATGCTTTTGACAGGTATTCTTAAATGGGACATAAATCATTATGATTTTAAATTGTGCATTCAGGAGACATGGAACAGGTTAAAATAATCTTAATATTAATCTAACACAACCATAATTTATTCAGATCTAATCACATTGGTGACATATTTATTTATATTCATTTTTGTTTCAATACATTAATATGTTGGACAACCATAATATAAACCTTAAATCTTTAATTATCGTAACAATCATCTCTCCACCGCAACTATATCTCATCTATTTTGTTATCCCTAAAATCTCTCCGGAGATTGTTTTTTAAAGATACGAGTTTATTTATTGATTAAATTATCGGTTGTCATACAAAAAATTTAAACAAGACTTTAAAGATGACAAACTAAGATACTGAAAATTATTTACAACCTTGACTACCTGACACCAATGAAGCATTACAAAGAATAATAGAATTGTATACAAGATTCATAATGGCGAGATAAAAGTCGAAGATATTAAATTAATAAAATACCATACTAATAAACCAAGAGAATGTCTAATTTTACAGTGGATTACAATTATATATATATAACTTAGGGCCGGTTTTATCAACTTGGATTATTGTAAACGGGTTGTGTAATTGGTGGAAAATGCAATAATGGGGGTTTAAACGAAAGATTATAAACCGTGTTGATACAACCGGCCCTTACCCACAGACAATTAACATTGACAGATTTAACTAATGTCAAACATATTAAAGGGTACATAAACGTAACAAATAATTAATATATATTTTTTTATTATTTATAAAAAACCTGCCAGATTTATTATATTTTAAATAAATAAAAAATTTAAAAAGAAGTAATTCATTCAAAATTGATTTGCCCAAAATATATAATTTACACTGCCTGTCATGCTGGTCGTTCTTTATACAGTAAAATCCCGTTAATTTGAACCCCGATTATTTAAAATTTGTCATTTTTTAATTTTTAAAGCACACAGGTCCTGATAATGTTGAATATGAATTCAACGAAATGTCGAGAATCGTTTCTCGGAAAACATATGGTTCGTATAAAATATCCGCAACCAGTTATTGCTTGCCCAACGTAATTTGGCGTGCGGCGATTTTTGAACTAAAACCCGCCCCGCCCGCATCCAGCGGTAACCCCTCGCCCTGTCATTCAGTACGATTTTGTATTTGCTCGGGAGCTGTGACATCTTGATTACCAATGTACACTGAATTATTATGTCCAAAACATCCTAAACAGTCCGGGATGGTGCAAGAACAATTGCCAATGAAGTATTAAAGTTTTGCGAAGCTGAAAAAGCGAATAATGGACCGATGTTACCGTCTGACAGTTTGACAGATAGAACGGCCACCATTACTCCATGGTTTCTTTAGTGCTGCCTGACCAAATTTCTGTATTTAATACGACACTGGTCACTGGACATTCTGTACATTATGTATTGTGTAATAAATTTACACCCTGACAAGTTACGCGATAGGGACGCCCTCCCTCGCACGCCAAGTTATAGTGATACGTCTATACAGTTAAATACATAGGTACAATACTCGGGTTTTCGACATTTGTATAAATTTTGTGATCTTTGTATTGGTATAATAAATATTTCATTTTCAAAATGATTTCTTGATGTATTCAAAATTACATAAGTTTTTCATAAAATTAACGGATTTTTTCTCAAGTTTTGTGATTTTTCCCAATCGCATCGCAATTTTTTTATTTCTTTAAATTTCGAATTAGCGGGGTTCCGCGTAATTCAAAGTGTTTTATTGGGTCACTTGAATTTCGGATATACGAGGTTCTACTGAATCCACAGATCAGCTGTGAAACATGTTTATATTCCAGGAACCAACATGGAGGGTGTGAACTTGCTGCAGCAGTACTTAGACCTGACGGGAGATGTGCAGTCAGTTAGTCTTATCGCCGCCAGAGCCTTCCAACCCGAGCTCACCAGGGAACCTCAAGTGCAGGAGTGGATTAACAGGTTAGGAATATTATAATCTATAGAACATCTTTTGAACGTATCTGAGAACTAAAGCATCTTGTATTGTTAATCTATTTTAAAAATGCCATTTGTCAACATACTCGTAGAATGAATGTCAGTGTCAATTTCATTTTTCAGCTACCGCAACCTGCTTGATTCGTGGCACTTCTGGTCCCAGCGAGCTCTGTTCGACATCACCCTGAATTCCTGCAACCCCAGCAACAAGCCTCCACACCAGGTTTACGTGGCCTGCAACTATTGCGGAAAGAGCATATCCGCCTACATGCAGGGACTCAGCCGGAGCAAGAACACCTTTGCGAGGATCGCCGCTACCAACAATAAGCTCAAGGTTTGTGTTAATCTTGTTCCATTGTTTAATGTAGTTTTGAAGCTGAGTCCTATTGGTTTATGTACATGCATATATAAATAAACCTATGGCAGGCGTATGATACACATTGACAAAAGAATTGATTTATAAAAAGTAGTATTTTATTGAATGATCCCCATTTTTCGGACCCATAAAAAAATACGTATAATTCATGACAACAAAAATATTAAAGATATTTTAGGATTTTTAACAAAGATTTTTGAAAATGGATTTGTGCTACCGGGGAAGAATTCGTTAAACTGTGAGTATCGAGACCAACAGAATAAGACCTGGAAGACCAAAGTGTCAGTCAATGTTGTTATATCACAAAACAAAGTAGCACGGAATCCCAACCTCGCCTTATCCCTAGATGAAAAATAAAGCGTGGACAGAAAAGAAGATAATAATTTAATTTCCAATTAATTTGCACTAAAAAGTAACCCATAAAAACCAAGTTTTTATTATACTCCCTTTCTCATTTACTAGTGGAAACTGGTTTGGCGCTTAACCTACGCATTGGGCTTCGGTCGGGCGACGCTACGAAAGGGAGTAATAAAAAATTTCCAAAAATCCAAAATTATACTATTATCAGGTTTCGCGTCTACCAGACGCGTTGAAATATTTTCATACAACTTAATAATTTGTATGAAAAAACCATTAAAAATTTGAAAAATCCAAAAATGTATTATTTTTTTTAACGAAAATTTGATAGAGCTTCTTGATCGTCGCCACGAGTCTGCTGGCAAAGTTTCAGCTCGATTGAATCACAAAAAAAAAATCAATCCAAAGTTTTTTCGTCAGACAAGCAGACAAGACGACAAGTAGACAAGCAGACGCTACGAGTTAAAAGAAAAGGAGTAAAAAATGACAGAGATTTTTAAATATTTTTCCCAGCAAATGTCCGCTTGCCCCAACTGTCGTAAGCCCCTGCCTCGCTGTTCGATCTGCCTATTACACATGGGCGGGGGGGCCGGCAGAGGGGGACCCTCGCCGCCGCCTCCTCCGCTTGCGGTGCCGCTGCCTGCAGCTCCTGTCCTGGCACCACCTCCGCCGCCGCCTCAGCCGATGGTCGGGCAGAGGGGGGCACACTTCTCAGGCTGGTTCACGTGGTGCCAGTCGTGTAGACACGGAGGCCACGCTCAGCACATACTCAGTTGGTTTAGGTAAAGATTACAATTATGTTACTTGTTGTTTATTTTATTTTATTTGTCTTCTCTTGTCTTATTTCTGGAGCTGATATCAGATGACTTATCCATTGTATACACAGACCACCAAAATATATAGTAGACATGAACTAACATAAATCTCTTGATACACGCTGTGGTTCCACAGCTGCTTCCACTATGTTTGACTTGTTTAAAAAAATACTACGAATTTGCTACGTTACTACGAGCTTGTAAATTTTGAAACAATTATCAAAAGGTCAAAATAATACATACTCTTAGTAAATAAGTAACGCTTATTACAAAAAGACTTTTTACATGAAGATTTACATGAAGGGACTCGGTTTAGAAGGAAATTTAAAAAAAAAATTAAGAAGCAGTGTCTATTGTAAAGTTTGTTTTGTTTATTTGGGGATTTAATTTTGCAAGAATAAAAACTTTAACTACATTTTAAATGTTTCTTGAATACTTTCGAGGGAGGACATGCTTTCGCTGTGTCCCAGTCCTCTCGCTTGAAGAAGGGATTTAGTTCAGCTCTTTACACTTTTATACTCTAGTTGAATAAGTTTATTCAGCCAGGAAGTGAAACAGTTCCTACAGATATCCTTTTTGAATGTTGCATTCTACAGGGTGTCTCATTTTGTCAAACTTTACAGGTGGGTTTCTACCGTGATAATGAGTTGAAAATGTTTAAGCAACTGTGACCATATCAATAGTAAGGGAGATATGCAATATCAAAGTTTGCATTTTTTTTCCAATATTTCTGACTTATTTTTTGCAAAAAGTTAAACTATCATTACAATAACTTAATATCGATTATGAAAATTTCATTTGCTTCAATACAACTCAAATAAAATGATAAAAACCTTGTAAAAAAATCTATTTTCAAGTATTTTATTGCGTTGGTGTTTATACTCGTAAACACCAACACAAGGAAACCATGCATTGTATGTACGGCTTACATATACAAATTTGATTGTCTTTTTGAAATGAAAGAGGTCTGACTAGTGTGATTTTTTTTGAGGTGTTATGCAAGATGCATATGCAGTTATTTATCAGTCTTTTGCACAATTAACTTGAAGATTCTAGAGATAGTTGGAACATTGGCTTTATATTTTTTGCTAATTATATAATTTTACAATATCTTTTTTCCAGAGAGCACACAGAATGCCCCGTCACATCGTGTACTTGCCGCTGCTTCCTCATCGACACTGTTTCTAGTCATTCGTTTTTACAAATGTGCATCAGCTGATTGGAAGCTAACGTCAAAAATTATCTCGTTGAAATGCCATCATACTTTTATTATATACTTTGTACTATGTGTAACAAGAACTGCTATTTTATATTGCCGTACTTATAATATTTACGATTAATATTATTGTATAAATATTTTTATTGTAATCTCTTGTACTAATGCAGAATGCTATTGTTGGTTCCTATTTTATCTTAGCAGTGTCGGATAATTATTTTTATTTGGTAATTCAGATCTTTTGTGCCTGGTGGGGGGTCAAGCCAATTCTCGCAGTTTTTTTACCTTTTCATGAATTTAAACATTAATCCAAGTCTCAGCAAATGAGTGGTATGATAATGATGTGACTATTTTTAAAATATTTTTGTGAATAGAGTGAGTGTATTAGATCCTAACACAGATCTCGCTGCACTCCCATCAAATGTTAACATTCCGTTTTCTCATCAGCTAAATGGTGTATATTTTGTATGAATGTATTTCTAGTAATAATCACGAGATTTTGGTATTGTTCATAATCCAACTCAAACAATGATTTGGTTCTCTCATTTTGCAAATATTACTTTAAACTTTAGTTTTTATAGTTTATTATTTACTGAAATAGTCTAAAGTGATTTGCCAATTTCTTGGTAAGTAGACTGTGCAATGTTTGGTTAAGTTTTGTATAAATAAAAATATTTTTCAAAAGTGCATTTTGTGTGTTTTACTGTGTAGAATTCTTACATTTTACGATAAACTGGAAATCGTTAAAAATAAGCGCAAACTGGAGAGCCAAGAAAAATAAACATAATGACAAACAACATCAATGGAAAAGTTAAGTCTCGTGTACAGCAATTATTTCTGGCCAAGTATTTACTTTTAAGGGGTTTAATATCCCAAAAAAAACTTGCGCCTTTGAAAATTATGAACACTTAATAGAACTGTCACCACTGAAATAGTTAAATGATGGCTGCGCTGGTTTATATTCTTTATTGCTATTATTACGTTAAGTTGAGTAAAAAAGCACTTGATGCAGACAACTAGAGATGTCTCTGGCAAGTCCTATAGGAAATGTGAGTTCCTGAATAGCTAATACCTCAAATACAAAATCTTTGCTGCGTATACACAATACCACTAAGACACCACCATCAAGGTTTAATAACTTTGAGAAATATACAAATGAGGAGGGCAGTAGGCGGATAGGAAAAAGGTATTTAAACTAAGAAAAATTTAGAAGAACTCCTCCATCACAAGAAAAATAAAAGTCTGCATAAAACTTAGGTGTTGAACATTAATTTGTACGAAGTTAAAATCCAGACACTGGACAAAAGAAAGAAAGAAGCCTAACACCTTTGAGATGTGCATACCATGGCGAGAAGAACTTGTATTGCTATTTTTCAGGAACTCTACTGAGGGAACGCTCTCTACATCGTACAGGAAAACTATTCTAGAATAGTTTGGGTAGGACAAGGATGAGGGTAAGATATCAATCGCCAACAACTGAATGACCAGAGTCTTGCTACATATCCATTTACAACGAAATTGTGAAGGATGGAGGCAGACAATTCTCGTAGTAGAATAATTATTTAGATTATGTTTATGGCCAGGAGAAGCGGAGAGGTATTGATCATCTATAATTTAGTTATCCACCACCCAACGACCATCTACCATTTAACTTGCCATTAGCCCCAATACAATTTCACCCCAAGTATTAAATGGATTCATGCATCTGAAGGATGAGTGAATTCTAGTGTCTATGATTGATTGAGTAAGCTATTTAGGCTTATTATATATTACATATTCTAGAAAGAAAATGTGACATAAGGATCTTAACTTAGTTTTTTAAATCTTGATAAAAAAAAACAGTACCAACATAATTAGATTATACTTCGAAATCCCTCTGCTACTGATAAAAAATATTTTATACAAAAATGAGTAGCTCGTTGGTGTAGTGATGCTCGCCTAGTGATCTGGTGGTTGGTGGTTCGAGCCCCATTCCAGGACACCATCAAGTTAGTCCTATCTTCATAGCATAGGCGCTTAGCTTAGTTTGAAAATAGTAAGAATATTGATACGACACATATATACATTCACACCTTTATTTTTAAGAAAAATAAATAATGGTGTTTTTTGAAAAACAAAACTTATATTTTATTTATTTTCTTAAAGTACGAATTGGATTTTCAAAAAAAAATTTGAGAAGTGTTTTTTTTTTGGTTCTCGTATAAAAATTAACAAAAAAATTAATGGATTTTTACACATACGCATTATTTAAATTATTATAAAATTAAAACAAATTAACAAGTAAACTTTTAAAGTTTATTCGGAAGGTATCCGCAATTTTTTTGAAATGATTTTTCCAAGTAATCATTTATTCAATAGTGCCCCGTGTATGTTTTCTTTATTGAAAAAAAACAATACCTAACTATCAACTTTATAATACTTATCTATGCTGTTGACATTGATTTATTTCTATGATATTTGTGACGTTTGTGTGTGGTTTGTGTTGATGTTTCTGTTTCTGACAGGAGGTGTAGGTCAAGGTTGTTTAAACCCTTAATTTATCAAATATAAAAGTGTTGTTTCATATTTGTCAGTGTATTATTGTTATAAAATAATTTAATGTACAATATGGAACAACCAATCGATCCTGAAAGAGATAGATATCCATACTGTATCGTCTGGACACCAATTCCAGTATTGACGTGAGTATTTTGTCAAAAGACATATTTTTTTAAATGTGTTTGTTTTTTTAAATGTTTCTTCACATCCAAATTCACTTTATCCTGGATCTGCCTCGAAGTTACCAATATAATTATTTTTATTATGTTATTTATAATTTAAAGTGAATTTATGTGTATAAATAAATTTAAAAGAAACAAATAAAATAAAAAAATACAATCAAATAATTTGCCAGGATAATCATAAAATAATGCATAATTTTGGTAACCATTCCACGAGTATACATAATAGTTATTTTATTTCCAGGTGGATTTTTCCATTTCTTGGACACATGGGAATAGCTACATCCACAGGCATCATCAGAGATTTTGCCGGTCCGTATTGTGTGGCCGAGGACAATATGGCATTTGGAAAGCCGACCAAGTATTGGAGACTGAATCCTGGCAAACTTGTGAATGGCGAATCAGAATGGGATGCGGCGGTCTCAGAAGCCTCGGAGATATACAAAAAGAGAATGGTAGACCAATCAAAAATTATTATCTAAAACAAACAACTTTTTTAGTTTAGTTTAGTTTAGCTTAATTTGAAAATAATAAGAATATTGATGTGACACGAATTCCGTGTTCCCATCTCTATTAAAAAAAAAAAAAACAATCAGTCTCACGCTGATTTTTCTGTGTGAGAAAATTCAATTTGTTATAATAATAGACGATGATATATTGATGTTAATTTGACCAGGTCTATAATAACAGTTATTTAAGATTTGTATCTAATCGTATCAATGATTATTCACAATTCAATAGGTAATCACTACTAGTAGGTAATAGTTATATCTCAGTTACTATAACTTGATTTTGGAACTAAAACCCGCCCTGCCCGCACCCGGTGGTAAGCCCTCGCCCTGTCTTTCAATTCAATCTCGTCTTTGCGCGTGAGCTGTGACATCTTGATTTCCAATATACACTGAATTATGTCAAGAACGATTGCCATTGTAAAAAGCAAATAATGGACCAATGACTGACAGGACTCTAGACAGGGCAGCCGCCATTACTGGTTTGTTTCTTTAGTGTTGCCTGACCAAATTTCTATTATAATAACATAAAATATATTTGTCAATGTACCGGATACTCTGTATATTATATATTGTGTAATAAATTTACAGCCGGGCAACTTCTGTTTCGCGACAGGGATGCCCTCCCTCGCACGCCAATTTATACTTGTGGCATCCTAATCATCAATACAATCAGATACAAATCTCAAATAACTGGTTAAAATTAAAGTTTAACCGTCACTAGTATTATTGTCTCTGGAACTGTGGTGGTACTGTGTACAGGAGAGGATTAGTCCAAAGTTTTAACCCAACCCCATGGTTCCATACTCTCCCTAATATTATGATTTTATTAGTAACCTAACTTTCATCAATTTTTAGCACAACTTGTTTTTCGACAACTGTCACTCCCATGTGGCTAGGGCTCTGAATATAATGATGTACGACAACAGCAAATCGTGGAATATGATTAAATTGGCATTTTTCATATTTGTATGCGGAAAGTTTGTAAGGTAAGATTTTTATTACTTTTCTTTAACTCACTATCATGCCATAAAGTATATATATTACGTTAATTGTGTCATATGTTTTCTTCAGAACAATTTTTTATATGCATTTTTAATTGCTTAACCGCCTTATGCCTGCGGATGAACGTGATATGCAGGCTTACTAGCGGCAAAATACCGTTACCCGTTTTACCGTATGTAGCATCAAACAATAGTGATCACAAGAGATTATGCATATTTCGTCCGCTGGCCTAAACAAATGTTTTTCTAATCTTTTTTTTATCAAAACTGCTTTGCACGTGATCTCTTTGAATTTTTCTTGTAATTTTATGACATTACTTTTCTTAATATTTGGTATAAAAACTGTCCCAATTATTTTGCCATATGTATAAATTTTTGTAAATTCAGTGTTTGAAAAACATATTCTTTTATAGTATTTGTTTGTATCTTTAGATTTAGTTGTATTGTATGGTAAAAAAAATATTTTATTTTCGGGAATAAATTGACAATTATTTATAAGTGTGTTTAATTGGTTTTAGTTGAGTGTATATAATCCTATTAATTAATTGACCACCCATGATGAGTATTATAATAATATTAATACTTAATATTAATATAATACTCATAATATTAATACTAATATATTAATATTAATACTCTTGCTATTATTATAATAATTATTATAATAATAGCAAGAGTAAGGACTAAAAACATTTTATTTTTATATGCTTTTTTTAACTATTTTTTTTATAAAACGTATGTTGTTGACAACCATGTGTTACCTACTCCTGATAATTATGACAAAGATATCTGAGAACATGACATTTTTATATGATTTTACGTGATCCGGCAAAAATTTAATTTTAAACATTATTTGCAATACTGTTAAAAAGAAAAGTGTTGCTAAAATAAATCTGGTCATTTAAAAAAATTCAAAGGTAAAGCAGTTAAATATGTAAAAAAAAAAATTGGTATGTGAACACGGAATACATGTTGCATCACAATTCTTACTATTTTCCATTCAAGCTAAACGCCTGTGCTATGAAAATAGGACTAACTTATTGGTGTCCTGGAATGGGGCTTGAACCACTGACCACCAGATCACTAGGCGAGCGTTATGACCACTGCACAAGCTACTCGAATTTAGCAGCACTTTTAGGTCCTTGGCACCATTGTGCATTACCACCTGTATTATTTTTTTATCAATTTGAAACAATAAATCTTTTCATAATTTATTTTATTTCCAGTGGAGGAGCATTCATTAAGACATGGCTACCTTTTGTCATATTCTTGAGCCTGGTCATCACTTTGGTATTAGTCATTGGTTGAGGTATTATTATTTGATTAATATTAAAAACTATTTATTGCCAAACAAATATATATCAATATTTTACTCAGTGACTGTTAAAAATTAAGAAATCACTAGAAAACTTTATAGTTTTAACATAATAATATAAATACATAAAAATATATGACGGTGTGTAAAATGTAACACACCCAACTCATTACTTCTGGGTTAACCTGGTTAGGTATATCATTAGTGGATAAAAAAATATTGTATTGTTAAAACACTTTGTAATGTTATAGAAAATGTTGATACAGGAATGACTGACAAATATGCAAACTGTTATCTGTAATGTTGACACAATTAATTTTGTCTTAAAAACACTTGCCTAAAAGATTTTTTTTATAAAAATGTTATTATTTATATTACTTTGGATCTTCAGAATATTTTGATATGTTCAAATTTTTCAAGAACATAATATATCTATCCCCAGGAGTACATCATTAGTGAAGATAGGTATAGTATAGATGTCTCATAGAGACGAAGCTATATTTTTTATATGGGAAAGTAGGTATGGAAGTCTTTTTGGGTGTGTCTAATAACATGTCTAATCTGCGCACCTCGTTCCATATGTGAGTTGTATTTTACTACCACCATGTGTGGTTGAAATTTGTCATTCCCATAAACCAGATCAGATATCATCCTTGCTAAGGAGATAAGCCAGCCGTACTATAGGTCGTAAACCCTATGAACACCCAAAAAGACTTCCATACCTACTTTCCCATATAAAAAACATAACTTCGTCTCTATGAGACATTCTCGTTATTTTGTATTTCATTTTATTTGGATTAGTAGTACCTAATAAAATATTTCAAAGGTATTACAGAAAATAAATTAAATAGTTTGTGGCGGTAGCAATAGGTATTGAAAATGTAAATAGTCACTATTTATTTTCTAATTATTTTTATGAAAATCATAGACATTTTTCTTGTGCTCCATAACAATGAACTACCATGGCATTCATAACCTTTTTTTTTAGTAAAGTGTAACTTATAAATAGAAAATTACTACAGTGAAACCGGCTTACGATGTTCCCACTTGATGCTTATTAATGTTTTTCCGACGATTATGATTATATTTTTCGATCACAAAAAAATTAATTCAAATAAAATATTTAATTTTTAAAAAAAATTGTGTGTGTTTTGCCACTTTGAAATTACGAAATATTCTAAAAAATCTTAAACACTTCTACACTTTGATATTGACCCTTACAATTATCATATTTGAATGATATAAAATTAAAAACATTAATAAAAAAATGTAAAAATAGTATATGTATTTTGAAATAATTTTTAGATATGGATCGATTGGAAAATATCTCAAGAGGGTTTCATTATAAAAATATAATACTGAAAAATGTTGTAGAAGAAACATAATAAATTAGGACATATTTTCTTAACTATTCCAAGTTTATCGATATTTTGATATTGCTAATGGTGAAGAGAGAATGAGATTTACAGTGTCTATTTTGCATATATGTAAAGTAAAAAAGAAGAAAGTAATACAATAATAATAATATATATACAATATGTGAAATACTGGTGGGTTATGAATGTTTGGAACATGTGGAAAAAGTACTTTAGATGTAAGTTTGATAGGAATGGAAAGTAAAAGTTATCGAATGCAGGTACCAAAATGAATTATATGAATGCAATAATTCCTAATGAAAACTTATCAGCTGAGTCTTGTAGCTATAATAGAATCCTGCTATGAATACTATATGGAAAATCTGATAAAAGAGAAACAAAAGTAAAATAAACAAGAACAAAAATAAAATATGAATGAGACCGGAGTTGTATGTCAAGACAAAAGAGTGTGCCGTTCTAACTACCGCCATAGACAAAGTGATTGTAGGTTGTTTAAATTAGTTTAGTTAATGTTGTTCTTCTCTCTATGGTGATATCACATAAATCTTGTAGTATTATTCTTCTTCTCATAGGATATCACAACACAGGAGCGAAATAATTATTAGGAGTTTAAAATAACTTTAATGCAATGTAAAAAATGTGAGTTTCTGTGTGCTCTCCTAATTTGTTAAGAGAACACAACTAATTTGTTGAAGGATCATGCCTAGTCAGGGATTAAAAAAATGAGATTTGAAATAAAAAATTGTATTATAAGCATCAATTATTTATTAATCTTTATTAAGTGCTTTTAATATTGTTTTATTTCAAGAATCTGTACACAACTTTTTAAAAAAAAATATTATTAAATTAATGAGATACATCCATTGTCCCAGACTGCCTTTAAAAAAATGGGTTTTGATCCTTTTAAATAAAAAATTTAATGGGTTATTATTACGTGAGGTAAATTCATCCCTCACCTCACATAATGATGAAAGAGCAAGGGGTCCTTTGTGACCCGGTACTCTGCTGGCAACGAGATCAAAGTCAAAGTCAAGGGTTATTATTACATATCATATATTATGTACATGAGTTCTTGGATGAAAGAATTTGAATAATATAGATTTGCTAAAAAATGGCAAAGGTTCAAAAGAAATATTTCCATTTCATGCTTAATTTTTTTTTATTTAATTAAAAAAAATATACTTAAAACTAAAAACCAAAATAGTTTTCGAGTTATATTGATCACTGATCTGGATATTATGATTTTGAGAAAACACGTTTAAAGTGTTCTCGGAGCTCCATTAATATTTATTGTATTGACTTAAAATTTTCAGAGGGTATTCTCGAAAGATTTTTGGAAACAAAAAAAAAAACTTTTTCATAACTCTGACTAGACATGAACCCTTAAAGGTTTGGATTCATTATTTTACAGATGCTTTTTTTGCAGCGATATGTCAGTGCTATTTTAATATATCTTCAGACATTACTTTATAGATCTTCAGACATTACTTTATCCAAATTTTTATTTGGTTCTAATTCAAAGTCAGAACTCCGACTTTTATGAACACTCAACCGCACAATAAAGTCCTTTTTTTTAATCTGTTGCCTTTGTTTCACCGTGAAGTTATCCACAGTAAGTTGCTTACTTTTTTAACAAAAGAATTCAAGTTATGTTATTCTTATCTTAATGAAATTTTCATTATTTGTACATGATGTAATTATTTTTATTTCTCATTAATTTCATTGTTTTATAATTTTGTTTATTCACACCATCCGAGGAAAATATTTTTGGATTTTACATCATAATTAAGACTTCAAAAGAAAAAGAAAAGTAATTCACAAAATTGTCTAATGTACAAAGGCCTTAAAATCTTCGATAGCCTGCCGAAAACTATACAGAACACAGTAAATATAAAGGAGTTTAAACTGGATGCAAAAAGTTTGTAGTGAAAAACTTTAAATGACTGTAGATAATGTAATATAATAAGTTTTAATGTAAATCATGTATTAGCCCATACAACATATGTATGGAACTAAATAAACAGTGAAAATAAAAATAAATAAGGGAAAGGTATTGCCTCCTATATACATATGGTAGATAACTAGCCTAGTAGACAGAGCAAAGTTGAAATGTTTACTTTTCTGTCAAAACCTGCAGCAATAATGCTATAAAATTATATAATTATGTTACATGTGAACGTTACCTTTAAAAATAATATGAACTCAATTTTTCTACACTACTTTTTGGAAATCTAATATAATACAGTAATCGCAGTGGGGTACAGTCTGCATGCTTTGTGAAGATCCTCCGGCGGTGCATCCTCAGCCTTAGGCTCTGGAAGGCAGCTCGTGTGTGTCGTACCACCAGTGAAATCGTAATTTTCTTACTATATGAAGTATTCAAATATTTTAAGACTATCCTCTCTACCTATCCCCACAGGAAACAGTGTGTTGGTAGTAATTATTTTTGTATTATTGTTTTAAGTTAAGTTGTACTATAATAGACCACTTCCCTTTTTTTGTTTAAAATTATGTTTTCAAGAATTTGGTTTTATTAAGCAACAGTGCTTGTTGCATAGTAACAAACAATCGGTGACAGCAAATTATTTTCTGTTAGTAAAACTGTTTAAAATTATTACTGTGGGTTAAGGATTTCAAATGATTATGATATGTTATATTAGTATAATTATAGAACGATGTTCTTTATGAACTTCATTACAATGTTATTTCTTCAAAACTATTCTCTTGCTATGACATAATTCCTTGTCGGGACGGTGTGCTAGAAATTGTATCTGTTTAATCAAAGTTTTTTTAATACAAGTAGTAATTCTTATAGCCAGGATTTCTTCAATAGTCAAATAAACTAAATAACTGGCTTTTGGATCAGTTTCCATTGTCATTATATCTAAAAATCTTAACTGATTTCTAAATGTATATTAATACTTTTTTAAATATATTTACATACATAATTTAATATTTGTGATATTTTTTACGATCAATCACCAGTTGGACCTGTTAGAAAATTTCACGTACTGGCCCAGGATCGGAAGGGTTTAGATTTTAAATGATATTATATTGTAATTACTCATAATATTTTTAAACGTATTTAATTTTTTAATATGGAGAATGCCAATTAAAATCTTACAAAGTAAAAGAAGAGCCTCTCATAACCTATTAAAATACCACTTTTAGTTGCTTAGCCTGCAAAGGCAAAAGCCTGTGTTATATTGACAAAGGATATATCAACTTCTCATATAAATTATTTTATGTATGTATATTTGATATGTAAATAATTAAGTACTATTTTAAAATAAATGTTAATTCTCAAAGAAAACACGATTTGTAAAATTCCATCTTTTACCCACCCAAAGATTTATAGTTATACCATATTTCTATTGAAATTATATTTTCACTGGTGCATATAAGTATATTTGACCAATTCAGGCGATGAAAATATATCACACAATAAATTTACAATTTCACTGATGTGTTGATATATGCATATTTTCTTAAATTAATTTAATTTTTCTGCTGGAAAGTATATTAACCTTGAATTTCATGCAAGTATAACTTGTTTCTTAATATCTCCATTATCTATATTAAATTATGTTTTATTTTAACCGTTATTTAAGACTTATATCTGATTGTATTGATGATTGGTAACTGAGATATAATTGTACTGATTGGTGTTCATTGAATTGCGAAAAATCAATTACTAATCATCAACACAATCAGATATAAGTCTTAAATAACGTTTAGCGTATCACTGGTTAAACTACCATCACGGTGGCTGAAGTATATCTTACTTGTATGTAAGTTTTATACATAATATGTGTTCCGTACAGAATACGCGAAGATATGATGCGCAGGTCTCCCGTACTTGACTCGTAGAACAGACCAAGACTGTACAGCGGTAATCGTAAACCCGCTGACAGTGGTTGTTCTAAATATTCACAAAAGTGAATTATCCGGTTGCAGGTAGTCCAGTTGAAGTTCCAAAATCCAAAAACAGTAGGTAGAGCAGAGGTCAGAGGTGTTGAGTAAAAGTCAGAAGAAGTGGTCCAGACGGCGTATAAAGCACAGAACGGAATGAATCTGTACGCCGACGGAAGTTTAATTTATACACAAATTTAATACCTCCCGGCTTATTTCCGGGAGCCAATCACAGAGAGTTTTTATCGCGCGTTCGCGCACGCGAAATTGTCTAAAAAATAGCTCGGAAAGTTTTATTTACAGAATTCAAAAATTATTTAGAATTTTTACGCCACCCCCCGGGGTTTTCATCACGTCATTTACATGGTGCTATGTCTTGCTTATAGCATGACGTGATTGCCTGGACCCGCAAGACCGAAGTTAATTTTTTATCAAAAAATATATACCGATCGCAGCGGTATTTGCTCAGGAAAATTTCACAATTAAATTTATAAAATTTGTTAACTATGGTTTATACATGTTTGTTAATGCAGTTTATAAAGAGCCCACATGGGTGTAACTTTTGATATCAGTTTTAGTTATGTACAATAAAATTTCAGTCATTTATAAATATTTCAAAGTGGGTCGCAAAAAATTAATTTTCATTTATTTTTCAGGTGCGCCCCTGACAAGGTAGGTATGTAAAAACATGTAAAATGGGTAGATTCTTATGCAAGGAATTCAACAAAAAATATTTTAAGTTGATCCGGCTGTTGTAGCGTCTGTAAGGCCCGGTTGTTTCAAGTTCGATCAAAGTAAGCGGTCGATAAAAGCATAGATTTTTACGAAAACGGATCGCCTGATTGGTGGAGAACGTAAAATTTCAGTTTAAACTCTACGCTTACTTTGATCGAATTTGAAACAACCGGGCCTAAGACAGTTTCAAAGTTTTGACTGAAAAATGACCCTTATCGACATTGGACCACTGCTGATAGTGGTTACGTAAAAAATGTGAAAAATTTTACTTTTTTATTTACATGATTTTCTTTCAGATTTTAGTCTAAATGGCTTTGTTTAGCAAAAATATTATGGTTTGATATCAATTTCATTGAAAAAACCCTCGTTTTTCGTAAATATAAGAAAATCAATTTCGGGTCGAAAATTCTCGTATTTGTTGGTACAAATACCGTTTTTCGGTGGCTGTCGCGCCCGGGACCTTATTAGTGATGAGCCCCGTCGCTAGGCCTATAAAACACTGTTAGTTATATGTAGATTTCTCCGAGATCTGACAAGATATGGCTTCGCGACTTATCGGAAACAATCGGTCTGCAGCCCGTTTTTCCTTCGCATACCAACTCTCTGTCCTCGGATACATATGTAGAAATATTAAACAATATTTCGTAATTCTGTCTGTCAGGCCATACAGTTAGCCGTAGGAAATAATATTTCCTGTATCTGTCTTTCCGCCATACAGTTGGCCGTCACTCGGAAATATTCAATAATATTTCTTATATCTGTCTTTATGCCATACAGTTGGCTACACTCACCACCCCGGTCTATCGCAACAGCGATTTTCTCGTTTATTGAAAATAAACATGTGACAAAGTACATTCATATATGTCAATATTTAGGTTCTTACAATAATATGTAATAATTTAAAACATGTCACAACTATTTTATTTTCATAAATTTTCATACATAAATTTGTTCACAAATTTATCAAGGCATAGGACCCGTCTTTACGGTCCTCAGGGTGGTGATGACGCACCGGCGTCCTGCCCGGTCGCCCGTGAATAAGATGACGTCACAGGTCCACCTTGATCGGTGTCCGCAGCGAACCATGGAATTCGGCAATGTCATCTTCTTTGAGGAAGCCCTTTTCAGGGCTATCATTCATCCTGTCCGTTACAATATGTATGTACATCTAAAAAGCATATACTTAAAATTATGTTTTATTATATTTTTAAGCTGGGCACTTGAAAAAATGATTATTTTTAGTTATCTCAAAACCTGTGTTACCCTGAATAAATAAAATTAAAATCAAAATTACTCATAATATTTTCTTTTACCAATTATGTAATTTTTAAAAACCTATTTCATTTTTAATGTGTTTTATCTGGTTACATATTTATAAATTTGTAAACAAGCATACTGAGGCCAAAAAGGAATTAGTACAAGTAATACCAGTGGTGCATGCACATAATTCAGGAAAGAAGGAATGGCTTTGTCTTTTGCAAGCTCTGAAGAGTAACACGGTATACGAAATTTGGTTCCAGATTGTGACTATATTTTCCTCGGAGTTCTACAGAGTACAACTTTTTGAGTACAGCAATCAAAATTTAGAACAGATGGCATTCGATATATGTATAGTAAAACCCAATTAATTCAAAACCCGATAATTCGAAATTTGCCATAATTCAAAAATTTTAAAACCCAAAAGTTTCAAAATGTTAATTTCATAGTAAATTGACCCCAGTTATTTGTAATACGAAATAATTTGTAGCCCTTCGCACCATAAACCAATACATTTTAGTTGACATAATTCGATTTTTTTTATATTTGACGAAATTGAAAAAATGTTTCGTTTTTTTTCGCAAGTGAGAACAAAAAATTAAGTCGATGTCAGGTACTTTAGTATTAGATCCAGGGGGGGGTCATGATCCCCCCCTAGATCCGCCCTTGACTGTGTAATCACTCAACTACCAAGCCAATTGTATCCCAAAATGATTTTACGGAATGAGCCCTTAAATACTTATTTTTTTTATACTGTTATACCCTTGGCATGGTCTTTTTACCATTTTCATTTAGTCTTTTGTTATTACAACAAGAAGCTACAATGTCAGAGTAACGCATTTATTCAATTGAGGTAAATAGTCTTACTGAAAGACAGGTATGGAGGATAGAACACCACATTCGTCCTCCAGTATTTTTCATCAGCCATCATCTCATTCAATCTTTCGGATTTAACTATCTGATGTCATATATATATAAAATCACCAGAAGGAAATATTTGTGCGTTTTTCCTAAATTCTTCCTATTCTTAGACAGCCTTTTACTTTATATTATCTTATACGTTAAGCAGGAGTCGCAGGGCCGTCTTAACATCATTGTAGGTATGCCGTGGTTCTGTGAACAAAATTCTAAAAAGTCAACTTGCAAAATAATGCAATCATTGGAATTCAAGAAATTGGGAAATCATCCACTCTGATGATATATGAACAAAATTAGCAGCACGGGACCCTTGGAGTCACGGAGCCCCTCGACGCTCTCCTAGCTGTAGTGTCTACGCCTTAAGACAGTACTTGAACTGAAGTCGACACGAAGGATTCAATTCATATAACCATCGCCTATTGAGGTCTGGTTGTTTGATCATTTCTAATAGTAATAATTAAGCAAAAAGTATAGATTTTTACGAAAATGGGTTTGATTGGTGGAAAACGCAAAAATCTAAGCCTGTTTTCTTACATCAGTTCCACACATTGGCGCCAACAGTTTTCATCCATGTGTGGATCGACAAAATAGCATTGGAACCAACTTTGGAACTTTCTGTTGCTTGTCAGTTTTTAAACAAAAGATCAATGGGGTTGGGGCTATTGTCACATATTTGCAGGGATATGTACTCAGTTATTCACTTGGTTTTATATGAGGGAGGCTGTTTATGTTTATTATCTTGTTGGCTTGAATGTGTGGATGCTGTACCACAAATAAGAACCAATGTTGGGACCAATGCATGAAGGCGTTGCTCACGATCAAACAACTGACCCTAGTCTTCACATTATGAGCCACATTTCAAATTGATGATTGTTTGAAGGTAATGAGAAATTTTAATGCAACTGTTCTCATGTTACAATATTTTAAAAACACTATGAAATTCTTCCACATTGCCGCATTCTTGTGGTTGGATGATTTTTATTCATGTAAATTATAACCTTTAGCTTGAGGAATGTTTTTATACAAGGAAGAAATTATTGACAGCTGTTTGCAACCAGTTTTTATAAGTACACCAATATTCGACTACATATTAAAATTTTGAAGAATTTATTCAAACCTACAAATTAATTGTAATTTTAAGTCAGGATATAAAAATAAATAAACTAAGCGACTTTTGTTTTTTATTTTGGGCTTTTTGTGGCTTCTAGGCGAAGAGTTTAGCGTTTGTTTAGTTTAATCAACTTTATCGTCTGGGTATTCCTCCACCTCTATTCAGAATCCCGATTTACGTTTTTCACATACCGCGCACCGTATATGGCACGTGGCCGCCTATGCAAATTGCAAATGCTGTGTAGAGTTCGCATTTCATAACTTTGCACTTTTAATACACTGATACGATTGTGTATAATACACAAAATGTATTTATGGCTATCTTTGCTGTGGTTGACGGCGCGGGTCAGTACGCAACTGACTTTCGCACGCTTTTTTGTTTATTGAAAGCTCTAAAGTGTAAAGTTATAAAACGTTTACTCTACGCCCGATAATAATCAACTTTAAAATATGCTTTAGCAAGACAAAATGTTGACTTCCGATTCGAAACTGCCCGTCTAATGAAAATAATTGAATTACAAATTTTATTTCTTGTTTAGTTTACACGGCCTAATTTGAATATTTATTGAACTACCTAATGTTAAAATTGGGATCATTGCCATTACGTTTAGTGCTGCAAAAATACATGCGTAAAGCTTAATCTAAAATAAAATAACTATAAAAATGATATCGTTTACCGTTGCACATTGCTGGACGTATTTATCTTAGAAAGGCGACTCACGAAAACTTGAGAACAATAAGCACGTAGATAAAAGATGTCGCGCCTCTGTTACCGGTCAACTTAAAATACCGGTTTACTGAAACTAAAAATGGATTGCCGCCTCAAGAAACGTCACGCAAAGATCCACTTGAGTTTTACTATCGTAAACAAACAGTTGTTTAGGAGACCGTGTCAAGGTAATAATTTAAAAGTTATAAATTATCGGCGAAATGGAACTGACCATTGATCTCGGTAAAAACAGATTTCCGTATTGCATAGTTTGGACACCGATACCTGTTCTGTCGTAAGTATATTTCACAATTTTGTACCCTTTAAATGTATATTTAAATACTTAAGTTCTAAAATAGAATAGGTTGCAAAATCGCATCGTTTAGGCTTACTTAATTGCACTCATTGATTTTAAATATTAAAAAGGGTACCTACTGACATTTTGGAAGGACAGCCCTTTTCAAAAAAATATTATTTTTTATAGCGAAAGTAGGTACCTACTAAATAAAAAACTAGTATTGGCAGCGATTATTTTTTTAGAATAAAATTATAATTCTGATGCTTACTTACATCGCGTTTTTTCCATTAAAAATCTTCGGTTCGAAAGTACGATCGTGCATATTTTCGGGGCCGTGACTTCGTGATTATTATACAGGAAAATGGCTAATAATATTTCCTGGCATCTATAATATGTAATAATCATGACGCGCCTCAACGCGATTTTTCCCTCCATCGTTAATAGTTAGCGGTAAAGTTTTGTATAAAACAAATATAAAATATGAGTTTTTGATCATGAGAAAAATCTCAAGGCATGACTTTGATATCACTTTTGATATCAAATTTCCTTTTTTTTTGTGTGTGTTAAATGATACATCAAGTCTGCGTGTACCTATTGTCGTTGCGTAATTAATTGCTTTTTGGGATCGCGGCGTCGTAATTACTCTCGCTCTCGCTTTCAATGTTAAATTTACCTATACATCATACATAATATATTATCGATATATAATATATAATACCGGGGCATAAAAGCGTTCGTTGAATTATTAAAATAATTTAATAATTCAACGTTCATCACAACATTCAAGTCAACAACAAAATTCAAAATTCAATAATATTAATTATATAACCGACACCTCTCCTCCCGATTAGTGATAAATAATCTGGAAATTTAGCAATAGATTTCAAACGCCTAGGCATAATCTTTTCTCTGTTCCCGCCAGCTGCTTGTTAACAGATGGGATTTTCTCCCCATTCCCTTGGGACGATTTATTCGGAAATATTATTATATCGCCGGTTCCAGAAAAAACCTTTGTAAACCAATTTACTTGTAATTCTAAAATATTTTTCTGTGTTGGCAAACGTTTTATTGCACCGGCCGTCAGGAATTTTAAAATGTCCCCAAACATCCCGACCTATTGTTTACCTATTTTACCTATTTACCTATTTGATTACCTATTTGATTATTTACCTATTTAGTTTACCTATTTGATCGAACTTGAAACAACCGGGCCTTAGGCCCGGTTGTTTCAAATTCGATCAAAGTAAGCGTAGAGTTTAAACTGAAATTTTTAGTACTTTTTTCAAAAACGGGTTGTTTCAAATCGGATTAAGCGAAATCTGTCAGAGAATTCTGAGCGGAAATTTTAGATTAAACTCTCGGTCAGAGGCCCGGTTGTTTCAAATTCGATCAAAGTAAGCGTAGAGTTTAAACTGAAATTTTTAGTACTTTTTTCAAAAACGGGTTGTTTCAAATCGGATTAAGCGAAATCTGTCAGAGAATTCTGAGCGGAAATTTTAGATTAAACTCTCGGTCAGAGTCGCACATGCGCACTGCGCAATGTAATTGACATCTGTCAATAAAATATTTTTTTATTAATTTTTCGACATTTTACATACAAAGTGTCGAAATGTACAATATTATGTAGGGTGACACAGGCTTTTCTGACGATCGACTGATCCTACAATATATCCTTAACAGGAGAAGTAATTTACTTACATCTCGAACAATACTTTTTTGTCAGAAGAAATTGATTTTTCCGCAACTCTACATGAATTTTACCGCAGGGCATTGTCGACAATATTTTTTTTTCCAAGGTTTCTATTTCACTCGGGTTTTGATAATTTTACATTTATATCCATGAAAGGTGCGTAGGTGATTTATCTGGAACACTGCTTCTTGGACTGCGGATAGTGTCAGCCATTACCAAAGCAATGGCTGACCACAGACCACATTTTAGTCAGCCGAAGAGCACTATAAAAATCAGAAATATATTTGACATTATGTCCAAACAAAATATCAAGTTACGACAAATGGTACTGGGTACCAGATTTGGTAATTGCTATATTGTAGGAGACCGGGACTATGCCCTCAAACCAAATGTACAGCAATTTTTAATGCTACAATGGGCCTGAAGGCCCAATTTTAATTGCGGTCCGACAAGAACACCTAGATTTTAAAGAAATCAGAAAGATGTATTGCGACCTCACCGGGAATCGAACTCGGAATTCTCAGTATGCAGAGCCAGTGACATGGCCACTGGTTTGGTCGTGTGGAACAGATGAGCAAAGAAAGGATGGCAAGGAAAATTGTTTCTCGAAAGCACCAGAAGCAGAGGACGTCCGCGGAATAATAGTAATAAAACAATATATTCGATGTATGAAATTCTTTTTTTTTATTTTATTTTATATACCTACCTATTAACAGGAAAATGAATATTTTAATAAAAAATACAACTTGTAATAAAATTAAGCCAGATCTCTTTTGGTATTATGCCTTTCCAAAACAACTTCGTGAATTTCCTGCCGATTCGATAGTTGGGTTTTGAAAATATCTAACTGAACCACATATAATTTATTCTGCATATCAGTCGTAGGCTTTGGATTCACTTTTCTTATTACCTGCAAACAAAGAAAAGGTTATAAACAAAAAAACTAAAGAAATACAATACAGATCATATAAAAACATATTTTTCTTGCAAACACTAAATAGGTAAGATAACATTTAATTTCGTCAATAACTAACCTTCCTGGCGCTTTTCATCGTATTCTCGAATCTACTTCGAAAATCTGTTGGACAGTACGCATTTAGGCGGGAACAAAGCAACAAAACATTAAATTAGTTGCGTAATGCGGCCCACTAGTCCCCTTTCATCTTCTTGTGGAAATCTTCAGTAAAACAGCATTGTTGATGACATGTTTCGAAACATCTGCTTTGGTCTGCTTGCTGTCAAATGAAATTTAAATTATGTGCTGCCATATGCAAAATTATTTTGGCATGCATTTGTCTATGATTTTTATTTTACACAATTGCAACACCTCTAATCCGATTTTAAAAGATTTTTAATTTGAAACAACTCAATTCTTCGAGATTTCGCGTGACCTTGAGGTTAAGCTCAGTTTAAGCCAGTATTTCCGCTTTGATCGAACTTGAAACAACCGGGCCAAAGAGAGTATAGATAGCGCTTCTCTTCAGATCAAAAGATCATTGTATTAAGGAGAATCATTACCTTCACTAGTAGCGATTCAGACCAGATCCGATCAGGAATTAAGCAAGGACTGTAACTTATTTTAATTATTAACATGGACATTTTTTCTTGACTCAAAGACAAACTTTAAAAAATAAAGTATGTAATATTAAACGTGAGTGTATTTTCACACTCCTATTTTATTATTGTTTTTTCTCTTTCTGAATTTGTTGACATTATTATATAAAGTCCACCAATCAAACTCACACACATGTACGACCTACAAACTTACATTCATCACACACATTTAACCTCATCATCTCCTTACATCTAATTTAGTCGCACAATATATAATTTTTTTTATATACAGTATAACCTCGTTAATTTGAAATTCAAGGGACCAAAAAAAAACCATTTAGAATAATGAGGAACCCCGTTAATTTTTAATTCAAAATAGGTACAAAAATATCATTATGTGATTGCAAAATTTGCCAAAAATCATAAAACTCATGAAAAAAGCCACCATTTTTTTGAAAAAGTATGTATTTTGACATATTTTCAATACATCATTTCAAAAACGCCTATTTATTATGCTAATAATAACCTATATATATAATAGACTTTTATGTTTACCATTTTTTAAAGAAGTTACGCACAAGCAGACAGACAACGAAATTATTATTACTGAGATAAATACACAAACACACTATCTATTGCAGATTCTACAGGCGCCTAATCCGTACGATGAAGAAAAGGGCTCGGCCCGCAGTCCAGGCAGCACTGCAGGGAGTACACCGTCTGCTCCGGTTCCTCCTCCGCCACCACCCCAGCATCAGGCTTCTCCGCCATCACTCACTGCTGCACTCACTGATGCCAAGCTTAATGTAAACCATTCCATTAATCAAATTATTTATTTATTATCACTAAAAACAAGTGAATGAGTTAGTGTATTTGGGACGTATGTTTACTAGGGACGGTAAAGTTGAGAGGGATATTGAGCACAGTATTAGCGAAGGGAAAAACTACATTTCAAAATGAAGACTACAACACACACACGTTCACCAGTTTGAAGACTACAAAGTGTACACTACAATTGTAGTAAAAACTAAATAAAGTGAAGTAATTGTAGTACTACGAAATGAAGTGAAGTAAATGAAGTGAATTAATGAAGTAATTGTAGTATTAATGAAGTGAAGTAATTGTACTACAAAATTGTAGTACTAGTGAAGTAAAGTGAAGTAAATATTTTTGCCCAAATAAAAAGTTTGTAGTGCTAAAAAAAAAATAAAGTCAAGGAGAAAAATATTTAAGACAAATGACGATATTATTTTCTACGAAGTAACATTTGGCGACCTAAAAAAAAAAGATTTCTTCATTCGATCCTGTTACAGTTTAAGCTACATCAACTTCCCAACAATTTATTCATTCGTTCCCAAAATTTTTCAAACCATGGGGGGGGGATGCTGTTACAGTTTCCAGAGATTTCTTCATTTATCTACATCAACTTCCCAAAAATTTCACCTAAAAAATGTACTATTTAAAGTATATGCTCATACTTTCGATAACAGTGTGTGTACTTTGTAGTGTTCGCTTTGAAATGAAGTGTACTATTTGAAGTATAAACTTTCAATAACTTTAAAGTGTGTGTAGTTTGTAGTGTGCACTACACTTCAAATCGTGTGAAGTGTGCACTTCAATGTAATGTAGTACTACATTGTAGTAGTGAGTACAGAGCGGACCCATCACTACAGAGTATGACTGCGGGAAAAAAAGGTGCCCTGAATGCCATTATTTCCAATCCGTCTCATGAAATAAGACCAGCGGTTCATAATGGAGGTGTTGCTAATTCTAATGCATGGAAGTGAAACCACTTCGGTGGAAAATTTGTGGAGGGAGAAATGAACAACTTAGAAGTTAATGTAATGGTGGCTATGGCGTAGTAGATAGAATCAATAAAGGATCGCTGAGATGGTTTGGTCATGTGGAACTTACGAGCGAGGAAAGCAACGGGCAAAAAAGGGTGGTTCGCCAGACCTCCCTTTTTCTGACCAATGACGTCAGCTTGTTGGAAGGTGAGCGCAATCTGAAGTGGAGATATTCCTCGCTTTTTTTCCAAAAGCAGTTTCCAATATGTTCAAATTAGTCTAGAGGTCGTAACTCAGTCGTAGCTATCAGTCAGGCAGAAAAAAGCCATTCCCAAGCCTTCTATTTATTTACAACAAAAAACAAACAAATGACAAATTTCAATATACCAGGTGAATATACGTAGAATAGAATTGCCCTGCTGTCAACTGATGGCCGTCAGGGACATAACTCGGGAGTCGCACAAACTATCATGGGTTCCATAATGTCGAATGCTCCGGGCCCCATCCAATGGGGAACATCAGCGATTATCCGCCGCTGCGACCACCTGGGTGCTCCCATACCTCATTTTATAAATGGTTCTTATCAGAAAGACTTTGCACGACCAGATAAATAAAATATTTCAGGATCACTCTGTTAGAAGTTTCAACAACCGAAGAGCGCGCGCGAGAAGATGTCGCACCTTTGCGGAAAGACTGTGGTATTTCGAAATGAATGATTTTACAGGAGACTACTTTCAAAATTTTGAATTAGAGTGATATTTTGTCTCTTTTTTTCATTACTCAGACGTTTGTGGGGCGAACCATTGACAATATCATTGGGGCAAACGATGTAATTTTTTTTGGAGTTCATAGAACTCGACGCGGTGGTTTCAAATTTGAAAAAAAAAAAAACATTTTCTCGAAATATCACAGTCACAGTCTTTCCGCAAAGGTGCAATGTATGAATGTTGTTGAAGCAAAAGTGGTGTGCCACAATGTAAGAGTGTAGAAGAAACAGCATATTGGTTAGTTTATCAAAAATTTAATTATTTTCGTTTATATTGTTTTTCATTTCAGCCGGAGTCGCCAGCGGGTTGGCTTTGGGTGGCGTTGTGCCGAGCCGGAAGGGGCCGCGCCGGGCCCGGGCCCGTGCAGCCCCCGGAGCACCCGGCCGAGGAGCTGGCGCGCGCGCTGGCCGCGGCGCTCATACACCACTTGGCGCTGCACGCGCCTGCTTTACGGGCTGCCACATTAGGTGAGAGACCACCCGAATGATGTGCATTTGTGTGATTAACAATTGGATCACATTTTTTACTGATGAAATTATGTTCTAAAATAATCCGTATAACGTGTTAGAGTAGAACCGCATTAATTCGAAATTCAAGGGACGCAAAAAAAAATTCAAATTATGCAGAACACCGTTACGCATAATTTGAAATGAAAAAAAACTAACCCATAAAAACCAAGTTTTTATTATACTCCCTTTCTCATTTACTAGTTGAAACAGGTTTGGCGCCTACCCCACGCTTGAGTCGGGCGACACTACGAAAGGGAGTAATAAAAAATTTCGAAAAATCCAAAATTGTACTATAATTATTAATTTTTTTAAACGAAAATTTGTTAGATCATTTTTATCGTCGCTATGAGTCTGCCTGCAAAGTTTCAGCTCAATTGGATCACGGGAAAAGGGTTAAAAATCGATCCAAAGTTTTTTCGCCAGACAAGCAAGCAGACGCACAATGTAAAAGAATGGGAGTAAAAATCGCGTTGCATTTTGTCGAGTTTAAAAAAAAGTCATAGCATAGATCCTCCTGGTAGAGAGTCGGCCCGATTCTGAAAATAACAATGTCTGGATCTTTAAGATCTTTATCCCAACACTTAATAGACGATAATAAAAATTAAAAATAAACGCGACATAGCTTTACGTCGGTGTTTGTTTCTGTAAGTTTCTACATGAGATAGATATAGAGGGAGGGAGACCGCAGTCATGACAAGTTTAGCCATGATATTTCATCTGGACGCTGTGGATGAAGAAATTAATATGTTTGTAAGGAACAATCTTTCTTATATCATCTTTTAATACAGTGTATTTGAGCTGTAGAATTACAAAATCCGCTCTGGACATTTTTAATTTTTATTATCGTCTATTAAGTGTTGGGATAAAGATCTTAAAGATCCAGACATTGTTATTTTCAGAATACGGATGAATATCTTGTACACTAGCAGTGTTGATTTGTTTCACAGAGGCGCGGGGGCTGTGCCCGCGGCTGGACAGCGGACTTGCGGAGGTGGCCGAGGCGGTGTGGAAGAACAAGTGGAGACTGGCCCGTACGAGGCAGCAAATGGCTCGGGGATATAAGGAGGTTTTAAAATGATTTTATTTTTGATAGTACATAGTAGTAACACGAGGTGTAAACAATCTAAATACTTGCCTAATATTTGTTGAATTTTTTAGTGATGGCTGCTCCATTAAAATCTATACTATCCCAAAAATATTTACTCATTTAGCATAAGAGGTAATACCACATTCTTTTTTTCCTTTTGATAGACCTGTGAGGTCTATTCTCCAGAGGATAGTGCCTCCTGTTTTGGGAGATTTTCCGCCAGGGCAGGTTCCTGACCCAAAAAACATTTCGAATTATGCGTAAAAATACCCCGTAAAAAAAATCGCGAAGCGATTGCGAAATTCGCCGACGTTCATAAAACTCATGAAAAAAGCCGTTAATTTTGTATAAAATGTCTGTATTTTGCATACTTTTAATAATTTCGTAAAACGCGATATTTATTATGCTAATGCAAAATCGCAAAATTGACATATTGTTATCCTCACTCTATTCTCGAAATATTTTTTTCAATTTGATCTGAAACGTATTGATTTCTATATTCGCAATTCGAAATAAAAATTATTTCGAATTACGAATTAACAGGGTTTTCGAATGATTGGGGTTAACCTAGTATGAAAATAACATTTTGGGTTTGAAAAATTTTTAATTATGGCAAACTTCGAATTATCAGAGTTCGAATTAATGAAGTTTTACTGTATTCATATTTTATTAGGTCCTTACATATGAAATTGGCGTTTTGCCTTACTGGCAAATTTGATCTCAAATATCTTCTCTTTGGTTAGGAATTCCAAATCCAAATTTATACAGCTATTTACTCATGTATTTGTGTTTTGAAAATTATAATTCATTTGTTTTTTCCTCAATTGTTTTTTTCTTTGCGTCACTCAGTTTACAAAATGAAGAACTTGAAATATCGCGTTATTTACGAGTACGAGTTCCACCGTAGCACCAGTGCTGCAGAAACGGCTCGAAGGATTAATGATGTGTATGGCGACGGTGCCGCAAAAGAAAACACAGTGCGTTTTTGGTTCCAACGTTTTCGTTCTGGAAATTTCGACCTGCAGAACAAGCCCCGTGGACGGCCGGAGACCAAAGTTGATAATGAAGAATTGAAGGCTATTGTGGAAGCGGATCCATCGCAAACCACATCCGAGTTAGCTGCAGGCTGCGGTGTTAGTGATAAAACTGTTTAATCCACTTGAAGCAAATTGGTAAGGTGAAAAAGCTTGAAAGGTGGGTACCTCACGAATTGAGTGAAGCAAATCAATAAACGCGCGTTGACTGCTGCGTTGCATTACTCAACCGGCACAATAATGAAGGGATTTTAAATCGAATCATTACCTGTGATGAAAAGTGGATCCTGTACGATAATCGGAAGCGCTCATCGCAATGGCTGAACCCTGCCGAACCAGCCAAACCATGCCCCAAGCGAAAATTGACTCCAAAAAAGTTACTTGTGAGCGTTTGGTGGACTAGTGCTGGTGTCGTTCACTACAGCTTTCTTAAATCTGGCCAGACGATTACGGCAGATGTCTATTGTCAGCAACTGCAAACCATGATGGAAAAGCTAGCTGCTAAACAACCGAGGCTGGTTAATCGCTCTAGGCCACTGCTGCTTCATGATAACGCTAGACCACACACTGCACAACAGACGGCTACCAAATTAGAGGAGCTTCAATTGGAATGTCTAAGACATCCACCGTACTCTCCGGACCTTGCCCCAACAGATTACCATTTTTTTCGAAATTTGGATAACTTCTTGCAAAGGAAAAAATTCAACTCCGATGGGGCAGTCCAAACCGCCTTCAAAGATTTTATTTATTCCCGTCCGAATGGTTTTTTTAGTAAAGGGATCGATGAACTACCTATGAGATGGCAAAAGTGCATAGATAGCAATGGTACATACTTTGATTAAATAAATATATTATAATAAAAAAAAAATCGGCTTTATGTTCCTCCCATACTAAACGCCAATTTCATATGTAAGGACCTAATATTTGGATAAATATTCAATTTTTATTAAAAATTTTACTTGTTCTCTGCTTATTTGAATGTACTTTGCCAACATTTTTTGAAATTTGGTTCAACTAACTAACTAACTAACTTACCATCACGCCGTTTCCTCTTGGGGGTAGGCAGAGAGGATACAGCGCCATACTCTTCTGTCCTGACATACAACTTTCGCTTCATCTACATTCATACATCTTCGCATGCAAGCTCGACGGTTGTTGAGGCTTCTAACAGGACCATCTTCCAGTATCTGGTTAACCTGGTCATGCCACGTCTTCCATGGTCGCCCTCTCTTTCTGGCGCAGTCAATACTTGCATTATATATCTTTCTTACCATTCTTTCCTTATTCATTCGCTCAACACGCCCAAACCACCTGAGCGACCCTATTTTTATTCTATGTATTATGCTACGATCAGCTTTACATTCATTCCTCATATCTTCATTCTTTACTCTATCATACATGGATTTGCCCCACATACATATGTTTAAGGGATCTCATATCCACTGCATTCAATCTACTTTCTTTCCTCTTCTGCCAGCTCCGGGATTTACTTCCATACATTAGTGTCGGTACCAGAACTCCATTATGTACCGCTAGTTTTGCCTCGGTAGACCGTTCACCGTTCACCCTATTTCTGGCAGTCACTCTCCTCTCTATATCTTTCTCAACATTCCCTCTTCTATCGAACATACTTCCCAAGTACACAAACTCATCTTCAAGCTTCACGTTAATAAACGCTTTTGAGAATGTTTTGCAAAACTGAGGTTATCAATACCTACAATGAGTAGTATACGAATATATATCAACCTAAATGTGAATGGTCGTATTTCAATATCTTATCCGTTTCAACCAGCTTGGATATGTCTATAAAAGATTTAACAAGTATTCAATACTTTCTTTGATAACTGATTACGAATTAACTCTTTCAGGTGTGTGCCCCATTGGTGGAGCGCGCCCGCTTCCTGGTGCTAGAGGTGCGGGCGGCCGAGTCTCCGGCAGCTGCTGCCCTCCCCCGTCTCCGACCGCAGCCACTCCCGTTTCACAGGGCGGCCATCCAGGTGCTGAGAAATAAATCAAGGTACCAATTCTAACTTTATTTCTGATTACTTTAATACTGTGTATGTGAAAATGTTAGAGTTATAGACTTACCACCATAACTTGGCATGCGAGGGAGGGCGTAACAGAACAACAGCGTAACGTAACAGCTCTGTCGCCTAACAGAAGTTGTCAGGGTGTAAATTTATTACATAATACATAATACGGAGACCGGTGTCGTATTAAATACAGAAATTTGGTCGGGCAGCACTAAAGAAATCATGCAGTAATGGCGGCCGTTCTATCTGTCAAACTGTCAGACGGTAAAATCGGTCCATTATTCGCTTTTTCAGCTTTGCAAAATTTTAATACTTCATTGGCAATTGTTCTTGCACCATCCCGGACTGTTTAGGAAGTTTTGGACATAATAATTCAGTGTATATTGGTAATCAAAATGTCACAGCTCCCGACCAAATACAAAATTGAACTAAATGACAGGGCGAGGGGTTACCGCCGGGTGCGGGCGGGGCGGGTTTTAGTTCAAAATTCGCCGCACGCCAAGTTACGTTGGGCAGGCAATAGATTGTAGGGGTTTTTCTGTTTTCCAACTGTCTAAATTACTTAATTTCATGTATATTGTTGTTTGTTATCAATTAGTTATCTGAATAGAAAAGTTAAAAATAAAAATTGAAAAGCTGTGGTTTTACTATCTTTCAAAACCCAAGCAAGTGCAAGACTCTTGGATATGGAGGTTCTAAAATATCCCGTACATCTATAGTAACTTTAGTATCAATGGATTTAGTATAGAACGTTGGGTGTCTATATCTGACTAAATTTTTTGTTGTTCTTTCATGCAATCAATATTGCCATGTAATGGAAATACACAATAAAAAATATTTTTATCATTATTATTATTCAGATCGCAATCCAGTGACCCAAACGATAAAGTTTTAATCAAATGCTCTCTCGATTTGGATTGCGCTAATTCTGATAATGCCACTGCAAAAATATCAATACCTACCATAGACAATTGCATAATTATAAAGGAATGCAACTCAAAGATGTCGGACCAGGGCAACGCAACGGCGGCTACCAAAGACAAAGACAAACTCGCCATAGACAACGACAGAGCGGTGAAGAGAGAGAGATCTTTAGAAAAAGATAACAGCGAGACTGCGGATAATGACAAAAATGCTAGTTTATCGCAGAACGCAAGTAAAATGTTTGACAAATCCGACAGAACTCAGACGGTGGATGTGGAGAGCTCGGAATTAGATGACAAGACCCCGACCAATGAGATATCGATAAGTTCTATCAATGAAATGACGGACAACTCCATGTTGAAAGATTCTTTTGAGGGATCAGCTAAGCTTCTCTTGGATCCTGAGGATGTGAAGATGGACATGGTGGAGGACCTGGAGCAGGAGAAGGAGCTGAGCAGCGCCAAAGATGAAAAGGATGTTGACCAATCAGAGAGAGATAACTCGGTGTCTTTAGGAGCTTGGTTGGCCAAGGATACTGGTAAGCTTATTCCACTTTACTTTCCGATCTCTCTACTAAAGTTTATCAATTGTGTTGTAAATAAATTAGTTATATGATATACAATATCGCCGCACAACTGTGCAGTGAATTTACAGCGTCACAATGCTATGCTAGATGGCGCTTTTCTTACAATCAACTCGCGGCTGAAACTAACGCTACCAGATGGCGCTGTTTACATTATGATTTTGTGATAATTTTATTTGTTATGAAAGTAAAATTTTTGGTAATTTGGATTAATAGAAACAGTGAATTGATTCATATTGTAATATCTATTAATGTAAAAAATAATTAGTTTACATTTTAGATTGATTTTTCAAATTTATTTTTTGTTATGACTAAGGGTCGGTTGTATCAACTTGATGTATCGATGATCCCAATGTATACTGTCAAATCTGCAAAAAATCGATTTTCGTTTTATTATTTTAAACTATAATCTTAATTTTCCTTTAGTACATGCTTTGTTTGACATGAAAATATAACTGAATGTTTTAAGAGAGTAAAACGGAAAAATAATTTTTCAGATTCAACAGTATATGTAGGGACCGTCGATATAGTAATCTTTAGTTTAAACCATTGGTTATTGCGTTTTCCGCCAATCACACAGCCCGTTTTCACAAAAATATATGATTTTTATAAAGGATTACAATAATCCAAGTTGATACAACCGACTCTAATTAATATACAGTAAAACCCCGTTAATTTGTAATTTGCCATAATTTGAAATTTTTCAAACTCATAAGTCCCATAATGTTAATTTCATAGTAGATTATCCCCGATAATTCGAAAATCCCGGCAATTCGTAATTTGAAAAAATTTGTAGCCCCTTGCGCCATAAATCAATACATTTTTATTCACATTTTTTTTGAAATTTGACAAAATTGAAAAAAAAAAATTTCGCATGTACTTTAATTACTTTAGGGTACTTTAGTAATAGAAATGTCGCGATCTTTAAATTAGCATAATAAATATTGCATTTTCGAAATGATTTCTTGAAATATCCAAATATACAAATTCGAACTAATAACAGAATTCCTATTTACACTACATATTAATCTGTTACTAGGTAAAAATGTGTTCACTTTTACAAATTTAACTAATTAACAACTTCATTAATCTAATTAATACCTTCACTGGCAGTCCTGAAAATTATTAACTCAGCAAGTGAACATGCCAAGTTGAACTTGTACAAACGGGAACATGCCAAGAATTGTATAATTGACTGATTTAATTTTTAAAGAGTTAAGATTATTATTACGGTCGTTGAACATATTTAAGTGTTAAATAAAAACTGATATTTTATACGAACCGTATATTTTACAGAGAAGCAAATCTTGACATTTCGCTGAAGTCTTATTCAGCTTCATCAGGAGAGCTTCCTATCACGGGGAGGTGTAGGCCGAACTGATTATTGCTTCCGAGGTCGTAAATTATATGCACTTTGTTGTGCAGTGTTCACTTCTTCTACGTTAGAGGTCGCCAGTGTGCAATATGTACTAATTACATCTTTGGACTTTTCTGCAACGTCTCTTAAAGGTGGAATCAAAGTCATGAGAACAGGGCTCCAAATACTTGATAGTTTGTAATTGTCGTGTCTATTGAACTTTTTTGTGATGTTCTTACGTGCGTAGGCAATATAACTCGGCCTACGCACTTGGGAATAATCGGGTTCTTCTAGTAATACGCGTTACGTAGGTAATAACATTTATTGGGGACACTACTTTATAATGCAATATGTACAACTGATTCGGACCCCGGTGAATCTCGTTCTGCCCGGTGCGGCGCAACAGCACGGGCGCCATCCACGCGTCTCGCTCGCACGCTTGCCTCTCACTCATCCAAGCGTCCGCACATTCGTCACACCTCCCCCACACTTATCTTTTGAACCCCCCTTTACTGGTTCCTACAAATCTTCCGTGGAGAAGGTCCCTCCTCCGGAGCAGGTGTCCTCTGTCTGCGGGGTCACACGGATACTGCATCTGAAACAGAAAGCACCGTCAGCAACCCTTAGCGAACCTGGAGGAGCGGTCCGACCCATGAAGCAATCCTTGAAGCTTCAGTCGGTCGAACCCTTTTTCCAGGTTCGCTAAGGGTTGCTGACGGGTGCTTTCTATTTCAGATGCAGTATCCGTGTGACCCCGCAGACAGAGGACACCTGCTCCGGAGGAGGGACCTTCTCCACGGAAGATTTGTAGGAACCAGTAAAGGGGGGTTCGAAAGATAAGTGTGGGGGAGGTGTGACGAATGTGCGGACGCTTGGATGAGTGAGAGGCAAGCGAGACGCGTGGATGGCGCCCGTGCTGTTGACTTAATTTTTATTGATGGATTATGATTTTACTATTCAGGATACTGTCCCGCCTGGGAGACGTACTGGGAGCCGGCGGAGGCCTCTGTCGATCATGAAAAGAGGACTCGGATGATAGCGGCTATCATAGACTTTGTCATGGCTGAGGACGGCGCAGACATTGATGTGCTGAGAAAGGCCATGTATTGCCAGGTTCGCTTCTTCTCATTATTCCTGCCTGCTGCGCTTAAGTGGTGCGCTTATATTCTCAATTCACATCTCTGTTCATTGAAATTTTTAAATTTCTATTTGATTATTTCGCAGTAGCATGGTTTGTACTAATGCAATACAATATAATATTTTGTTTATGGTGCATACTTGACCCAATGCTGCGTCGCAAGTGTCTAGTCGAAAAAACAATTACGACATGCCTTCAGCTTGTGAGTCAAGCGGCGTTTTTTACTATGGCAGTATTAGTTAGTCAGCTGAAATAAGTAGATTAATAGACTATAATATTTAAAATAAAATATATTTCTCATAATATCATTATCAAACTATTCATATTTTAATGTATTATCAAATATCCATCAGAATATTTAATTATGATATTTTTTCCAAAATATACAGGGTTTGGAAAACATTAATAACCTCGCAGGACTATACTCCTGCCTTGATTATGAGTCGAAAATGATCAAGCAACCATGACCTAATATCAATAGTTATGAAATATGAAATTATGAAATGAAATGAAATATGAAATATGAAATGAAGTATGAAATATTATGAAATATCAAAGTTTGCATTTTTTTTAAAACATTTCCGACTTATTTTTTACAAAATGTTAAACCATCATCACAGTAACTTATATCGAATACGAAAAATTAAAGATTAAATAAAATGATAAAAATCACGTAGAAATTCCAATTGGAATTGCAAGGTTTTTATTATTTTATTTGACTTGTATTAAAGGGAATGAATTTTCATAATCGATATAAGTTACTACAATGATAGTTCGATGTTTTATAAAAAATGTGTCAGAAATATTTAAAAAAACTGCAAACTTAGATGTCGCGTATCTCCATAACTATTGATATTAGGTCATTGTTGCTTGAACATTTTCGACTCATAATCAAAGCAGGAATATAGTCCTGCGAGGTCATTAATGTTTTCCAGATAACAGATAATGTATATTACGTAAAAGTTATAATTCTGTGTACTCGTTGCAAGTGTCTGCTAGATATTAATTTAGCAGTGATGACATCATCATACTCTGTTGTAATATTTGACGTCAAATAACAATGGACAGAAAAGTGAGAAATACTTTGGGAGAAAATAGCCGATGATGATGGTGAAAATGCATACACATTTCTAGATCCGTCGTGCAGACATCAGACTTCTGGGCTACGAGAGCGCCCTGGACATCCTCCTGGCCACCCATTGGCTGTCGGTCCCTGTTCAGTACATGGCCATATCGGGGGTTCTGGGAGCACATCCAACAGTACCTGGATGCGATAAAGGTAATTTATATTTTTTTTTTTCAGATTTCGTAAATTTATGTCTGTATTTCGATTTTTAATTTTTACTATATGTTGTTACTGATGAAGTAACCATTGGCCTCAAAACATGTTGATTATTCAATAGAGGTTTTATACAAAGTAATTTTTTGTATTATTATTAGTTTGGTTGTAATAATCACGATCATTGAATTACCATTTTGTATTATTCTAGATACAAGCGAATGTAGGAGCGAGGGTCCATCGCCCCCGCTGCGGCATGTGCCTCTCGCCCCAGCTCCCCACCGAGCCGCCCTGCAGCTGGCCCACGCCCGCCTGGCTCACTGGGCCACGCGGCAGCTGCGAGCACACGCCACAGCACCCGAGCCCCACAACACGGCTCATGAACTAAGCCAGGATAACCCGGGCAGAGCCAGGTGAGGACATGATAGAAATACTAACTATAACGAAATATAACTATTATTTTTCACCAGCAATTTTTTAAGTTATTACACTTTGAGTAATCTAACATAATTAAATTCTAACATAATTAAATTACAGACTGATGGTGTCTCTGATGGCCCTCGCCGGTTGCACCGTGAGAGGGGGCTCCCTCTCTTCTGGCGCAGTCTGGTCAGCCGGGGCCTGCAGCGCTCTCCTATCCGTGCTGGCTCGCTTGCCCTGCACACCGTCTCCCCTGGGAGGGGGAGCCGGCGGTGGGCGTCCCCCGCGGGCCGTGACTGAGGCGGGAGCAGCCGCGGCACGGCAGGGCGGAGCGGGCGAAGCGCCTCCACCTGGACCCCGGTTGGCTGCCCTCATGAAGATAGGCACGAGGGTTGTGAGAGGGAAGGACTGGAAGTGGGGAGATCAGGTGATTTGATTTCACATCTAGTATATTTTATTCTTATAACTGATTAATTAAGGAAAAAATTAATCATTGACTTTTCAGTGGCGTGCATACTTATTGTAATACTAGAGAGAAATTAGTCGAGAATCCAAGCCCCAAAAATGGGATACTTAGGAGAAATTCAATTACGTGTGTAATCAAGGTCATGCATTATTCCATGTCTCAAATTGCAGAATGGATTTAATGAATTGGCACACCGTATTTAATGACAGCATTAAAAGCAACGGACAGAGAGTTGCTTGAAAAGGGAAGAAAGCCTATATAATGACCCAGAAGAACACGGAAAAGTAAATGGAAAAACTTTGTGAAGAAAGATTGAATTACACACAGAGCAGAAAACGGGTGAAGGATGAGTTTTGTCCAAACGATAGACTCCCGACTCGACAAGGCTAAATGATGAAAAAGAAAAAGACATAATTGCTATCCATATTATTATATATCGTCATGATCGTAGAACAATGACGGATGTGCTAAAAATTACATATTGACTTTTTTGGATTGTTAAAAAGTGAAAAAAGAAGCCATCTAATGGTATATAAAAAGTGTATTTTTTCTCATTAATTTAACCGTTATTATACGAAGTCGGTATAACAACTGTAGAACAATGCAGCATGTGTAAAAACGTTGTTGTACTGCGCTGACTATATTTGAGGTTTGAAAGGTATCAACTTTAAATAACTAACCAAGTTTCAAAGGAAAATCTTTCGTAGTTATTGAGCTATGACATAAACTGTCTTTATGTAAATAAAACTTCAAACTGCTCTTCTACAAACTTGAGAAAAATCACATGCGTCGTTATTCTACGATTAAGACGATATATTGCACTCACATACATCATTGCGAGGTACTGCAGCAAAACCTCATGAATTTTGTATATAATTATCTGTCCATGACATTTTAACACAAAATTTACTTTATCTTAAATCATTGCAATGTCAGAATTGTATGACAGGCGCATAAACAGGACATGGGTATATGTGTGTACGCATCGTGATGCTGTCAGCGAAGAAATATTTAAATACCCGCGCGCACAACAGCGCCTCCTTCATTGCTGGATTCTGTCATTGAGATAAATATCACTGACATTGTACTCCCCATTTTATTGCTACAGATCACCTAAAAGTCATCCATACGACCCGAGGTCGCATCTTATCTTTAGATATATCTAACTGAAGGGACACTACTCAAGATATAATTATACCTTAGAGCAGTGGTTCCCAAAGTTGACAGGAGCAGGACCCACCAAAATAAATTTAATTTTCGGGACCCACCTCCTGCCTCACATTTTCCCAATTCATATTGTAACCATACGAAAGACTGTTCAGTTAAGAAAAAAAGAAAAACCTCCAAATATAATCGAAATTTTTAATCACGAAAAATGTTGATATGTGATATTTTAATGGGAAGGATGAATTTGTTGCCTCTTTTTTGTCATAATAGCATTAGCGTTGACTTCAATTTTAGTCATTTTTAATCGCAGTGAATCGATACGTCCAATTTATTTCTGTATTTAGTCTTAATAGAAACCATGGCAGAAAATTCCACTTCACATGAGGTAGTGAAGGGGAGGAGGACTTTCATGGCTTCGTCAGACAAGCAGGGATAAGTGTCAGCAACTGAAAGCCAGAATTTTGCTAATTGCTTGCGATTAAAAGTATTTTTCAGCAACGCATCTTCTGATAAATCAATAATTTCTTCACTTGCTTTTGTTGACATTTCAGTCGGTATGTTGTCTTCAAATGGATTTTAAATCCAGTTTATCCTGTTGAAAGTTCGAAGTTGGCGTTAAAGTTATTTTTCAACTCTGTTAAATGAGTGAAAATTGCAGACACTACATTGATATCTGGATGCACTTTGTTATCTATAATAAACACGACACGACCCAGACGAGACGTGTTGTGCGGTGTTGTGACTGCAACCCACCTAATTAATACCCGTAGTTTGGGAAACACTGCCTTAGAGACCTTTCTATTTATAGAAGTATCAACTTCATTCGGAGGGTCTCCCTCAAAACACTAATATCGAATTCCGTAGTGAAGGCGGTCATGGGTCGTCCTAGACCAAGAAGCTAAAACAAACGGCAATAAGTATATGAAGGCAGAATGGGCCTTGATCGGTAAGGTGACAAAGATGACGATGATATAATGTGCACGTGTGCTTGTTACAGGATGGTCCTCCGCCCTCAGAAGGCCGTGTTGTAGGCGAGCTGGGGGAGGATGGCTGGGTGCGTGTGGAGTGGGACACGGGGGCCACCAACTCCTACCGCATGGGCAAGGAGGACCGCTACGACCTCAAGCTGGCGCGTGCTCCAAGCCCCGCGCCCAGCGCCCCTCTCACACCCGAGCAAGGTTTTTACGAAATTTCCCATTTTTGGATTGAATTTTCTTTTGAATTTGGTGTTAAGAATTATATTTTATATTTACAATTATATAATATAAAGCTTGGAACCTAACACTGTACCTTCCATTATTATTAACCCCTTAACCAAGGAATTTAGTTTTGCTTTGTTAAAAGGTGGCTATTTACAATTAGTAATTATTTCTATACGTACGGATTATGTTGTCACGCCCATAGCAATCATCGCAGTGATGAAATATATCATCACGCCCAATAGCAATCATCGCGGTGATGAAATATGTCACCAAGCCCATAGCAATCAACCCACAGCAAGATTCAAAGAATCACCCAATTTAATCAAAGGAGTAATTAATTATTTTTATTTATTTTATTGGCACTTATTAAGGTACAAATTAAGCTATTTTTTTATTAGATAATTAAAAAAAAAAACTGTCTTCGTCATGTTTACTTCTGTGGAGCTCCACTTCTGTGACTGACATGCAACATTCCCCAGTGCACATTTATTCGAGACAAAAAAGAAGAATGTACTTATTTAGAATTAAAATATCTACAAATTAGTACCTTAATAATTAAAAATAAAAATAATTAATTATCTCTTCGTAAAATATTACCCAATTTAACCTTAAACTTAGTCTCCTTGGGTGGTGTAACCACTTAAACAAGGCTTGTACCATTGAACTGACATTTTTTAAAAGATACATCCTCGTACATTAACTACTCATGTCTATCTCAGAGTTACATCCCTCGGAACCGTATGCTGAATGGGGTGGTGCCCCGACTGTTCGCCAGCAGGGGCTCTGGCTGTTGCTGGCGCTTCTGGGTGCCGCGGGAACTGGGCAGGGAGCTTCGGTGGCGCGCCTGGCCTCGGGCCTGATGCAGCGCCTCCTGGCACCCCCGCAGCCTCGCCACCGAGACAAGCAGCTGGTCAGGGGCGTGCTGGATGACTGGGCCGCCATCGCGCTAGTCAAGAGTGAGTATAAACAAAACTTGTAAGATGAACACAGACACATACTACTTATAATTATAAAACAGACCCACTGAAACCTTTAGTGGGTTATATGTGATATGTTGAAGAATATATTTCCCGTCAAAAGATATATTCTCGTGTTGGCACTATTGTATTTATTGAGCGTGTGTGTGTAATATGTGATGTGTGACTGCAGTGGTAGGATAGGTAGATAGACGCACTTTGTAAATCATACTCATGATTAACAATGTTGGTTTATTAGCATAAAGTTTTCAAAGGTTGGCGCAGAGTACAGTAAAAAGTGCGTGTGCAGGCTATGGCTGTTGGCGGAAGAGTGATGTATCTCTCACGGTCGGTACTTGGTTACCCGCATCGAGTTCCTGATCGGTTTGGTTTTACTCAAGGCGTGCGGCTAGAAATCACAGCGGGCCTTGATCTCCGCAAACTCTTTGTTATTTTGGTGGATGTGAGGCACGCTTTCGTCTCGGTAAATTCAACCCTTCCATCCCATGGGGTTGTTGAAAATTATCTTGAATGAAATTACTTTTGCTTTTTAGATATTGCCGTAAGTGAAGAGATGCGCTTCGCTCTGTGCTCCACGCCCTGGGTGCACCTGTGCCTCTCCATGTTGGAGGCCACTGATGAGACTCTCACCCAAGATTCAGTCTTCATGCAGGTCAGTAATACTGTCGTCCTCCTCTATCCTTGTAAGGTGAACTTCCGAAATAAAATTCACATTTGAATATTTCATCTTTATAAAATGCCGTCATGTTTTTCATTTTTATAAAAGAATTTCAAATTATATATAGTAAATAGATATTTATGATACAACTATATTTTTATGCATCCTAGTGAGCGATGAGACTATTTTAATAGTCTATTATATGTCCCTCTTAAAGAAACATCTCGTAGCAATAAATGAAAATTATTTTTTAGGTCAGATAAAGAAGAGGTCCAGAAAAAAAAAGTGTTTTCTTGATCATCTAGCATATTTTGTAGTTTAGTAGCATTCTCTCACGTTTTTATAGTTCAAAACTATTTTTTTGTTGCATCAGTTTCAAAAATGGCGTCCATTTCGATTTTTGACAATTTTCTAAATTACTGATCAAGTAACTAGGCTGGACCACTTGAAATGGATTGTTCCTATTGTATTCAATATTTTTGTATCTATAATTTTTATAGTCTATTTTATATTTACTGTGGATGTATTTTTTATTATCCTTATTCTGGACATTTTATGCTTTATTTCAATATTTACTTATGTCTTTAAATGTAAATGGTCTCCTTTTTCTAAGCACAAGATTTTATCCCCTGTAGAGAGGAAGTACGTCTTTGTAAAAATCTTGATTTAAAATACAGTCGATTCGAGCCCAAATAATTCGAAATTCGCCATAAATCAAAATTTTCCAACCTAAGTCCCAAAATGTTAATTTCATAGTAAATAAAACCTGATAATTCGAAAACCCCGGTAACTCGTAATTCAAAATAATTTTTAGGCCTTTGTGCCATACATTTTAGTTCACACAAATTGAACAATTATGTCAATATCGGGTACTTTAGTAATAGAAATGTTGCGATATTTGTATTGGCATAGTAAATATTTTAAAGTGGATTTTAATGTGAATTGAATTTTAAACAGCGTTCCGCATAATTCAAAATGTTTTTTGGTTTCCTCGGAATTTCCAATTCGCGAGGTTCAATTGTATTATGTTAGCTGCAAAGAAATGTAATTTTGGATAAAGTATATATAAATGTTTTTGTCTTATTTAAAATACTTCTGTCCTATCACAGGTTCAGGTATGTGAACTTCTGCAACGAGTTCTCCCGTCCCATCCATCCGGGGACCCGGAAGGACAGAAGGAACTGCTGTCCCGGTTGGTGTCCCTGGTGGGGCGGCGTCTTCTGGCTCCCGTGCCCCCTGAACCAGATCCGCTCGCACCGCTCACCGGTAATACCATTGCTTGTCTGTTAAGGACAATCCTACAGAACATCCTTTCAGATAAATGGGTTGTGTTAAAATTTTTTAAAGATATTTAAATTGAAAGCAAATCGATTATAAAAATCTATCCATAGATAAAGCATTTGATTACCACCGGGGTACTTTACTTTTTTCTAATTGATTCATCTAATTTGTTTTAAATATCATAGACTTATGTTTTTATTAAATTATAAAAAAATAAATCACAGTAACCTCGTTTATTCGAAATTCAAGGTACGAAAAAAAAAGTTTTCGAAATCACAAAGCAATCAAAATTCAAGAAAAAATCGTAAAACTCATGAAAAAGCTTTTAAATTTGTGAAAAATTAAAGTGTGTAAAAAAGCATATTTAAATAAATCATTTCAATAACACAATATTTATTATGGTAAAGATTGAGCCATTTCTATTACATATTTGCTGTTTTCACTTGCGAAAAACAACTAAATCATTTTTTCCAATTCACCATGTTGGAATAGCCATAATAAAAAATGTTTAGAGTTATCTTTGAATTTATGGAAGGTTTCTCCTTCACTTTAAGCAAACTAAAACTACCCGCTTGCATCAAGGTAGTCAACTGAAGAAAGCACAATTGGGTTCAGCAATTTTAGGAATAGGTAAAGTGGATTCCGCAAGGTACCATGAAATAGATAAAGGACTTCCCACATGGACGGGCAGTCTGAAAGCCGTGCGCATTGTTAGCTTTTTATAACTTGTAAAAATTTTGAATTATGTGACTTAAATGTATTTATTTATGGTGCAAGGGTCTAAAAATTATTTAGAATTACGAATTATCAAGGTTAATAATCTATGAAATGAACATTTTGGGGTAATTATGAATAAACCACAAAACACATTCAATTACTTAACATTTTTGGACTTATGTGTTCTAAAAATTTCGAATTATTGAGGTTTTACTATAATAGATGTAGGTATCTATACTTCATAATATAAGTCTCAAATTTGATTGTCTTGTTTTGCAATAATATCTCTACCATAATAAAACTAATAAACCAATCTATATATGTATTTGAATACCATAATTATACCACCATCTAAGTGGTCTATTTGACAAAAATTTGTTCTAAACCAACATTTCAGTAGGCGAGGTGACAGATAGTAGTGGTGGTGTGGACAACCGTCCGCATGCACTGCTCACGGCCCCTGGTTCAGGCTCCATCGCCGTGGCCGTGGTCCGGCTACTGCGGTCGCTGCTGATCACTGATGTCTGGGCCAGTCCGTTGGCCCAGCTACTGGAAGAGTGCCTTAATAGCGCCGCCACACAGGTGGGATTGCAAAAACTATTAAATAATGACAGTATTAGTTATGCTAAAATATGGTCACAAAATTATTACTGATTAAATTCTCAACGCATGGACACAGGGTTTAAAATTTCAGCTTCAAGTCTGAGAGACCAGATATGGGATGAGATCTCGGTATACGGACTGTATCAAAATTGTTTTTAGCGCAATACAACACGGAAGATTATGGTTGACCAGAATCAGAAAAGGATTCTTGATCAGATTGATGAGATTGAGGCATCTCTGGCACTTCTTGACACAGATGCTTATTTTAGTTTTCATCGGTATGCACGGCGTGATAGCAAAAATGTATACTCACGATCGGATGTTTCACAATACGACTGCTCGTGGTCAAGTCTCGTGATTTATTGCGACCCGTCTAGTGCTTGTACAGCAATAAGATCCCAGCAAACTGCTTGGGTCTGGTTTGAATTGAGCAGATGGCATCAGTAGTCCGCATTCTCCATCACTTGCCTTGTAGAGACAAGGTTGTGCCAGACAAGGGCGGATAAAGGCGAGGTAGAGGAAGTGGAACAAGGGAATACATATATCAGATTTGAGTTGAGCCAACACCAAACATTCACAAATTTCTTTCAGTTGACTTCGTCAGAGTGGCAGTGGTACACGGCGGGTGGGAATACCTCGTCACCACTCAGCCCCCCGTGCTCGCCTCGATCTTCACCCCCGCGAGTGGAAGGCGTCGCTCCCGGGCAGCCCCCTCAAGCCTTGCAGCAGGATGCTCCTTCAGATGAACTCTGTCTGATGAGTGAGTCACTAATTTTCTCTCCATATACTATCATGAGTCAATTTTGAATATCACATTTTTTAACAGGTAAAATTTATCGATCAACAAAATTATCTTAAACTCTTCAAAATGATGGTGTTTTTGAAATGTTATTATGACATTACTATGGTCTTATTAAAAAATACGTACGTCACTTTTGTTTGGAGTTGTGGGCATAGCATTTATTAAATCACCCTAGTTCCATAAGACACTCCGGTACGGCTGTACTCCTTTAGGACAACCGTTTTTGGATGTGTATTCATACTCCTCAAAAGGTAATTTTGTAAGAAAACAAATTCTGCGTACATATAAATATGTATTCCATAACTAAGGATGACACTGAAAAAAAATTTTCGGCCACGGCCTGTTGATTAATGATTATATTTTCTTAATTATTGCAAATAATGTTCAGTTTATTACTTTCATATAAGAACAAAGGTGCTTTCTAAGTTATCGTCTTAAAAAAAATTGTAATCTAACATATATATTACATATACATTCTGATATAAATTAATAATAAAAAACACACATTTTTGAAAAAATGCCGAAATATGCATTTGCAATGATGTCCACCAGCCTTAAGAATTGCTTTACAATAATAAAAAAAAAAAACAAGTTTATGCACAACACTTTCTGCGGCTGGAGTAGAGACTGACCTGACAGTCTGACATTCCAGTTGTCTGAGATGCGAAAGTAAGCAAACTAAGTTATCATTCATGTTGATTGTGATGCGTCCCTCACAGGTGGTGCTCTGGCTGTGATCGGAGGAGCGGAATACCGGCCGCACGTGGGGCAGCAGGTCACGGAGGGCGGGAAGGCCGCCACGGTATTGAGGGTCGCCGCACCTCGTCTGCTGGTGCAGCACCACGGAGCGGACACTCCTGTCAAGGTACGCCGACCCTTTCAAAATTGTTTAAAATTTAGTCTGTGCAATTATTTTTTAAAACAGTTTTATTCGTTTATCTCAGAATATACTAAAATGTCACATAGGATTAATTATATATATATATACAGCGACGATATGAAACAGATAACTTCATGTGTGGTCACTAAATTCTTTTTTTTTTTCAAAGTAAATTAAATAAATGTGCAGTTCTTTTAAGATGACATAAAATTGTTTCGTCTATTTGGTGATGTTTTCATAGTTGTTCGGCTATAGTTACCAATGTCAAAGTTGCACCAATTTTGTTAATTTTTTTCCCTAGCGTAATAAAGGGTCCTGAGTACATAAATGATGTCAAATTTTGTCTCAAGAAAGTTTAAAAGCAGTTATTTTAATTTTAAAAATTATACATTTTTGACACTTCAGGCCATAGCCATAAATTACATGTTTTTGCTGTTTTATTAATAGAAAATGAGTATTCCAAAAATGTCATTAAATAACCTGGTACGCAAATATTTAATGAGTAATTCCAATTTAAAAATCGCAATTATTCTCTTAGTATGTTTAACAAATCAGCATTTTCCTTTGAATTTTTACATATATCTATGGATAAGTATTTGAATCATTGAATACTTGTCTATAGTTCGCGTATTGTATAGATAAAATAGCTGATCTGTCAAACTTACTGAGGAAATCATTACGATTTTAAATTGGAATAACTGCTTTTAAACTTGCTTGTGATAAAATTTTACATCATTTATGTAATCAAGACCCTTTATTAAGCTAGGGAAAAAAATTATAAAATTGGTGCAACTTTGACATTGGTAACTTATTCCCATCTCTGATAGCAGATTGCGCTACACGAAGAAGATATATCTATATATATTAGAAATAACTTCTTAACAAATGATGTGAAATTCATAGTTATTTTGACGTTAATTTATTTAAAGAATACAATAGCAAAATAATTTATTCACATAAATTCATATGCCAATATTTTGTTTATCAATCTCTCCACAAATTTCACTTTTTTTTGTCTATGCATTTTGGTAAGTTTAAGTATGCAAGTAGGTACCTACTTACCTAATTTGGTACATAAGTGGGTACTTATGTACCGTTATGCATATTTTTATGGTTGTTTACATTTGCATTATAATTGGTTCATTTTAGTAAAGTAAAAATGTAAATACTATTATTTATTTTTACTTGTTATTATATTTATGTCTTTATTCTGTTGTGTGATAAATAAAATTAATTGTTTCCAGGTGGAGATAGATAACGTCCAGCCGGTGGATGAGCAGTTTGAGGTCTGGCAGATGTCAGGAGGTTCGCAAGAGCTGAAGAGTTGGGCCACCCTGATCACTGCTGGGGCTAGGCCTCCCCCCATGCCACCATCAAAACTACTCGGTTAGTGCTGACATTGCACTCACAATCTCACAAACCAAATATGCTGACAAATTTGTTTTAAGAACTGCACAAAACTTTACAGACCTGCGCACTTATAAAGTCCTCTACACTTCTCTTGTCAGACCTCAGGTTGAATATAACTCGATCATTTGGTCTCCTCATTATGTTAATCATTCAACGGCAATTGAACGAGTCCAAAAAAAAATATTTAAGATTTATTAATTACAAATTAAATATACGCTTGGAAGATATCAATTATGAATATCTCTTTAGTTATTTACAACTTTTAAACTTGTCTGTGAGACGTACTATAACAGACCTAATATTTCTTTATAGGATTGTAAATAGTTTGATTGATTGCCCCCAGATTATTAGTCTGATCGACTTATATGCTCCATCGAGGTCATCAAGACACAATGCATTGTTCTATTATAGTGGAAGTGTCAGAACTAATGCATTAGCAAACTCTGTAATTCCCAGATTACACTCATTAGGGAATGAGCATGCAGAGGCGGCTGACATTTTTGCTGATAGTATAACTGTTTATAGGACAAAGCTGATACAATTGTTTACATCCCAACAAAATGGAAATGGACAATAAATCTTTGTATTTTCCTTTAACTATTATTATTTCTACCTTTAACTTTATTATTATTTTATCTTATGTTTTTCTGTATTATTATTATTATTATTATTAACTTTTTACTATTATTATTGTAAATTTTAACTGTATTTTAATTTTAACTGTCTTATGTTATTTTAAAAAAAAAATATTCTGTATATTGTAAAAGCCCATAAGGGCGTTAAATAAATTAATTAATTAATTATATCCTCGCAAATTTCATTCGGCATTACAGCCGTTTAAACTGTTTACTGTGTCTCAGGATGTGACTTGGCCACCCTGCGCTGCCAACAGCTTGAGCTGTCCACCTTGAGAGCCTCGGCTGCTCTGCTGGGAAGCCAGGAGCGACTTCGAGCAGTGCTGGCTCTTCAGGAACCCCGCCAAACGGGTAAGTTGAGTTGAAGAGGTAAAAAATCCACTCTGGACTAATTTTGAAATAAATGCGGTTAGAGTGTCAAATGGTGGAGTTTTTAACATTCTTCGAATAAGACCATGTTGAGTGGAAAACCCCCCTCTATTGTGTTGAAATATAACAAATATATTTGCAAGTACTGGATTACATATTTTGTATATTGCATGTTGTTATGTTTAGTAGTGATGGTCAAACCATTTTTTTAACTGGTTATTCATGGTACTGTTATTTGAGAATTGTAACTGATTGTATTGGTGATTAGTAACTGAAATATATCTGTATAATACCGAAGATTACCCATTTAATTGTGAAAATTAGTTACCAATCATCGATACAATCACAAATCTTAAATACTGGTTATTGTGTAAACGGTTAAAATACCATCTCAAATGTTTAACAAATATCTGGTTTTAAATTATACATATTGCAATGTTTAACCACATATATGTAAGTACAAAAATACTATGTAAATTGTATTTTATAATATTTATGCAATTAATATCATTTTCCTTAATTAGTTAATAATCTAAATATTATATAGCATTCTATCATACAAACAATTTAGGATTTAAGCGTACACTAAGATCAATTACATTGATCACTCATCTCGTAATGTCTTGTTCCAGCTTTGTCAGAACCAGGGCTCGTGGTACGCCGCCTGCTATGGTTGGCGACGCGGCCCAGTCCCCTGCGCAGTGCACATCCCTTGCCCGCTTTGCGCCGCGCTTTGCACTCGCTGGCCGAACACCTCGCCATGCAGAATGGTAAATACAATAGAATACTACTCTGGGAATATCCCAAGCACCTGATTTTTCAGGATTAATGTATAGCCAAAGACATGAAGAATATGTGTTTTGAAAATTTGAGAATTATTTTAATCAACCTAGCGCCAAAGCATTTCTAGAAGAATGCAAAAGTTTATTTAATTACTAATAATTTTCAATATATTGTTATGAATTATGAGCATAAAATTATCCAGAATTTTTATTAATTTTTTTATTGAATACTATATAATATTGTTTGTAGTTACTATTATAACAGACTGTCTCGCTAAAAAAAATCTATGTTTAAATAGGTTTACACGTTACCATCAAATTGGCTGTCAGCTTTCAATTGCCAATTTGTTTGGATAATTGCACCAATATGCAACATGGTTTCGTTAAAGGTAGAACAACTTCCACAAACTTACTTATCTATCAGGAGTACATATTTGAAAGTTTCACAAACAAACGTCAAGTTGACAGCATTTACACGGATTTTTCAAAAGCTTTTGACAAGGTTTCTCATACAATCCTTCTTAAGAAACTTCACTCCTTAGGCGTAACTGACCCACTACATAAATGGTTTGCAAGCTATTTGACTAACAGGAAACTACACGTAAAAATAAAATCCTGTACATCCCGAGCTATCCTAGCCACTAGTGGTCTACCACAAGGTAGCCATCTTGGACCCGCATTATTTCTTGTATTTATCAACGATATTGTCGAATGTTTCGATAATGTTGAAATTTTACTTTTTGCGGATGATATTAAAATTTTCACGGAAATATCAGATGTGAGTGACTGCCTTACACTCCAATCTAACCTATACAAATTAAACGATTGGTGCATCTCTAACAACCTATTTTTAAATGTTGATAAGTGTAAATCACTATCCTTCTGCAGAAATAAATCTCCCATTTCCTTTTCGTATTCAATAAATAATACAAACCTAGAAAAAATAACAGAAATCCGTGATCTTGGTGTCATTTTTGATCATAAACTAGAATTCAAAAGTCACATCAACATTATTACGAATAAAAGTATGAAAACCTTAGGTTTCATACTTAGATCAATACAGGACTTTGAATCAATTAATGTAATAAATCTCTTATATGTATCCTTGGTCCGTAGTCAGTTGGAATACAATTCCATCATTTGGTCTCCTTTTTACAGGGTTCATATAAAAAATATAGAAAGGGTACAACGTAAATTCCTAAAATTTATAAATTTTAAGCTTCATATTCCGATCGACCAAATAAACTACAAATATTTGCAAACTAATCTTAATCTCCTAACCTTGGAAGATCGAAGAAAATTAACAGATTTAATATTCCTTTTTAAAATATTACACTCAAATTTCGACTGTTGCAAACTCCTGAATAGTATTAATTTTAAAGTACCTAACCGTAGGACCCGCCAAAACATGCTGTTTTATTGTGACAATTTGGACACAAACTATCGTTCAAATTCTAGCATACCTCGGATGCACAAACTGGGCAATGAACTACCTACATATGTCGACATTTTAAATCTATCTCTCTCAAAATTTAAAAAATCATTATATGATCATTTCTTTTCAAAATATTAAATTTTTATATAATGTCTTAAATTTTTTATATATACCTGGCTATTCAAATTTAATATTGCTATATTATCGGTGAGTAAAAATTTCTGAGATCACTACTTTACACTTTTTTGCATATATACTTTTTTTACATATATGTCTAACCTCATTATGTTTAAACTATGCATATATACTTTTTTACATTTATACCCTTTATTTTTTAGAATTGAGGAGCACTTTGGCTCCATTAATTTGAAAAATTACTCAGCAAACAATTAAGATCTTATTCATTCACCATTGCTACCCTAAGAATGTATCTTTTGATCAACATTCCAATAGAGTTTTTACAACCTAAAAATAATGCTCTTCATTTTTTTTAGAGCTTACAGATCAGGAACTTGAACAGGATATGACCTCGGATATAATGGAGGTGATAGAGGCGGCCTCCCCCACAGCGGACATGGCTCCAGCGTCTCTGGAAGGTAATCTTTATCCTATCTCCTATGATAATATTAATATTTTTATGAGTCTGTGAGTGTACGATAATGGACGAGTTGCTACCATCGCACACGGGTCGGGGATTGGAAAGAAATAATTTCCTTTTCCAATCGCCGCCGATAATGATTGATAATCAATGGCACCCAAGATACACTGGGCCAAAGCTAACTATGACACAGTGGACAAATGGTTGCGTTTTTCCTGGTACGTCGGGTGCCGCTTCAATCGCAATTCTCCTGGCTTTGTCGAATCCGTAACAGTTGGTGTGTCGCTTCCGGAAGGCTAAGTTGAACTGGTTGTTTCGAACACACGAAGAAGAAATGTCAGTTCTCACCGAAAACGATACCGACACGCTTTTCAACTGTCACTGGGCGGATTTTTAAAAATTCGAATCCTGGCTAGCTGTTGGCGCAAAACACATCGGGTGCCAGCTCGACCAATCAAAATCATGGCGCGGTCCACGCGCGGCGATTACGAAACATTGAGAAATGAAACTTCAAATACAAAACGTAATCGTCAATTGTGCAAATATGTGAAATCTGAAAAGGAAATGTGTAGGATAGAAAGTGAAAAAAAGGTTAAAGGCCTGTAGAATGAGCTAGGAGAACATAACTAACTAACCCTCACGCTGTTTCCCTGCAGAGAGGATAGAACGCTGTATTCTTCTATCTTGGCACCTTTTAACGATAATGATAAAGCTGTGGGTGGTGTTGTGCCCGGGATGTGACTTATAATATAAGTTCGCACATACACTCCACTGTTTCAACAATCTGTGAATGCTTAAATGTTTCTCAATTAAAGAATTAGGACAGATGAGTAATAATTGAAAGAAGATTTCTACTTACAAATTTATTGATGAAAAAGTATACGAGCTTTCTTAATTTGACTGATTTAAATATGCGTAAAACTAGAGGTTCGGGCGGAGTCTTCGGAAGCTGGTTCTGTTCGACTGATTGGGCACGCGTTGCGGACGAGAATGGTGTATCGCGGTTCTTCTTGGATATCGGCGCGTCCGTCGGGCGGACGCATTGTGCGCAGGCGCTCTATGGGCAGGGCAAAGCTTTTGTGATAATAAATTATTATATTCCAATAAATTTTACCAAATTATTTTTTTTATGTTTCATATAGCCCTGTTGGATGTAGAAGATGATGGTCAGCCACTTCCAGCTCCGCTTGTGCGCCTTCTCATAGAGATGGGCTTTCCGCGCAAGGATGTAGAATCAGGGATAAAGGCGCTTGGTAAGTCTTCTCACATTGATTTCTTCACATACAATTTTCACATGGGGATGTACTAATCCTGTATTTTGTATCCTCGTCAGACTGTGACCCACACCTGCAGACAGATCACAATACCATAGTGAGGGTGGTAAGTTGGCTTCTGGAGCACCCCTGCGATGACATGATCAGCGACAATGACTCTGATGCACCGCCAGAAATTCCAGTAAGTATCCTTACGTTCGTTCATGTTTGATATTATATTTTTTAGTCAATTTTCTTTTTTTAAATCAAATGACCTGATCGAATTTCAGAATTTCGCAGGCTGATAAGCCCAATTATCCCAATCTTTTAAAGTGAAAACATCTTTAAAATGAGCGACAGTTTTTGTTGAAGTAATTTCAAACTTCGATAACTCTGCTAAAAGTAGATAAAAGTGCCACCATCCTATTAAAGAAAAAGAATAAAAATTTGTGTGTTTTGGCATTGACTAAAAGTTGCAAACTGTGCACGCGCAAAATGAACCCACAATTTTTGACTTTCCGAATTCGACACATGTCAATAAACAGGAATATATCTCAGAGGATTTTCATTTCCATTTGAGTGAACCAAGTGTTGTTTTCAAAAAGAGTATATGTGTTATATCTAATTTTGATTGTCATATATATATTTACATATATCTCAAAACCTTATGAGAAAAGAAGAAGAAAAATGAAGCTGCGAATTTAAGAAATTTTTAAAATTTCTCAATTATCTTAAAATGTCGCGAAAATCGGACACGAATGCATAGAGCACAAAAGTTCAATGAGCCAAAGATAATTTTATTTCTGAAGAATAACTCTCAATTGAGTTAATAAAACATAATCTAACTGGTATATTTACTGCGAAGTAGTATCATAAATGTATACCAATTTGCAGGGGCGTAGTTAGAAATTGCGACCCAAAAAAACATTTCGAATTGCGCAGAACCCCGTTTTCGATGATAAATGACGAAGTGTAAATAGATACTGCAGCTGTCATCATAACCTTATCGGGTAACATTTACGCGACAAGATATATGAGTCCCGGTGTGTACACGTCAAATGACCGCGTCATCGTCCCCGAAACATGAACGTAGATGTTCATGCGACGTGCCGCGCGGAATGCTGCGCTATTTGTCCCCTAGTGAATACATGGCTTTAGTTCGAAGGCATTTCGCACATGACCCGACATCACATTTCTTTTGGAATATCCAGTAGGTCCTGCGACACCTTTGAATATTGTGTGAATGGGCAGTCTACCGCTGGACCCACTTGCTTCAAAGTCCATCCATTGTGTTCCATCGACAGCAAGTAGTTCTGTTGTATTGTTTTTTGAGGTGGATGACTTTTTCTCGGAGTCGGTGCTTGAGGAAATGCGCATTATTTTTTTACCAAGACCTGGAATGTTTTCTTCTTCTGATGACTCTTCTGTCATTTCGCTGTCGAAGGATTCGGAAGTCTCGGATTCATGTTCACTTTCACTTTTAAATGCTCTTTCTTCAGAGTTAGTTCCGGAATGTTCTTCATCGATGTTAGAAATTTCTATCAATAATTCCAAATACTTTCTTGATTTACTCATGGTTGCTAAAAATGGGTGAACATAAAATAAATATTATTGCAAAACTAATTAGTGATTATTAGAAAACTACAATTAGTAATTATTAGAAAATTACAAATTAAAAATTCTTACAATAAGTAGATTTTTTCTTAGAGACCTTTTTTATTGCCCCATAAATCATAATGCTCCAAATGCGTTACACAGCGCATAGGTTCTTGTAATTTGTGTTTGAAACAAAAACATCGATGACATTCTTTCTTCATTGCTTCACACAAATTGTAGAAATATGATTATGTTGTTTCAAAAGTAATAATTTCACAAATGGGACGAATTCAAAAGGGATATTCTTTAAACTACCAAATCCGTCAATTTGACGGGTGTCCGTAGAGATAGGTATAAAGCAACAAACCTAGTGTTAAGAAATCTTTAAATGATTTGAGTACATATTTCGTCAAAATTTTTAGGTGTATTGTATTGATTGTAATCCACCCTCAAGATTAATTAACAGACGTTTAAGGCTTTAACAATTAATGTTTGATGTGTGTTTGAAGGTTATTCACAATCAGTTCAAGAGACGCTCGGACTTCCCCACAGATGATGAGTATGCACGGTACGTGTCGGAAAAGGCCCGACCCGGACAACCCGTGCGCTGCTGCAAGGCGTATGAGGAGGTTTGTTACAATGTGCTGATCCTGGAATCATCTCTACAATGTCTCTAAAATATACACAAAAGAGGAGTCTATCCACAAAGACAATTTTCTAATGAGTCCAAAGTGATTACGAAATACACATTCTCCCCTTAGGGTACTTGTATCAACTTTGATTGCAGTCAGTTTAAATTTAAAATCTCATTTTTGACATGTGTTGTCTAAATCATTTCTATTCAATGTTTCGACATTGAAGTGTCAGTAACGGCTTACCCTATCCACAATTAAAGAAACAGTACTCCAGTATCTACCCACCTTTTCATCTATCCTGTGGCATATAAATGTAAAGTTATCAAAACCTGAAGTACTATGAGACGTAGAAAACAAATTTTCTGTCAACAATACCTAATGGAAAAATTCATATAGAGTTGAATTGAATTCTGTGCGTACTATTTCAATTTTTTAAATATGTACAAGCATAATGTAAATCGGCATGTACATGAGTACTGTATTTAATGCGTTTTTTAGATTTTTTGTCTGTTAATGGAGAACTGTCATTGATTCTAGTTTGTGTTGTGGACATTCAGTTGTGACCAAGAGCCAGTGACCGCCAGTCTTAGGTTATAGTATTAAACCTGAAATATTTTAAATAGTAGTAGGTAAGAAGGTTTGGATGGTATGACATTTGAGCTCGGGGGATTTTGGCAGATAACAGGTAATTCAGGTACAAAAAATGAGTAAGTAAAACATAAAAATAACAAACATGATTTAATATGTTCAACAAGACAGTACTATACCCTCATATTAATCGTTGCCAGACGCTTTCCGCGGGTCATTTCTTCCGCCAGATATAAAAATCATGTTATTTACGTTATAGTAACAAATCTGAATTTTATATATTTTATTCGGGCCATTATTTAACAATATTATCCGATACCTTATATTTTAAAGTTATGCTTACACATTTTTTTGTATCTGTATTACAAAATCCTCCGAACTCAAAAGTCATAATATCCAAACCTCCTTACCTGCTTAGTGTAGATGTAGAGAAAATATTTCAGGTTTGATACTACTCTATAGTAATACAGCACGTGTATGCTTTATGTATGCCAAAGAAGTAATATAATACATACCTTGTTTTTTTTCATCATCATCATTCTTGGCACTACAACCCTTGGTGGGTCTTGGCCTCCTCAATAATTTTCCTCCACTCATCTCAGTCTAGTGCCAGCTCTCTCCAGTTTCGAAGCTCTGAGGCAGAGATATCTTTTAGGACGTTGTCACTCCATCTTAGTTTCGGCCTTCCTAAGCTCCTTCGCCCTATTGGCCTTGAGTTCAGCAGGGACTTTGGTGCTTGATGCTCGGACATTCTCTCCACATGACCCAGCCACCGAAGTCTTCCCAGTTTTATAAATTTTGTGACGTTTGGCTCCTTAAATAGAGTATAGAGCTTATTGTTGTAACGTCTGCGCCAAAGTCCATTTTCTAGAATCGGTCCGAAGATACGCCTCAAAATTTTCCTTTCAAAAATGTCCAGTGCTCGCTCGTTCCTCTTAGTATCCACGTCTCAGCTGCGTACGTGAGCACTGACCTAATTTTTTTTTTTTTTTTGCCTTGTTTTTTTAAGGAATCAATATTAAATTTGACTTCAACAGGTGCGGCTGGGTGACCTCGGGCGCATTGTGCGGGTGGACCGGGAAGGCCTGCATGACCTCAACCTACAGGTTACTTGCTCTCTCTCATTTGTCTTTCTTTTGATTATTTTAGGTTATAAATCAGAAGATTCAATAAAATATATGTTCCAGGTGGAATGGTATCAGCGCGGCTCCATGTACTGGGTGCGCTTCGTGCATGTGGAGCTGTTGGGCAATCCGCCTCCCTCCTGCGTGCCTGCGCCACCCGTGCCCGCTCCGCCCGCGCAAGGGGCCGTCCCCCCCGGCGGCCCGCTGACCGTTGGCGACCTGGTGCGAGTGCGAGCTAGTGTTGAGCAGCCCCGCTACAAGTGGGGCTTCATTGACCACAGTAGTGTGGGTGTTATTACAAGTGAGGACGATGAATGATCGCTACTTTATTACAGACAGTTTTTTTTGTAATTTTGCCCTATTTTTAATTAGGGATTCTTTCGGTCTTATCGGACATCCGTATTTGTTTGATTGATTTTGAATTTATTACTGTATGTACTCAAACATAAGGCAAGCAGAGTATAAGTCCAACTTACGTATTTTGAGGTTTCAAAGAGTAAAATCAAGTTTTTCGCTGGCATGAACTCCTGCATATAATTTTACATGAACTTCTGCATATTCCACTACTTTTATCTGATAATTGTTCAATTTTTAGTTTACTTATTATGGTATTAAACTATATTTTTTAATTACAGTAAAACATAACATGCTTAATTACAACTTGACCTATTAAAAATGAAAGTCAAAGTGAATATTTATTATGTATTTATAAATGACAAAATTCAACAGTTTTTAATTTTTTTTTATTTGCAGGAAAGGCTGTAGACATTATTTTAATACCAAAATAGAATTGTTTAATTAAAAACAACAGTATTGCTTGAGGGTTGTGAGGTTCCACGTTTTTTGGCAATTGACACTTTGAATTTTTCAATTTATATGCTGCATCTGCAGATATGTGTGCTATTCAAATGTAGTAGTCAAATCAAGGAACCCGGGATGCCTAATTCTATTCTTGAATCGGCTTATGAACAAGGTCTACCGCTGAAACGATATTTCAATGAATCAATCTTCTTCTTCTTCTTCATCAGCCTTCGTCTCTCCACTGCTGGATAAAGGCCTCTTCCTTCTCTTTCCATCCTTCCTTGTTGTTTGCTAATTGTAGCCATTTCTTCCCCCCACAGTGGCTATATCATCGGCTCATCTCTTTTGAGGTCTTCCAATGCCTCTTTTATTCTCCCAAGGTCTCCATTTCAGAACTCTGGGAGGCCATCTTGTAGCATCATGCCTTGCAACATGTCCTGCCCATTGCCATTTTAGCTTCGCTACACGATCCATGATATACACTACTCTAGTTCTGCGCCTGATTTCGTAATTTCTAATTCTATCTCTTAGGCTTACTCCAAGCATGGATTTCTCGATGGATCGTTGCGTGCATTTGAGCTTTTCTACACTTTTCTTTGTGAGGGCCATAGTCTCCACTCCACACGTCATCACTGGCAGTAGCATGATTCAGCTTTTCTTTTTAGGCTAATTGGGATCTCTTTGATGATGAATCAATACAGTCATATAAGGCCCGGTTGCGCCATCTAAAGTAAAGGTAAAGTTTTAGTAAAAAAGTTACTTGAGTAACGTTTTTTACTAAAACGGGTTGCGCCATCTATGGTAAAAATATTTAACTCGCCGAAGTACATACATCTGAGTAACTTTTTTTACTCTCCAAGATAGATGGGTAAAGGTAAAAACGTTGGTAAAAAAAATGGCCGTCCTCTCACAGCTGATTTGAAAATGTGACATTTATCCATATAGGTACTTGTCATTTGAATTTTGTCGCTGTCATTCTCGTATTGAAATTTGTAAATATTAAAATGAATCTTTTAATTTCGCGTTATTTTAGCGATGGTTTGACGTTTGTTTGGTTTGTTTTATAGAATAAAGTGGTTTGTTTGAACTGGTTTTGAACCGCAAAAGTACGTATTGCCAGTGGTGAAAAACTGAAATAAATCAAATTCCATAGACAAATGCGGTATTTGAGGTTTATTCCGCTTGGCACCCTATTAGCCTTATGATTGGTTTGACAGCGGTAAAAAAGGCGTTTGTGCAACCCGAGATAGAGTTTACTCTGATCTGAGGGTAGAAAAAGTTACTCGGGTCAATGTTACTCGAACCAAATTTACTTCTGCTGGCGCAACCGAGCCTAAGTAAACTAAAAATAAATAAACATATTTCTTCCTAATAGCTCTTTCTGTTCATACACAGATCCACTCTAATATCCCCGATAGTTTACAATTTTCTCCGTGTTCAGGTATCGCAAACAATGGACGGGATGTGACTGTGGACTTTCCGCAGCAGCCAGGATGGACCGGGCAGCTGGGCGAGATGGAGCGGGCTAACACTCGCACAGGTTGTTCTTGTATACATTTATTTTATCACAAATAAGTCTTTCTCGAAATATATAAAGCCTATGTGAGGCCGATCCTGGAGTATGGATTTCAAATCTGGAATCTGTATTTCATTAAAGACATTACACTACTCGAAAATGTGCAAAGACGTGCAACGAAAATGCCAACTGGTCTTAGCGGTCTACAATACTCGGAAAGACTAAAAATTTTAAAGCTCCCAACCCTGCAGGAACGCAGTAATCACTCTGATCTGATTGAGACACACAAAATCTTGAACGGCTATTACCATTGTTCAGATTTTGAATATTTCAACTCCGCAATTGAGCCGGACACCACCTGAAACTAAATAAGACATTCTTTTTCTTCAATCCAAGGAAGCACTTCCTGATCAATAGAGTGGTGGATGCCTGGAACAGTTTACGGAGGAAATTGTATCTGCCTGTTCAGTCAATGGGTTCAAGAATACTTTAGATGCTTATTAAACAGAGAGGCTCACGATACAGGCCCATCAATAATAGATGCCTGCCTGTCAAATAATAATTATTATTATTTCTGTTGAAGCTGCATTTCAATATACAAAGATGATAAAAAAAATGAAAAGCAATCATCAAAGTTTTATTAAAACAAAACGTCTGTAGGCTTTTATGTATTATTTTTTCAATAAACAAAGATGTGTTTTTTTTTTACGCTTCAACAGGCCAGGAGGCCCAATTACAGAAGCAAAATACATCGCAAAACACCAAGGCTTGAGTAAATCATATAGATTGAAAAGTGACCTCACCGGATATCGAACCCTATCTATAATTATTCTTACTATCTATCAATAATTTTAATTATTTTCAAACTAAGCTATATCTATCATCATCACAACAAAAAAACTAATCTATCAATAATCTTACTATTTTCAAACTAAGCTAAAAGCTTGTTCTATGAATATACAGTAACACCCCGTGTTACGCAACACTTGATACATTCCTAGTTGTGTTAGCTGTCACAAGACATATTGTTTTCATTAATAAATATTGCAATGTCTTATGAAGAGGTTCAAATCCCCTACCACTACATCGCTTGACTTTATATTTTTTTATATTTACCGCTAAACCAACAAGAATATAAAATAACTGGTTATAAAATTAACATGTATTAACTAAACATATACAACACCTCCCGCCAGATGGTACATCCGACGAGGAGACTGTGCTTGGCTGGCGAAGCTGTCTGCGAACGCTGCGGGTGTCTTCGGGGGCTCCCGCAGCGGGCCATCTCCTGGACGGGAGGCCGTACACCTTCTGGCAGAGCGACTCTGGACGTGGAAGGGTAAGACATTTTAAGTAAACTTTACAGAGCATTACTGTCAAATTAGGTTGATAGGAGATGTTTTTGCTTCTCCAAAAAGTTTTTTGAGTTAAGCATGTATTAATTATCTAGTTTTAGCTTACTATTTAAAGATTTTTTTGGTATAAATATCTTAAAAATATCTTAAATACCACAAGATAACTACTCTCGGAGACAGGCGAACGATAAGCGATATGAAAAACCTTTACAAAATACTAAATAATGGCATAGATTCTCCTGAAATTTTAAATTCGATACACTTTAATGTCCCGCAGAAACGAACAAGAGCACCACGCCTTTTCCACTTAAATCATTGGAGAACAAACTATGGTAAAAACTGTATTATTAACAGAATTCTAGATACCTATGACACTGCCTTTGCAGATCTCGATATTTTAAATTTAAGTTATGAGCAGTTTACAAAATCCCTTACGTATAAACTCGCGCGATGACATTTTTCTTCCCACAGATGTGAACACAAACACGAACACATAAAAACGCATATACACACGGACACACAAAAACACACAAATACACACACTCTCACGAACTCACTATTTGGCATGTTTTTTCTTATTTTTTATCGATCCTGGTGTAATATTATTGTATATATGTGTTTTCTTGTAATTGGCCCAAGACTCTGTACATTAATTATTGTTTTTTTTCAAGATTGATTAATTATATGGCTGTAAAAAACCAATAAATGAAAATAAAAAAGTAAAAATGAGTTATTTAGTTCAAGTATTGTGCCCACAATATGTAAAGCAAATCAAATGAGTGGTGATATTACTTAATAAAACCTGTGCCCTTCAGCACTGGATCCGCCTGGAGATGCAGACCGGTGTGTTGGTGAAGCGCCTGGCCCTCCGGCTGCACCCCGACTGCGGCTCCTACTGCCCCTCCTCCCTCGCCGTGCAGGGCTGGACGGGCGCCAGCAGCGAGGGCGAGGGGCGCGAGCTCCGGGCCGCACACCCGCCGCCGCCCACCCGCGCGGGGCCCATGCTGCTGGAGCTGTTGCGAGACGTTAAGGAGGTAACCTAACCATAGAATACAATATTCACCGTCTCATCTACTTATAGAGAATCCAACATTTATGACAAATCTTCTGGCTTAAATTATCTGGGATGGACTGCCACGTTTCTACGATCTTTCTGATCCCATTGCAGGTTCCATCATCAGGGCTGATGTATTTTTAATGAGTGTTTATATTGTGGTTAAGTTTTGGTAATCTTCTTTTTCTTCGGCGGTCCCTCGTTGCGAGGATTCATACACGTTTCCCATATAAATAGCTTAGCCCCTGTGGGGCTTCTATAATTTATCTTATTTAATAAATGATGCTCTTAAAAAGTATAATGTCGCAGTTGCACTTTATTACAAGAAGAGGTTTAAAAAAACAGGATTTAAAAAAAATATATATTTGTTGTAAAATATACGTTTTGTTTATTTATTTATGTTGTCTAATTATCCATAGGGGAAGGGTTAACTTAAACTTTACAAATAAGTCAATTGTACGTGGTATATCCACTATTTGATAATGGACTTACAAGCCGAAACAGTTGTCACATTTAAAATGACACTCAACCCGTAAAACTTAGTAATAATATTAGGTCCTTACATATGAAATTGGCGTTTTGCCGTACTGGCAAGTTTGATCTCAAATATCTTCTCTTTGGTTAGGAATTCCAAATCCAAATTTATACAGCTATTTACTCATGTATTTGTGTTTTGAAAATTATAATTCATTTGTTTTTTCCTCAATTGTTTTTTTCTTTGCGTCACTCAGTTTACAAAATGAAAAACTTGAAATATCGCGTTATTTACGAGTACGAGTTCCACCGTGGCACCAGTGCTGCAGAAACGGCTCGAAGGATTAATGATGTGTATGGCGACGGTGCCGCAAAAGAAAACACAGTGCGTTTTTGGTTCCAACATTTTCGTTCTGGAAATTTCGACCTGCAGAACAAGCCCCGTGGACGGCCGGAGACCAAAGTTGATAATGAAGAATTGAAGGCTATTGTGGAAGCGGATCCATCGCAAACCACATCCGAGTTAGCTGCAGGCTGCGGTGTTAGTGATAAAACTGTTTTAATCCACTTGAAGCAAATTGGTAAGGTGAAAAAGCTTGAAAGGTGGGTACCTCACGAATTGAGTGAAGCAAATCAACAAACGCGCGTTGACTGCTGCGTTGCATTACTCAACCGGCACAATAATGAAGGGATTTTAAATCGAATCATTACCTGTGATGAAAAGTGGATCCTGTACGATAATCGGAAGCGCTCATCGCAATGGCTGAACCCTGCCGAACCAGCCAAACCATGCCCCAAGCGAAAATTGACTCCAAAAAAGTTAATTGTGAGTTAGTTTGGTGGACTAGTGCTGGTGTCGTTCACTACAGCTTTCTTAAATCTGGCCAGACGATTACGGCAGATGTCTATTGTCAGCAACTGCAAACCATGATGGAAAAGCTAGCTGCTAAACAACCGAGGCTGGTTAATCGCTCTAGGCCACTGCTGCTTCATGATAACGCTAGACCACACACAGCACAACAGACGGCTACCAAATTAGAGGAGCTTCAATTGGAATGTCTAAGACATCCACCGTACTCTCCGGACCTTGCCCCAACAGATTACCATTTTTTTCGAATTTTGGATAACTTCTTGCAAAGGAAAAAATTCAACTCCGATGGGGCAGTCCAAACCGCTTTCAAAGATTTTATTGATTCCCATCCGAATGGTTTTTTTAGTGAAGGGATCGATGAACTACCTTTGAGATGGCAAAAGTGCATAGATAGCAATGGTACATACTTTGATTAAATAAATATATTATAATAAAAAAAAATCGCATTTATGTTCCTCCCATACTAAACGCCAATTTCATGTGTAAGGACCTAATATTTGTTAAAATTTAATTTATTTTAAATTTCATTAAAAATAAACGTTTTCTTTACTATTAAATTTAATTATGCAAGAATAATTACTTTACCTGCAGTATAGAAGTGTCTTAAACATACGCAAGGAGGAATATTCTTCCGCTGTGACCTAAACCTCTGTAAATTTTTATACTCTTTGGCCACAATTAATATACTCATACATTTCATTTCTCTAACACAGCGTGTTCAATATCATTTCGTCATAAAATGCAGTCAATAATTCAACCTTTAAAATACAGTTATCGTAATTTGCATTTTCCGTAATGATTCATACGAATTTCCACAGTACTACCGGACGATTGAGATTGTGATCAAGCAATGCTGGAACGGTGGCATCGATTGCAGAATCCACGGACTCATCATCAACGGTGTCCGCTCTCCTGACTGCAATTCTGAAGCCCTGAAAGTGTGTCTTCTTTCCTTTTTATCCTTTTTCTCCAAAAGAATTTTTAACAATGTTTGATTGCATAATACACGTGAAATCAATCAGGCAACGCACCAACATGTATTCGATACCATCACAATCACCTGGCATCCTCAACTATAATGTAATAACAGATAATAAAATAACCAAATTAATTAATCAATTAGAAAGACATACAGAAAAATCTAATTCACGAAAAAATATTAGGTTACTACTGGGATTCGAACCCAGGTCACCTCCTTTCCGGGGCCGGTGCTCTGACCACTAAGCTATAGCAACCCTCTATGTTTCCGTGAATATATCGACCTTATATGTAGTTCTTATTTTTTATTAATTGATTAATTTTTATTTTTGTCCATAGAGCAATCCACTTTTTTGATACGGTAGTTGAAATTACTTTGCAATGCCACCGCTAGATGGACGCCATGATTAATTGAATAATTCATTTTTATTTGGACATACATTTATACAACAGATATTATATATTCAAGAACACATTCATATTTGTGAAGTTGTAATTTTTCAGAACAAAGTTCTGTGAAATATTTAATAGCCAAGCACCGGCCCCGGAAAGGAGGTGACCTGGGTTCGAATCCCAGTAGTAACCTAATATTTTTTCGTGAATTAGATTTTTCTGTATGTCTTTCTAATTGATTAATTAATTTGGTTATTAAATATTTCACAGAACTTTGTTCTGAAAAATTACAACTTCACAAATATGAATGTGTTCTTGAATATATAGATAATAAAAATAGAAAGAAGTCCGCCCTGTCCTCCTTCGGTACAGGTCGTCCTGATGACGTGGATTATGAATTCAACGAAACGTCGAGAATAGTTTCTCGGAAAAACATACGGTTCGTATAAAATATCCGAAACCATTTACAGTTAAAAATGTATAAAACCGTCATACCAACCTTAACTCTTTAGATACAAATAAACATGAAATATATATTTTTTTTATAAAATCATTCATTCAAATGATTACTCTATAACATCACAGGTTTAATAGGTTTCTACCTAGGAATAATAACTGTAAATTTTTTATGAAGACATTATACTGATAAATTGTTATTTCACACAGGCCATGAGCTTCCTGGCCGAGGAGTGGTGTGACGGAGGTGCGACCGGTGGACCGGAGCCTGCTCTGTCCGTTCCTGATGACTGCCCCAAGGTAGAGACTAGCAGCGACATTGTTAATTCATCCGTTTCAGTTTTGCAATTTTAAACATTGAAACTTAAGAACCAAACAAAAAAAATCACGAACGATTGAGTGACACTTGCGATTTAAATAAAAGCTGTTTAGAACATTTCAACTGTCATATTATGTATTATGTAACAGCGACAAATTTAAAATAGATAACATGCCTTCAATCCTGCAAAAAACTAACCATGACCTGATTGATCCATCAGGTCCTTACCGATAAAATTGCCATTTTGAAGATAAATTCAATCAATTTTTTTTTGTGTAAATTATATATTAAATTAATCAAAGTATTGGCCATTGTTGTCGATGTACTTTGGGCATTTTAATGGAAGTTCATTGATGCCTTTGCTATAGGAATCCTGGGGACAGGAATCGATGAATTCTTTAAAAGCATTTTTTGCCGCTTCATCGTAATTGAAATTTTTCCCATCTTAAAAGTTATCCAAATTCTGAAAAAAATTGTGAATCGGTGGTTGCAAGGTCTGGCAAGTCAGGTGGGTGATGGAGAGTTTCAAGTCATACGTTGCCACGCGCACGGTACTCGAGCGAGCTCACGGGGACATCGGGCTGCGCGTCAGTATCACGTGGTATGTTTACAAGTGAATGCGCATGCGTTGTATCTGTCAACTGACATTAACATGGGGAAACGAAATTATTGTTCTCCTCAGTCGCCGAACTCATCGCCGTACAATTTTGTGGGACACTTCAAACAGTGAATATAAAAATAAAATGATGTGAGGGCCAACAGCGTTCCTTAATATTGTCTTGCTTGGCTGTGGAAGGCCAGGCTATAAATAATAGACGTGCTAGATCTCAAGAAGCTGTAGTGAATATTAGGTCCACCATACAGTCACAAGCAGTGTATTTTGATTCAATTTGCGTTAGGGACATTGTTTGACATCACAAACACTATATAAAATTAATTAATTGCTTAGATATTGTAAATATGTTCAAGAAACAAGATAATATTATTTAATACAATAGAAGATAAAGGAACAAGAATACTTTTTGTAAAAAAAAGATAAAATATAAATAAGGTGTAAAAATGTATGTGTATGTTCGCATATACAAAAAATTGCAGTTTTGTATTTTGATTCAATTTGCGTTAGGGGCATTGTTTGACATCACAAACACTATATAAAATTAATTAATTGCTTAGATATTGTAAATATGTTCAAGAAACAAGATAATATTATTTAATACAATAGAAGATAAAGGAACAAGAATACTTTTTGTAAAAAAAAGATAAAATATAAATAAGGTGTAAAAATGTATGTGTATGTTCGCATATACAAAAAAATGCAGTTTTGCAATCACGTCAATAAATTGATACCTGTATTCCGAGTTGGGCACTTGTGTACTTGCATTTGACAATACTGTCAATATTCTCTTCACTGTATAATTTTGTGTCAGTAAAAATAAAAGTAAAATGTCCACCAAACTACATGACTGTGATAAATGATGATATTGTCCTTGCTTTTGTATTTAAATTGCTATAATTTTTATTCTGATGTATTATATATTGTTCATGTTATGTATTATATTTTATTGGACTATGTCCGTTAATTTCAATAAATAAATAGTAATACGCTTGACCTGCGATGATGGTGAGGTTCGCACGTTCGGGGGGCTAGAGTCACAGCAGACCTCCGCATGAATTTTTTAACAATAAATTTATTTATCTCTCAGGTATACATATGGGGACTAAATGACCGCGGGCAGCTGGGCGGTATCCTGGGCTCCAAGGTGAAGATGCCAACACTACAGCCTTCGCTCAGCATGCTGCGACCAGTACACATCGCTGGAGGCTCCAAGACACTATTTATCGTGTCTCATGATGGAAAGGTAGAGCCGTCACCTGTATTACATCAGCTAGTCCTAGATGTAAAATTAATGATGCCACATGATACTTTTCTGATATACATTACAATTCTCTATATAAAATAATTGTGCGGGCATAATACCAATACATTTTTTAAATATTGAACACATTTATTCATTTATATTTTTAAAAAATGTCATCATATTCAAAAGTACAGCAAAATAGCCAGGATAAGCCTGAATAATATCCGAGTTGATATTTTCTGCAACCCACACAAAAAACATTAATTGTTATCTAATTTCTAATCATATGTTATTATATTGCTTCGACATCAAATAAACAGGTCTTTTTTAAGAACACCCAGACATTTTGGTGACATTACAAACCATGTATGTTTAACAAAATTGTACCTAAATTAATTTTAAATGTTTTATATGCCATCACTGCACAACTTTTGGGTGTTGAAAAGTGATATTGCACCATTGTATATGTAGACTTTAAAACACAGGAAGCAATTTCTGCTTCCCGTCTGGGGTTTTTAACGACTATATATACTATACTCCACATTCCCCCCAATCAACATGTCACACTAATTAGACATGTGGGTTCACAACTATTTTCCGAAGGTCTCATCTAAAATTGGAAGTTTCGTAAATGTAAATTATTTATTTGAGTAATTACACGGGCGTAAATAAACACGTCCTGTCCAATCCATTCTAACTAACCCATTCTGAAAATAACAAAAATGTTATTTTCAGAATGGGTTAGGTAATGTCCTACAGAGTGGCAGTATGTTTTTATAAAATATTGATTTATAATATCATTATATAAGCTACAAACAAATTTGAAAGGATAGTACAAGAAATTTAGAGATACAATAAATGCTTTGGAAAAAATTTTATTAACGTCATTTCTAAACTCGACTCTCCTGAGGCTGTCTAATGCGTTGTTGTCCCCAGCTGTACGCATGTGGAGAGGGCACCGGAGGCCGGTTGGGCCTGGGCCACACCAGCAATGTCGCTGTACCGCGGGCCAACCCTTACCTGGCGCAGCACATTATCCGCCACGTGGCCGTGCACTCCGGGGGTAAACACACCCTTACGCTAACGTCTGATGGAAAGGTAGGCTATTTACATTGCAATCTATTACCGAATTAAATAAATTCATTAACTGTTAAAGAGTAGTACTAAAGTAGTTGAAACTCTATGGCCCATATATAATGTGTGTCTATGTGATAATTGTCATTTGGGGTGTTTTAAAATGTGTTTGTATATGTATTTTAGAGTAATATTAGCATAAATTTGTCTAACATCAAAAACATCAAATTTACTGAAAATATCATCAATCCTTGTTAATATTGATTAAGAAACTCTTAAAAACATTCCTGTACTGTAAATATAATAAATACTATCCGTACACCCGTGAAAAATCACGAGAAATAATAATAACGACTTGCCTTGCGTGACAGTGCAACATATACCGCGCGCTGATTATGTGTCACACTCTAACTATCCAAAGTTTTAATTCCAGTAATTTTATGACTTTATGACAGACAGACAGCGAAATTATTATGTTTGCATAACGCTTTGTAATAAATTAATATCTAATAAAACCTTTACATAGTGGATTTTATTTCAGACGTACCTAATTACATAAATATTCTACAATATTTGTTAGAAAATTGCAAAACTAATTACATACATACATGTTATGAATGTAAAAGTACTTACATTTTTTTAATTTTTTTTAGATTATCGATGTGGGTGTTACTGAGGATGAAGTCGCGATGGTTTGACAGAATTTATTTGAGTATAACAATGACAAAAGTTACAAGTAAAAGGTATACAATTATACAGTAATGAATAGTCGAAGAGCGAGAGCTTCCGCTGTACCAGAAAGCCACAGAGAAGTGAGATACTTGACTCTGATGACGAGGCTTTTTATACCCGTTTCTAACAAAGAAACCGGGATTGTTTTGACTTCAATGGCGCGTGGACGTATTTCGTCTACCTCAGCAGAGGTGAAGCTCGTGCCGCGTTCGTGACCTCTACCGCTTCTCGCCTTTGTTCTCTGTTGCTGCCCCTGCTTACATTGTTGCATTCTTTGACAAGTCAGCTTTCTTTTCGTGACCGCTGTACCGAGGGTGACGGCCTCTGGTGTTTTGGCGTTAGCGTATTCGGTACTTCTTTGCTCATGTGTATGCGTGTGTCTTTGGCTACCACAGTGCTAATACTATTTCTTTGTGCACCTCTGCTTCAGGTGCTGTCTTGGGGCGAGGGAGAGGACGGGCGTTTGGGACACGGCGACCTGCGATCCCTCTGGCGTCCACGACTGGTGGCCGCGCTGGCCCCGCTGCGCATCGTGCAGGTGGCCGCCGGCTCGGCGCACAGCGCGGCCGTGTGCTCCCGGGGCCGCCTCTATACCTGGGGGCTGGGCGAGTATGGTCGCCTCGGCCATGGGGACCACCACTCTAGGACCACTCCCAAACTGGTCAGTGTACTTTTGTGATTGAAAATAATAGAAAAATGTATGCAGGAAATGCCACAAGCAATTACCTTTTATCAATGAGAGGAATTTTCAGAGGCATGTATGATAATCATAGATATATATATATATATAAATACTATATATATAATAATATATATATATTATATCTATATATAAAAAAGAAACCCGTGTTTCCCTGCCCGCCAAGTTTTCTTCACAACCAGCCACAACCACCCACCGGTGGTTAGGGTGGTGGATAGCCCTTGATGTCACATCGAAAATATGCGAGTTTGGTGGGGGTGGCTGTGCGTGGGTGGTAGTGGGTGATGAAAATGTGCCTTCTAGCACATTGTTTTGTTATGGGAAGGCCGCTAATGCTTCAGATTGTTTCAAAATAGGCGCAGTTTAGAAGGTTCCGGAAAAACCTGCTCTAGAAAGTTCTGGGAGGAGAATGTTCTAGAAAATTCCCAAAAGTTCTATAAGGCTCTAAGCTGAGTGGCGGAATGTGTCGGTGTATCTAGAAGATTCCTGTACATTCGATAAATTTATTGAAAGTTCTGGAAGGAGAATGTTCTAGAAGGTTCGCGAAAGTTCTATGACCATCCAAACAGTGTACTAAAAATCTACACGTGCGAAGCCGCGCTGACACAGCTAGTAGCTATATAATACTACACCATGCTATAAAAACTCTCCTTCAAAAACGAAATGAAAAATTTAATTGTAAAGCTTATATCCTCTTAAATTTGGCTTTAAGCTCTTGCTTTGTATGATTTATTCACAGTAATCACTAGCGGATCGAATCCAGCATAGTTCAGTATCCTGTGTTTTGCACAGCATCCAATATAATACACATTTATTATATCTGGGATAGCAGATGGGGTGGCCAGCAGAGGGGGACAGGGGTGGATTTGTTTTGCGCAAGGTTTAAAGTGTAACTCCGCAAAATTTGGTTTATACGACATTTGGCGTATCAGAATAATATTCAAATGAATTACATAATAGGCATAATGACAGTATTAAAGAATTAAATAATAAGTGATTTTGGAGAATAAAATATTTCAAAAGGATTCTAAAAGTGATCCACTTTTAATATACACATTGAGATTAATAAGATTTTAAATAAAATAAAAGTATAAAATTCTCCATTTGGCCATTTTAACCGAAATACCGGTCAGATCGTCAGACGTCACACCTTATTAACCATCACCGTGTCTCTTGAACTGTTGTCATAGACACAATGCAATGTTTACGTAGGCTTGACGTCGCGTAGACGCCATCACAGCTGCGGGTGTTTTTGGGCGAAATTTAAAATAGATAGATGAAAATTCAATTATTTGCCTAAAAACTTAGATTATTACTGAAATAATGTTATTTTCGGTAATAGTAGATGTGTACCTACATTATTTATTAAAAAAAATTTTTTTTTGGAAACATACAGTACAATGTAATAAAAAATTTATATAATATCGAAAAAATATTCATTTAGTGAAAAAAAAATTTTTTTTGGAAACATACAGTACAATGTAATAAGAAATTTATATAATATCGAAAAAATATTCATTTAGTGATGTTTCCTTGAAGCTGGTAAAAAAAAAGTAAGTAAAAAAAATGATAAAGAATATGTCATAAAATTTTAAATTATGATAGTTAATCATTTCAAAGATTTAAATTATAATAATGCATAAAATAGGAAGGGTGGAAAGAGGAAGGGAATGGGATTCAAAAAGAAATATTAAACTTATTATAGAAGGTTATTTCAAAATCTGTCATCATGCCTATTATAAAAATGTTGCGATTTATTAAAAATTGCAGGTAGAGGCTCTGCTCGGAGAGAGAGTTGTGCAGGTGGCCTGCGGATCCAGGGACGCGCAGACCCTGGCTCTCACTGACCAGGGCAAGGTCTACTCCTGGGGAGACGGTGACTTCGGGAAACTAGGTAAGTTACAGTGGAGAATTGCGTCAACTACGATAAGGAGTAATGTTAATTTAACAATGAATTCATTACAATTAAGTAAATGTGTGATATGAGTATGTAATTGAAAATCAAAACCTATTTACCTAAGTCCATGTACTATTTTTTTAACAAATTAAAGAAAACAGTTATAAATCATGTTTATAACTTGAAAAAGCTGATTTTAATAAGCAATAACTTTTTACAAGGTGATTAATTATTTTTAAAAAAATTGGCACTTAATAATAATAATAATAATAGTTGGATTTGTATAGCGCCGTTTTCGTGAGTACACACCTCAAGGGCGCTTCACACAAAACAACTTACTGGCTAAAAGCACTTATTTACTATTAGGTACATACGTATTCACTAGATGACATGCAAAAAATGGAATTAACGTTTACAAGACTATAATAGTGGGAGTGCTAAAAAGAATCGGGTATTTTCGCAGAGTGCATACTAGGAATGGGATATATTACATAGTGATGTTACAGTGATAAAGTATACTAAACTAATATTTGATATTGAATAAAATGGACATTCCCAAAGAGCTCCTCTGTTGTGACTGAGATCCAAAACTCTCCAGTAAGACAGAAATTAAGGTTATCTACTTATTGAAAAATGAAATATCTTAATGTTGCACATCCGACTGAAAAAAAAAACTGCCTTTTGTAAAATTGGGAATATTTAAAAAAAAAAACTTTTTTTATAAATGATTGTTATTAACAAATGACTTATCGTATTAAAAAATCCGTATACCGCATCATAGATATTTCATTTCTTAGTAAGTACATGAACTTCTTTTCTGTCTCGGACAAACGTGCATCGGGGAATGTCGCGGCGGGAGAGCTCCGCAGGAATGGACATCCTTGCAAAAAATCGCCCAAATCTACCTCAATTTTAGGCTCCCGGGTGTGTAACCTCTTAAATAATATTCAAAATGTTGGAATGAGCAAGACATTCAATTCTAAAAAAAAATCTAAAATAATGGGAATGTTTTGATACTCAATAATTTCTTGTGATGTATTTATCCAGGTCGCGGTGGTTCCGAGGGCTGCTCTCTGCCCCAGAATGTGGAGAAGCTCAACGGCCTGGGCGTCATACAAGTGGCCTGCGGAGCGCAGTTCAGCGTGGCCCTCACCTCTCAAGGCGAGGTGAGCGATTTCACAAGCTGAAAATGTTGATGCATACTTATCATTTGATATTCCGTTAATACAACAACGTGGTGTGTTGCCAGGTATGGACTTGGGGCAAGGGAGACTACTTCCGCCTGGGCCACGGTAGCGATGCTCACGTGCGACGCCCCATGCTGGTTGAAGGTCTGCGTGGCCGCAGGGTTGTGCACATTGCTGTGGGGGCGCTGCATTGCTTGGCTGCTACTGCCGATGGACAGGTACTGTCATCTTTTTTTCTTCACTCGTAATATTCACTTTCGAATACTTCTTCTTGAAACAGGGCTTGAACCAACTACCACCAGATTACTTTGCAAACAAGCTACTCGTTTTCATCATATACATTAAAATAGTATAACTTACTACAATAAGCTATTTGTTTTCCCAAATAAAATAACCCCTGCACTATTTTAAATATATCACATTCTATTTGGTACTAAGGTGTTTGCGTGGGGAGACAACGACCACGGCCAACAGGGCAACGGTTCCACGGCCGTCAATAAGCGTCCTGGGTCCGTGGTCGGGCTGGCGGTGCCCCCGTCCCCGTCGGCCTCCATCAGCAGCACGCCTCCGCCCTCCGTCTCCTCGTCCGCCACATCCTCCGCCATCGCGCTGCAAGGGGGGCAGGGCCTGCTGCGCGTGGCGGCCGGCTCCTCGCACAGCGTGGCCTGGATCGCACCGAGGGTTTCAAACCTGAATGATCGTCCGTCCACAGCGCTTCCGTTTGCAGTACAGAGGGATCCGCTCGGTGCACAAAGTCTTGGTAATTTAATATTCGAGCAATGAGAACGATGTAAACATTGCACAATAAAAATTTTCATGTAGTAACATGCTAGTAGCAAAAATTTTGGGGAAATCTTTTTCACTCAATTTTGAATAGAGAATACTCTTTACACTGTGAGTGACTTGCGACATCAAAGTTTACATTTATTTTTTCAAAATATCTGACCTATATTCTGTAAAATGATGGAGTATCATGGAAGTAACTTATATTATTGAATATTAAAAATTTATATACATACAAGTCAAATAAAATGATTAAATTAAATTAATGATAACCTAACGAGTCACAAAAGAAAAATAAAAAAATATAGAAAAAAAAATGCAAAATGCTTATCCCCGTAACTGTCGATATTTAAGTTTAAAGAATATTTTATTTTCACGATTGAATGAAGAAGAATCTTCTAAAGTCTTTGCTACTAATTATGGGACACCCTGCACGTATGTTATATTTTTAAACTTAGCGAGCTCCGAAGGTATATAATATGCTTTACCCTAATTAGAAATTATTCACTCGTACAAAAATAATTATAAATTGGACTCAACATATGATTTATATGAGTAGAGATACACTTTTTGATCCCTGAAAGACGTAAAAGCATACTTCTGAATATGTTAAATGACTCAGGTACATTTATAAAAAAAATGACCTACGCTAATTGATTTTTGATACAATTTGGGGCTCTCATTACTTTTTATTTTCTTGCATTTTAAAAAAGAAAGGTTGGATTCTGGTTAAAAGTAGTGTCAATATCTTGCTAGATCATTAATTAAGCTTTTACAAGTTTAATACACCTTTTGGAATAAGTTTGTTTGGAATTTAGGGATCTACGAGAATGAGGAACAGGCCGCAGCAAAGGATACACCCGGCACCAATAAGCAGTCTCAGCTGCCGTCTTTAGCCCAGCAGGTACTGTCCCTGGAGCCTCTGGGCTGCCGGCAGTACGCACTCTCCTTACTGCTCAGCGCTGCCCACATTCTGCAGGTTACTATTTATCCTATATATATACTTAAAAACTTATCCTAGAATCCTTTAGTATATAGCTATTGGACAATGTTTTTCAAAAGATAATTCAGAGATGTTGAAAAAACATAATTAAATTCGTGTATCTTCATAATTATTGATATTCAAAGATTGCCGGTACGCCGTATGAGCGAGGAAAGGATGGCCAAGAAAATATATCAGGCGAGTGTTGAAGGCAATGGGAACAGAGGGTGTCCACGAAAGACCTGGCACGATCGGATACTACAGGTATTGGAGGATGGGCCTGTCAAAAGCCTCAATAACCGTAGAGCATGCACGAGAAGATGTATGAATGCAGTCGAAGCAAAAGTGGTGTGCCAAGATAGAAGAATATGGAGTTTCTATCCTTTATGCCAACCCTTGCGGATAAATGGCGTGATGGTTAGTTATTTAGTTAGATGGTACTTTCGATAACACTTTGGACTCATAATTTGGTCAGGAATCTACCTGTGAAGTATTGTAGACTAGCTCTGCTACATCAGTAAATTGTATATTGTGTCTTTATTGAATGACTCGACAACAAACACCAAAATCCCCGCTGAATTCAAGACAAGTAAGGCAAAGGAACTTAGGAAGGTCAAAAATAAGATGAGTGTAATATCTGCCTTGGAGATCCAGAACTACAGGGAACTGGTGCGAGACCAAGATGAAGACTCTAGAGTAGTCCACGACTCATCAGGGGTTTTAGAGCCAACAGTTATTTTGATAATGATGTGTCTTTATTTTCCATCTAGTAAATGTTGTACATCTCTCTTAGTCCATAACATTGGTTTCTCACATGGAGGGTTCCAGGTTCGATTCCCGGTGAGATCACTATAAGTCTACGTGATTTACTCAACCTGGGTGTTTTTATGGTGTTTCGCTTCAGTAATTGAGCTTCTTGGCCTATTGAAGCATAAAAGAACCGTTCAATATTTTATATCTGTACGCGACACAAAATCGCCGCGTACGTGGGGAAGAGATTGAAATTAATGGACTGTATTTGGATCAAGGATAGAAGGACGTTTCGACTCACCTTTTTGAAGTCTTGGCGTCCCTCGTAGCGATGTCACTTCACCAAACAACTGTTCCACTTGGTTGACCACCAACGTTCGTTACTCCTGAAGTTTGGCGATGACGAAATTAGACGAAATTATAAAATGTACAATTAAAAAACGAGACGAAAAATTGGAGCTTTTAACACAAAACTTGTCGAAACGAGAGGGGAATTGGAAAAAATTGAGGGTAGGATATTTTTCGATAGGGACCAATCAGTGTTGCCACATAAAAAAGAACAATATTCATTTGAATTGATTTCTGTGCCAACGTGATGTCACGAATATCGAACAATATCTAAATATCTAATCCTTGTATCAAAATTGTTGCAGGCCCGATCAATGATTATAGAAGCTCTACGTCCCCACTGCGCCCTTCCTGGAGACCCCCCCCTCCCCATCCCCACAGACTGCACTAGTCCCTCGGTCACCGCCATCCTCGGCACCTCAGGGCCTGTCACAGCCTCCATCGCACAGGGCGGGGGGAACCTCATGGGGGCCAGCGGCACTCTCATGGCCAGCGGGACGGTCATGGCCGTCAGCGGGACACTAATGGGAGGCAGCACTTCCGGTTTAGGGGTGGCAGGGCCCAGCACAGAGCCGACGGAGGAAGAGGAAGCGGCGAGAGAAGGGGGAGGGGAAGCTCCGGCTGATCTTCACAATCTAGTCACGGTATAAATTTATTTTCTTATTCTTTTATAAATCTTTGATGGGTCACTGCATTGGTAGATTGAAGATCCCCAACGCGGTAGTGTGAAAATTCTCACCCTACCAGGAGAATCTTCCCGTGTTTTCAATGAATTGTATGGCAAAGCAAATAGAACAGAGTGAGTATACTTATACTTTGCTACCTGTTATGACTAGAATATGCTGGAGGTTCTATATTCTTTTTATATTTTCTAATTAATAATAAGCAAGATGAAGACATAAAATTACACAAAATACATCAAAAACACCAACACAACACTAGAATGGCTCAAAACTATCACATAACACACGCCAAAACAAAAACAGGACAATCCCGACTAATTTACAACGGACTAAAACTATACAATGACCTGCCACAACAGACTAAACAACTGACCACTGACAAATTCAAAACAGATGTGACAAAAATATTAAAACTCGGCCAAATGACTTTGTATCTAAATTATTTTATTATATTTTCATATATTGAATCATGTAAAAATGTTACCCATAAACCTCTTAGGTTTCCATTATTTTTTAAATAAAAAAAAATAAAAAAATTGTTGATGGCCAAACTTTTTAATATATATAATAATTCAAATAACTATCATTTAATTGTAGAGCTCCGTGAGCAGTCCCTTGAGCGCGTCCATCAGCTCCCGTCACTCGGCGCGCATGTCTGCTAGCGCTGTCTCGGTTGCGGCCGCCACCATGCCCTGTCCGCCGCACGACACCCCTCTCGTAAGTAATATAAAAATATATCGCACCCTGAGCGCAGGACTGTCACCTTTTCAAAGAAGTGTTTTTAAATTAAGAATGTTATATTTTTTATCATCTTTGTGTGACTCCATTAATTACTTTTTTACAACGAAAAGTTATACATTTGAATTCAATACATTTTTCTTTTTCTTAAAAGAGTTCAAAAATATCCATTTTAGAATTCGATTGTTTTGTTATAAATATGCAAAAGTATCACTTTTAATGCTTATAGTACTATTTGAATTACAAGAACAAAAACTTTAAATCCCCAGAATGCATATTTTAGAAAGCTGATGGTAATCTTGCACTTGTGTGTGATACATGCCAAGTTCTCTATAATTTTTCCTCCTTTCTTTTGTCAATTCATTGCACCGTGCATCATCTATTTCTGATATGTATTTGGAATACTTCCTAGTGGAAATCTCGCTCAATCTCTTCCTCTTGTAACATACCCACGTTAATTTTTCTTAAAATTTGGTCAATAGGATACTTCTCGCTATTACATATTAATATATAAAGGTTTTGCAATGACAATAATATTTTTTTTATTCCTTGTCCCCCAGGTATCCTTGGACGACTTCACGTCCTTGCTGGGAGAGCAAGAGGCGCGCGCCCTGCTGGATTTGCTCCGCCTGGCCGTGGCCGGGCGGGTTGAGGCGCCGAACGCCGCCACTGTTCTCACCAATGTTTTGCAGGGTACGCGCAATACTTGTCTATAGTTTTGCCATTCTTTATTTGAATGATACCATGTTTAAGAAAACTCTCGTATTTTTCAGCCATGTGCGCCGGCAGCGAGGCTGTCCAGGATGCTGTGCGTGAGGCCTGCGTGCTGGAGTTGGAGCAGGCGGGGGCTGCCCCTCCGGCACCCCCGCCCGTGCTGCAGGAATCTCCCCACCCCTACCCTGACGATTGCTGTCTAACTGGTTGGACATTTAACTGTCTTTGTTTCTTTGTCTTAGTACTATTCTATGTACTTATTTTTGTGTTGTCTGTTTAACCTGAACAAAAGTGTTCCTTTTCCTCAAATGTCCCGGCCTGTTTTCTCCTTACCCGCGTAATCCGGTGTATCCTTTGTATCCACAGTTTTTTTATTAATTGTTATATATTTTGTGTTTATACTTCGTTTTAAAATTGTTATGCCTACTGTATTTAAATATGTATCTTATTTAAGTTTTTAAAGAAATAAAAAAGTGAACTGCTAGGACAATGGGGGCAACTTTTGCCTTTACCACAAAAAATGCCAACCTGGTTGGGAATAAGCAGAACCGATGTAGGATCTTTTGCTTACAAAATGGTCCTGGGCATTTTAAACCATTGTTTATTTGTTTTGCATACATTCATTTATATGTTTGCTTTATTTTTCCAGTGTTTTTGTACCAAAGTTGTTGTCTATTGTATTTTATTATACTTGTTGCATTATCATTATGTGTGCTAACGCTAGCAACAATATCTCGTCGATGTAAGATACCTCCGGTTAAGACGCGACCTCGGTTTGGATGGATGACCAGCGGGTAATCCGTAGCAATAAATCACGGTAGAATGTCAGTATTTAATGTTCAAAGTATTTATAGTCATTTATAGTTGTTATTTCAATGACAGCGCTAGGCAAAGAAGGATGCGCACTCGTACATGTGGGTATTTAAACCTTTCTCTCCTAACCATTACATTACATACATACCCTTACTCCACATCTGTCACTTGATTCTGACATACTCACGGAACGCGTAAGCGAAATGTCAACATTCACTGACATTTGAACGCTTACACCCATTTTAAATTAAAGACGTACGTCTCATTTGTTTGTAGCTGTGTTTTTGTTTATGTACAATAAAATAGTACAATTATCGTGTTCTCCGTATACCAGGTGAAGTACGTATTCCTGGTGCTGTGTCCCTCCGCGTGGAGTTCGACCGAGCATGCAGCACCGAACGGCGGCATGATCCCCTCACGCTGTCGGACGGGCAGAGTCACGTGCTGGCCACGCGCTCTGGGAGGGACCCTCCGGACTGGGCCCCCGACGTCACTGTGCCAGGTCATCATTTTGTACCAGTTTTATAAATGACTTTCCGTTAACCAGTAACAGAACTAAAGAATGTCGACCATTGCAGGAGATGTTCTACGATGGCATTTCACGAGCGATGGCTCTGTCAACGGGTGGGGCTGGCGCTTTGTCGTTCATCCGGTCATGGCATTCCATAATCCTAACGTAAGTTGATCCTGCATTCTATTAAATCTATGCGATGTAAGTTATGTTATGTCGGTATCTTTGCTCTCGATGCGCAGACATTATACTTACTCAAGTTTTTGTATGTATGTACCCAAGTATATGTACCTATATGTAACCATGTATGTTTTCTTACTTGCATTAAGTTAATTATTTTTGAAATTTTTAAATTACATTTTGTTTTTATTTTATTTTTAAATGTTTACTCATATTTTGTATTGTTTATCTTCCGCGTCTTCTCTTTTGCATTGAATAAATTATTTCTACATTTTTTAAATGGATTTTTATTTTCAAATATTGAAATTACAATATATTGCACTATATTTATTGTATATTAATATTTTTCAAGTAAAGACCTGCAATGAATTAAATAATTAAACTGTATTTGTCTTATTGTATTTTATTTTAACAAATTTAAGTTACAATGTTCAACCCACTATATGTATATTCATATCATTACTTGTGAAAGCCCCTTGGGCGTAAATAAATCAATTACGTTGTGTACTCAAGTATGCCTCAACGCTTCCTATTCAGGACGTAGGGTCAGACCGTGGCGTACTGTCCCGGGCTTGCGTGGAGATCGCCGTCCGGTTGCTGAGCTCCCCTCTGCCCCCCGCGCACCCCCTTGCTCCACGCCTGGCTGCTGCTCTCCTGCACTGCCTGCTGCTGCCGTGCCTGAGTGAGTTTATCTATTTTGATGATCTTACGAGGAAGCGATAATTTTTTTAAATATTAAAGAAAACACATTATTTTTGTGAAGTTGCAATTTCAGAACAAAGTTCTGTGAATTATTAAACAATTTTTATTAATCAATTGAGCCCTTGCCCGGAATAACGTTGTATCCAACAATACTCTCATTCCGAGAAAAATTGAAAAAACGAAACCAGTTACAATTTATTACATTTTATATTTTAAATATAACAAACATATAATTCTTAACTAATCTCAATATAAAATAGGGGGAAAAGTCAATTAAATTTGAATCTATTGTAAAAAAACATGCTGAATCAGTGGAAAAACGTTGTATATGAAATTTTCACAAACAACGTTATTCCGCAAAATGGATTTTTTTATTCTGCTTTACTTGATAATGCCTTTTAAAAGCAGCATGTGCTCATCTAACATGAATTCACAAATGTCATCGAGGTCCTTGAGCTTAACAGTCTTATTGGCAGTAGATTGGAATACATTGAAGTTAGTTCCAGGCTCCCTAACTGCATGATTTTTTTCCAAACGGTAGCCAATCTTGCCCTCCTTCCACAAATAGTTGGTAGAAAGCTATAGGAGGTCCATGATTCTAATTCTTTGTGGAAGGTTTGAGCTCTGATTGTGATGAGATCATTAGTAGGTAAAGAGCTTTTACGGAACGATAAGTCTCTCGTACATACTATTACATATCTCCGTCTGTTTGCTGAATATGGCGTCGGACATTCAATTTCTTAATACACAAGACGAGATGATTACTTTTTTCATTGTAATTCAGTAACCTGAATACTGATTAAATATTTATCTTGATATTAAAATGGAGAAAACATCCCGGATTTAAACATTTTTGGCACAAACTCGACCTTGCGAAAAAGAATGAGGAATTAAATAAACTTTTTGTATCGGTGTTATATTAAGTTACGATATAAAGAGCACTATAAAGCCAGCATTATTATCAAAAAGCATTTCAAATATCAATATGGATAAATCAGAATATCTTGAGTTTGTTCAAATCTTTCAGAACAGTGCTGGATTTATGTGACAGAGACATTATTAATCAATTAATGTATATTATAGATATCTCACAGAGACGAAACTGTATTATTATGGGAAAGTAGGTATAGAAGTCATTTGGGTGTACATAGGACTTATGACCTATCTTTATGGTTGGCTTAAGTGATCACTTTACACAATTGTAATATTCGCCATTTCCACCCATGATAGAATATACCATGCTTATTCATTTTTTGGAAGTTGTATATATGTTCAAATTGCGTGGAAAGCTTTCACATATGAGTTGTAAGCGCCTTTCCATGCGGCCTGTACAAAGCCATTTTCATTCTCCTAAATCCCCACAGATAAATCAATTGAGTAAAATCAGTTAACGTTCGACAAAATAATATTGTCACATATGAAATCACAATATCAATCAGAACTGCCAAATCGTATACAACGTTATTCCACAAACATGTTCTGGTGGGTCAATTGCAGGTTTGATAATATTTTTTCTGGATAAAAACTCCTTTCCTGCATCCTTCAACTTTTTGGCTTTGATATCTTTCCAATTTAAAACATTAGATGTTCGTTTTCTCCCTTTATTCATGTGAATTAAACCACGCTCCACGATATTGACGCTCGGCGACGCCATTTTGAGAAACACTATACAACGTTCTTCCACAAACCAATAACTTTAAAATGCAGCCAGAAGCCTAAATATTTTTTTCTTGACATATTATTTACCTTAAACGATGCATAATAACATACCTTATATAACTCCATCAATAACTCAAAATTGACATTTGTGTTGGATACAACGTTATTCCGGGCAAGGGCTCAATTAGAAATGACATACAAAAAAAATCAAATTAACGAAAAAATATTTTAAGTGTCATGGCGAAATTGGATAACGCACCATTCCCGGATAGAATTGGAGGTCCGTGGTTCGAGTCTCGGTAACAGTTAAAATATTTTTTCGTTAATTTGATTTTTTCTGTATGTCTTTTCTAATTGATTAATAAAATTGTTTAATAATTCACATAACTTTGTTCTGAAATTGCAACTTCACAAAATTAATGTGTTTCCTTTAAATATGTACATGTACATTTGATACAACACATATATGTGTTGTATCAAATGTTTCCAAAAATTAAAATGAAATATTTCCTTTCCTTTAACAGTAGATACGCGAAGGTATTCGTGACTATTGCATAATAAAAAAGTGGATTGCTTTAAAAATGAATAAAAATGTCGATCAATTAAAAAGAGACTACATTTAAGGTCGAAAAATTTTCATTAACTTACCAGACTCATGGCGAAATTGGATAACGCGCCATTCCCGGATAGAATTGGAAGTCCATGGTTCGAGTCCCGGCGGCATTTAAAATATTTTTTCGTTAATTTGATTTTTTCTGTATGTCTTTTCTAATTGATTAACAAAAATTGTTTGATAATTTTTTTATTGGCACTTATTAACTTATTATTATTATTAATAATATTAAACTATTATATTATTGGAAAATTTTTGAAAAAAATGGCCACATTATGTCTTTTTTTTAACTTTACCCGGTACATGTTTGCCCGAGACAGAAAAGAAGATCATATGCATATTAATATGAAAAATGTAGCCACTTTCGAAGTGAGAATACCCATCCTCTTATTTCCCGTCTTTGCTATTCTGAATTCATTTAGCCTAACTGAAGTAATGATGAAACCGTATGTATTTTATGTATTTTATTACATAAGTATTTTTTTGTTACGCATGTAACCCTTACTCTTTACTAGACTACTACCGGTGATATTGCTTGCACAACGTAAATTGGTGTGCAGCGACTTTGGAACTAAAACCCGCCCCGCCCGCACCCGGCGGTAACCCCTCGCCCTGTCATTCAGTTCATTCTCGTATTTGAGTGTGAGCTGTGACATCTTGATTTCCAATATACACTGAACTATTATGTCCAAAACAGTCCGGGATGGTGCAAGAATAATTGTCAATGAGGTATTAAAGTTTTGCGAAGCTGAAAAAGCAAATAATGGACTGTAATATCAGGTATCAGGTAATGGTAATACCATTTGACAGGTGATAGATAAGGCGGACGCCATTACTGGATCGTTTCTTTAGTGTTGCCCGACCAAATTTCTATTAAAGGCTCCGACACTGGTCACCGGACACTCTGTGTATTATGTATTGTGTTTTGCGACAGGGACGCCCTCCCTCGCATGCCAATTTATATTTGTACATCTATAATAAACTAGCCGTGATACCAGCAGCAAAACCCAAATAACCCCAGTCATCAACTGAATGACACCGGTCACCGGACATTCTGTACATTATGTGGAGTGTAATAATTTTACACCCTGGCAACGACTACGCGACAGGGACGCCCTCTCTCGCACGCCAATTTATACTGGTATTAATATTCCCGGCAAGAGAATTTCATTCATTACGAAAAACATTTTACAACTGAAATATGTTAATATATGTTAATATGTTATTCCAATGTGTCCAGGTGGCTCCCAGAACGCATGGGCTGCGCGGAAACTGCGCGCGCAAGTGATGGCTGGCACACCGGCACCTCCTTGCGCCACCCGGCTGCTGCCCGGGGCGCTGCTGGCTCAGCACGACTACGAGGAGCCACTTGTAAGGATCGGCACGCACCTCATGCACTCTCACTATCTTAGGGTAAGTGCAATACAATAAAAATAAGGAAAATTGTTGCGTGTCTACATAATTTTTTAAACATTTATAAATTCTTTTGCTATATTAGTTCCTTTGAGTCCCAAACACAACTAGAAATCGTCATAAGATCCTTGGACTATTTTCATATCACGTTTGCCTATTTTCTATCCCATACCTTTTGGAACAAAGCTTATATAAATATTTTACGTCAGACTCTAAAATCAAGTTTTTGTGTAGGATAAAATCTGACACCATTTTGAATCCATGGTGACAAATAAATCTTTTTCATTTTGAGCAACCGTAGCAATTGTAACAGGATACACATTTTGAAAACTAATTTTAAAAGCCACCAGAAATAATATTTCCTCAACAAAAGTCCTCCAGCAATGTTTAAGGGCTGGTTGTATAATACAACTTGATTTATTGTAGTCTTTCATTGATTTCTGAGTTTTCCACAATCAAACAATCCGTCTTCGTAAAACTCTATGGTTTTTACGAAAGATACTGTCATCCAAGTTAATGCCCTAAAACTACATTTTTGTCGTATTACTATTTGATCACCAAATTTGAGGATTTTGCTACCACGAATAATACTCGATGGTCTAACCTAACCTAATTTAATTGATGTAATTCTAATGATTGCGTGTTGGTGGATTATTATTTTATGTTGCTTGATCAAGATTATATCAAATCAAGGATCAAATTAATATTTAGATGACCAATTATTTACTAAGTGTTTTGTTGACCAAAAACTTAACCATGTTTTCCGCTGCCTTTGTGAACGCACATTCGATTATATTTCTCAGGAGCTAGTGGCATTGGCCGGCACGCTGAAACTGGACCGGCAGCTGTGCGCGGGGCCCGAGGCTGCCCGCTGGGGCTGGTTGCGGAGGCACTGCCTCGCCATGCGGACTGCTGAAGCTCTCATCAACAGGTAGCCAGCCGATAGCTTTAATATACAGGGTGTCTCGTAGCTAGTAGCAAAAGATCCTTTCAATTTTGAATAACAATATTCTTTACACTTTGGGTGAAATGTCAGCAGTTGCAAAGATAAGCGACATCAAAGTTTGTATTTTATCAGTGTTTATGGCTTTTCTTTTGTAAAACGCTGATCATCATGAAAGCAATTTATATTGAATATTAAAAATTAAAATAAAATGATAATAACAACTTATAAATGATAACAAAAAATATAAACCTTGTAGAAATTTGAAAAAATGTAAGTTTTTGTAATTTTATTTGACTTTTATCAAAGTGAATGATATTTTAATATTACATATATGTATTCAAAATTACTTTCATAATATCTAACGTTTTACCCTTTTCTACCCATATTTTTATTAAAGCCAATGATTGTCCAATGTTTTACAGAAAATAAGTCAGAAATATTGAAAAAAATGCAAACTTTGATGTCGCTTATCTCCGTAACTTTGATGTCGACATTTCACCAAAAGTGTAAAGAATATTTTCTATTCAAAATTGAATGAAGAAGACTCCTTTGGAGTTTTTGCTACTAGAGACACCGTGTATACTAACTAATAAAGAATTTAAGACATCCGTCAGTGTACAATTTATAACGTGCAACTTCTTCTCAGGACCCCACTTCCTCAATCCTTCTGCCAGGAGGTTAGGAAACGCATTTCGGAGCTGGGCGCCGAGGCAGCCGAGCCCGGTGGCGAGGGGGAAGGCCCGGCCCCCTGGGAAGATCACAATCTGCTCACCAAGCAGCACGATGAGCAGCTTCTACAATGGCTCAATAAGTGAGATAGATATTTCTGAAATATTTAAAATTTAGATGGTAACATTTGTGTGCTTATCGGCGCATGTAGCGAGGACAGACTTTTCTCTTGAAATGCCTCCATTTTATTAGTGACAGATCCACTACGCAAAGAGCTCCATATTTTTTTTTTAATTTGGAGTTGTGTGTAATTTTCTGTTTTTTTTTCTTTGCGGAGATTACTGTTTTTTTTTAATCCAGGTCATTTTATTCCTGACGCCTGGGATAATAGAGTCTACTGTGTCGTGTTCATACATTATTATTACAAAATATGTTGTACTGTCATGTAATTAATTAAAATGATATGTAATTAATCTTACATGCGCAAATTTAATTATTTGGGATAGTTTTTTATGAAAAATGTATATCTATCTCTATGCATATTGTTGTACATATTTGATTCATTTAATTTGTTATAATTATCGTGGAATGTGTTTTCATTAAATAAATAAAATTAAAATAAACTACCTGTAAGATGCGGCCCTCGTAGCCCAGTGGTCATGACTCTGGCTTCTCACACCGAGGGTTCCGGGTTCGATTCCCGGTTAGCTCGCAATTAATCTGTGTGATTTACTCAAGCCTGGGTGTTTTGTGATATTTTTCGCTTCTGTAATTGAAGCGTAAAAAAAGAATAAAAAAATAAAAATATATTACCGTGTTAACTTGAGAGTTTTATTCTTTCTGTTAAAGGGCGAATAGGTTTAATAGTAAAGAGCAGGGGCATGCAGTGAAAACAAGATATATTTAAACATATGTTTAGAAAAAAAATCCAAATTAAATATTTTTCTGGTAGAATATTAATAGTATTAAAATTGTGATTGGAATATTAAGAGATACATCTCTTATTTCAGTTTCTTTTCAAAATATATGCTTAGGAAAAATCACGCTTCTCGTTCTCGCTGCACGCCTCTGGTAAATAGGCAGGTATAGAAAATAGTGCTCATTCCTGCGTGTAAAATGCTCGTTATCCTCTTCTAAGTGTACGATTTTGTGTTGCGTGTGCAGACGGCCCCAGGACTGGTCGCTGTGGTGGGGGGGCGGCGGCGGGGTGGTGTACGGGTGGGGGCACAATCATCGCGGCCAGCTAGGCGGCGTGGAGGGCGCCAAAGTCAAGCTGCCTGCAGCGTGCGAGGCGCTGTCCGCCCTGCGACCGGCGCAGCTGGTTGGTGGGGAACAGACGCTGCTGGCCGTCACGCATGATGGGAAGTTGTACGCCACAGGTGACCTAACTCAATTATATTGGTTTATGATCCCTCTCCAAACACAAGCAGATCTGTTTTTTAAAATAGGTAGCACAAAGCAAAATTTTTTTTAACATTATCTGAAAATGTACAGAAAATTAGATAGTTCAAGATAATAAAACAAAAAAAAAATTGCAGATTTGATAGTACACATACGTACGGACCGTCAATCTCATTGTTGTGTAAATAAATAAATAAAAAATAATATCACCGATTCTTCTTCATTTATTTTTTTATCTACATATTACTTTATAAATGCATGACAATATCATTCGTCTTTTAAATACAACATTTAATTTCTCTATTAAAAGTTGATATTCTTATGTACAATTTAAGAAAAAAAGATTTGGGAATTCTTTTATGTTTGTTTTGTTGCATCTGAATGTCAAAATAAGAATCTATTGTGTAAGGTTTTACTGGCAGTCATCTTTTTATATCATCGCCTTTTAATGTTTTTATAGGTTACGGAGCTGGCGGCAGACTGGGGATTGGTGGAATAGATTCAGTTCTGGTCCCTACTCTTCTCGAGTCTATTCAACATGTCTTCATTACCAAGGTACGAGATATACATGCTATGATAAATTTAAAAGTAAAAAGGTTTTATGACATTTCATATCATCTCATAATTTACAGATAATAAGATTCTCCGGACTATAAGACGCATTCTAAATTTATTTATTGACTATTTTTGTAACAAAATTTTTATCACGCCGCACCGGGTTATGCCACTTTAACGTTGGTATCGGACCTACATTTATCTATTTTTGTTTTGTGCACTAAATGAACTGTGAAATTATTACGGAGAGATCAAATAGGTACAGAAAAATTAAAAATATATAAGTAATGTTTTGTTTTTACTTCCTTTCTTTTAACTCGTGGCATCTGCTTGCTTGCCGGCTTGCCGGGTGAAAAAACTTTGGATCACTTTTTAACCCTTTTCCCGTGATCCAATTGAGTTGAAACTTGGCAAATAGACTCGTGGCGACAATCAAGAAGATCTATCAAATTTCCGTTAAAAAAAATTAATAATTATAGTATAATTTCGGATTTTTAGAAATTTTATTGGTTTTTTCAAATTGGAATCATTAGAAAAGTTTTATTACTAGCTTAGCGGCCCGATAACGTCGCGGAATATTTTCTAAATTTGAATTACTCCGTCGGTATTCATAATAGGTACTTCACCACGAATGTCGAAAATCTAAATAGACTGACAAATGTTTTTAGAATTTAATCTTCAAAGCATGAAGTGTCTTATCAAAGCTCAAAACATCTGACATTTTAGAAATATATTAAATTACTGTAAGTTTAGTTTTATGTTATATGTTTTAATTCGTCTTTAATTATTGTTATATTTTACAAAGAAAGGGAGTATAATAAAAACTTGGTTTTTATGGGTTACTTTTTTTATGTATTATTTTGTATCCAGCATTCTGTTATTCTGTATCATTAAAAATAAAGTAAAATAAATAAAATCAATGGAAAACTCGCTGTTGAACTGATTTTAGGTGGCGTGCAATTCTGGTGGAAAGCACTGCTTGGCCCTCACCGCCGAGGGCGCCGTGTACAGCTGGGGCGAAGGGGAGGACGGGAAGTTGGGGCACGGCAACAGGGTGTAAGTCACCTCTTATTCTTGTTAATTGCATTTTATTAACTGTTATATTGATTTTATATCTCGGATTTACCTCGGACGGCAGCTGCGGGCCAGAAGTCAAATGACAGATATGTATGTAAAAAAGGATATGTATGTCCAGACTCGAAAAGATATGAAAAGACTGCGGTATATCCAAATTAACCATGATCTTGGCTTGTGAGGAGTCTAGTGCACTCAATATTTCATTATGGCATGGAATCATGGACTTTAAAAGCAAAAGAGCGATGGTGGATTAATTCCTTTGAGACGTTGTGTTGGATATATGCGTGTTGCTTGTACCATGGACAGAGAGATGCACAAATGTCTCCGTATTACAAGAACTCAAAATCAAGGAGAGACTCTCAGATACCTGTCTGAGAAAATATCCTGGAGAAGCTTGTTGTGATGGGCTATGTCGAGGGTCAAAAAGGAAGAAGAAGATCCTCCACTCGTCGGAACAACAAAGTGGAACAAGATACAAGCACTTCACTTGTTACAGCACTGAGTTCTGCAGGATGCCGGGAAAGATGGAGAAGAAAAGTCAAGAGGGCGGGAGGTCATAAGATGATATCGATTTTACTTTTACATCTTTCTTAATTTGCAGACAATACGATAGACCCAAGCTCATCAACGCGTTAGTGGGGATAGAGGTGACGCACGTGGCATGTGGAGGCGCTCACTCGGCTTGCATCACCGCGGCCGGTCAGCTCTACACCTGGGGCAAGGGACGCTACGGACGCCTGGGACACGGTGATTCGGAAGATCAACTGGTGCCCAAGCTGGTTAGTATTTATTAAAGTTTCTCTTTTAAGATACTGTTATAGATTCGCAGCGATGGGAAATAACATGAAACACTATAAACTTTTATTGATTACACAGAGTCAATGGACACAATTATAACTAGAATATTATTCACATTGATTTGTTACTAGGATATTCTGCACGCAGGTAGGTACTCTGCTACTTTTTCACTGGTGTTGGGAAATCCTCGATTATGTACAGTTCCTTTTCTTTCTAGTCTCAAGAGAATACCTTAAACTAAGGATCTATTTTATGTAAACCGACATTAATTTGTAAACCATGTGGTTTAACGAAATTTACAGTATTTAACAGAAATTTTCTTCTTTTTCATCAACCAATTAATTAAGCATCATGCCGTTTCTCTGCAGAGATGATAGAACGCCACATTCTTCTGTTCCAATCCTCTGTGGCACTTTTTCCTCGTCCATTTTCCTACATCTTCTCATGTTTGCCATGCCAGGTCTCTCTGCCATTAATATTACCACTCTTTTGCTTTTGACACTCTGAATCCAGAAAATTATATGAACCCTGTCAGTAAGATTGAGCATATTCATCTTGTGTAACATGTGCACATTGTCAAGATGACTTGTACCAGGTCTTGCGACATTGACAAACCGTTCGCTTAGTATGGTATGTGGCCAAAATATGGTATTTGTGTTTCAGGTGGAGGCCCTGTTCGGGTACCGCGTGGTGGATGTGGCGTGTGGCTCCGGGGATGCTCAAACCCTGTGTGTCACGGATGACGATAATGTGTGGTCTTGGGGAGATGGGGACTACGGCAAGCTGGGTAAGCCCTGTTATTCCGATATCCTCTCATCCGTTTCTATTTTGTAATATTTTACGTTATCGTAGAGGTTTAATGGCCACCGTTACTTCCAGGGCGCGGTGGCTCTGACAACTGCAAGGTTCCCCTCAGAATAGAATCCCTGGCCGGGCTCGGGGTGGCCCGGGTGGAGTGTGGCTCACAGTTCTCTGTGGCCCTGACAAGATCTGGCAGTGTTTACACTTGGTAAATTACATCTAAAATTGTCGCTTTTTTATGAGGTTTACGAGTATTGAGTTTCAGTGATCATTATTCACAATGTTCGCAGGGGGAAGGGAGACTATCACCGCCTCGGCCACGGCAGCGCCGACCATGTGAGGAGACCCAGAAAGGTTCATGCGCTGCAGGGGTACCGAATTATTTCTATCGCAACAGGTATTTACATTAGTCAACGTGCTTTCATGTGGGCTTTTACCTAAGTACATTAATATGTGGAGATTAAATACTTAAAATACAAATACAAATAAGGAAGCATAAGGAAAACATAATATAATAATAATTCAAAAAAAAAGTAATAATATAGAGTGAAATGCAATAGCACAAGCTTAGAAAGCCATATTATAATAAAAATGTTACATAACAGTTAGTTATCTCACTCAACCAACAATCAAAATAAATACCAATCAATTATTTAAGTCCAATTTGACAAATACACTCGGGCCTCGTATAACACGGTTATATGGTTCCACAAAAACCTCGTGTAATACAAATCCGTGTTATACAAGATTTGAAGTTCATACAAAATTAGGGTTTGCCTTCCAAAAAAAAAATCGAAATAGTTTATATGAATATGTACTTTATTTTTTTAATAAAAATATATAAATTTACGTATTTATTGAAAAAAAAACTTTAATAAGACATATAATATAATTTATTATAATCGTAATCATGTATTTTATATATGGATATTTGTATAGTCTTCTTTATTATTCATTTTTTGTATAGTCTTCTCTTTTTTCTTCTTTTTTAATATGTTCATATTAAGTTTATTGATGTAAAAAGCCATATATAAATAAATAAATATAATGCAGCATTCATTCATCATTGCTATTAAGAATATTTCTTAATTTTTACTCTTTTTCGACATCGGTTGTGAGTTTCCATCATCGGAGGAGGTCTCTGAATTTCTTGTGTTTTTAGCCTTCAAAAAATTGGTATAAGCGATTGCCTGCTTTTAGTGTATAAACCATTACGTATTTCCTTCTAAGGTTCCAAAATCTGTTGTAATTCCCTCTTGAATTTCGAACTTCTTTCGATTATAGGATCCTTTTCAATAATTTTTTTTTCTAATTTAATAGCCAATTCCAAGCCCTCATTTATAGTTTTTAATGTGAAACATATAGCTACCTCGCTGCAACTGCTTTCTGAGTCATTAATTGTGGTAGTTTTATTCAAAGTTTCGATTAATTGAAACGAAATTGACAAGTCTGTGCTGAGTGAGATAATCATGACTAATGATATGTTCTGTCATGGACGCAATCTACAAATCAAACATTATTTAATTCATTTATTTTTCTGAAACCGTGTTATAAAAAGCGTGTTGTATAAAAAATATGCCAATGTATTCATCCGTGTTATATAAAACCGTGTTATACGAGACCCAAGTGTCCTAGTAATCTTTGAATACACCTTTTAAATTATGTTTCAATATTTTAAAGTTGTTGGCAAAGTTGTCAAGTTTCTCGTACCTGTTTGTTAGTCTAGGAAGCTTTTGCAGTGGGGAATTAAAGATGTAGTTGGTAGCTGCAGTTTCCATGGCAAAACATGCGTGACTTCTAGTTACGCGAGACGGGACACGCAAGTAGACATGTTCTAGTAGTTGAGGACAGTCGATAGTACCATTTATTTAATTTGTGTAAAAAGAGAAAGTCTGGCACTATTCTTCTAGTCTTTGGTTTATCAAGAATGTATATTATGCAAGGTATTTGTGTACATCTTAATAAAAGATAGCAAAAGTAAAATTATAGTGAGTGAAATATAGTTATTAATAAATAAAACATGTGATGATCTCAAAATTAAAGTTTAATATTCGAGGGCTATTTGAAAAGTAAGCTGTGTTATTGCTTAGCATGAGTAGTTGGAGGGGGGGTAGCATTGCGCATTGCCGCATGCAGTGGTTCAGTACGCTTCCAGCTGTGCAAGGTAGAGCGTCGTACTGAGTGTTCGCTTGTTATAACCTCAAAACGTGAGTGCCGCAATAGAAAATCCTGCTTAATGTGAAATACGTAGTGTAATAAAATTTCCTCTAGTGAAAAATTAGCTGGTAATGAAGTCTGCCATAAGACTTGTAAGAAAAGCTAAGAAGAGCCATCCATAACATACGCCATGGTCTTCTGCCATCTGGCGTTGTGTTTTTGCATGACAATGCTTCATAGTGTTCGGAGAGCACAAAACATTTTGAGAAAATTTAGATGGAACGTTTTTGACCATCCCTCATATAGCCCGGACTTGGCTCCAAGTGATTTTCATCTATTCTCCAATAAGTGGCTCGCGTCCCGGCACTTCGCTGATGATGGAGATCTTCAAAACACTGTGACAGGTTGGCTACGTTCACTGGAATTCCAAAATTGGTGTGGAAAAATAAATAAAAGTAAATAATTCAAGATGTGTGTAATAAAATATTTATGTATATGCTGGTTTAATTTTTATAGCCAAACAGCTCACATTCCGAATAGCTCTCATATTTCTCAATCTCACGCAGACCTAATTTTCATTTTCCATAATTAGACACACAAACTACTTTAAGGCTAATGTACACATTATCATTGCTTCATTTTCTATCTAGGGTCTCTGCATTGTGTAGCGTGTAGTGATGCAGGGGAAGTTTTCACATGGGGTGATAATGATGAGGGTCAGTTGGGTGACGGAACCACGGCGGCAGCCCAGAGACCTCGACCTGTACTGGCCTTGCAAGTGAGTCATACGTTTAACCTATTTTCATTTATGTTAAGAATAATAATACTGAATCGTGACCTCAATACTCCGATTCTTTACAATGCGGTGTTGCAGCCAGGTACTCCTGCCGTCCATTTATCAAAATAAGTGCAAATATAGGTAATTAACGATCTACTTGATGAAAGACACTGTTACGTTCTAAAGCGATGTTGAAGATTGGAATACACGCAGAAAGCAAGTATAGCAACGTAGGACAGAGGAGGATAGAAGCGTTTTTAGAAACTGCAAGAGAATATTTGATTTCTTGAATATTTAAACAAAATGGATATGCCTTTGAACAATGTATTCGGTAATTGACTGAACTGACTAAACTCAACTAAAGTTTGAACAGTGAACCTTGGAATGACATCAAAATTAATTCAGTTCAAATAAATTGAGTATCACAAGGATGTGGACTCGGGATTTGAATATTCCCTGCATAACTGTGTAAGAATGGTCAATAAGACCATTCTTTCTTACAGACTATAACTGGTCGTCAATAGAAGACCAAAAAATTAGAAATTTTTTACAAATGAATTTTTTTAAGACTTATTTTTATCAAATAGCATTGACATGTACAATGTTCACCTCAGCACAGGCTGAGTATTAGAAATAAATAAATCAATTATTATGAAATAAATAAAAAAATATTATTAATAAAATATTTTTATTATCATCATCTTATTATTTAAATTATGATGTTAATTTTTTAGCGACGGTAATTTAGAGAATGGGCGAAGGGAAAAGTATGGGAATTTCAAATATTTATTTAAAACTTTATATTTGGGAACATTGAGTTGAAAACAATAAATGCTCTCCTTTTAAATTTTTAAAACTTGAAAATCAGCCTTTAATAACACTTCACACAGAAATATGCACAAGCCTTCTGTCCGGAGACTTGTGAGACTATAATGGTATATGTACGATGACGAACGTCTCGCCACCATCGCACACGGGTCGGATATTAGAAAGAATTTTTTTAGAAAAGATTGTCCGTCCAATCGCCGCCGACAATGATTGATAACAAATGACCCCCGAGATATACTGGGCCAAAGCTAACTACGACACAGTGGACAAATTGTACTTGCGGTTTCCTGGTAAGTCGGGTGCCGCTTCAATCGAGATTCTCCTGGCTTCGTCGAATCCGGAACAGTTGGTGTGTCTCTTCCGGAAGGCTAAATTGAACTGATGTTGAACACACACGAAGAGGAATGTCCGTTCTCACCGAAAAAATGACACCTGATACACATGTCAACTGTCACTGTGCAGATTTTTAAAAATTCGAATCCTGGCTAGCGATTGGCGCAGAACACATTGGGTGACAGTTCAACCAACCAAAATTGCGGCGCGGCCCGCACGCGGTGATTACGAAACAGTATATGATAAATATAATTTCACATTTCAGGGTAAGAAGATCAGCATGGTTGCGTGCGGCTCGGCGCACACGGTGGCTCTGTGCCGTGAGACAGCCCGCGTTCCTCGTGCGCCGTGCGTGCCACCGCTAGAACTACACCTGCTGCACTCACTTCCAGCGTCTGCCCTGCTCAACAGACTGGTGAGTCGCATTATTCACAAATAGCTCCCCGCAAGATAATTGGGAAAAGTGAATGCTTGTAATAAATGTCATGTTGTTTCACGCAGGTGTTGCTTCACCAAGGAGCGGAGATGATAATCCCCGTCATCTCCATGCTGACCACTAAGACTATAGAGAAACTGCGCTCTCTTCTTCCCTACCACTCCAAGGAAGCAGCCTTCCGAAAGGTTGGTCCATCAATTAAAACTTAATGTATGGTCAAATAATAATCTATTATGAAGCTTACTGCCCAATACATGTTTAATATTATCATATTTATTATTTGCTAGCTGAAGTGAGTCACTTCCAGTTGGTTTATGATAAAAGTTCTCAGTTACTACAGAGATAAAAGCTATAATTTATAATATAGTTAAAGGTTTCAATAAAAATTATGTGAATACTTCACGAATCTAGGTAAAATATAAAACGAGATGCGTTTTGCCTTATGAGGGGATTATCAATCTATATTTTTTACATTCAACAACTAGTATTTATATGAAAGCTATTGAAAGTAACAGCTATACAATTTTCAGAATTTAAGTAGGTTTATTTATTTTGGCACGATTTTGATAAACAATTTTGTTCAAGCACTAATACAACATGGAAAAGGTATAAAATTAGAGCTATAAAATTTGGTATAAATGAGATAGGGACAGCATTATTCATAATAATATTTTTATATGTAGGTATGTTCTAAGAATACAATTACTGGCATTTGTCCCCGAGGGGATGATTAATTAATTAAAATAAATTATAGAAGTCTAACAGAGACGAAGCTATGAATATGAGAAACGTGTGTGAAAGTCTCTGTGAGACTTCTATAATTTATCTTATTCATATTAATTCTTGGATTTTTTATTTTCACATGTGTAATTATGAAGTTCTATAAACTTATCTCCAAAACAATAAATCGGCTAGGTGAACTTAAATGGAGCACTCTCAAAAATAACACTGGTTTTGACTATTGCTAGTCTTGTTGGGGGGTGAAAACGATTGAGGTAGAGTGCGACCAATATAAATTGTCGTGCGAGGGAGGGCGTCCCTGTCGCGAAACAGAAGTTGCCAGGGTTTAAATTTATTACACAATACATAATATACAGAGTATCCGGTACATTGACAAATATATTTTATGATATTGTAATAGAAATTTGGTTGAGCAACACTAAAGAAACAAACCAGTAATGGCGGCCGCTCTATCGAGAGTCCTGTCAAACGGTAATATTGATTCATTTTTTGCTTTTTCAGCTTAGCAAAACTTTAAAACTACATTGGCAATTGTTCTTGCACCACCTGCAAGATGTTGCAAGACTGTTTTGGACATAATTCAGTGTATATTGGAAATCAAGATGTCACAGCTCACGAGATTGAACTGAATGACAGAGAGAGGGGTTACCGCCAGGTGCGGACGGGGCGGGTTTTAGTTCCAAAGTCGCCGCACGCCAATTTACGTTGGTCAAGCTCTACCATGGAAAATGGCGGCCTACATCTCCCACATACAAGTAGCATGAATCATGTCTTTAAGGATGCCTCACCAGTAAGAATAACGTCAGAATCACTGATCACACTCCCCGTGCTAGTTGAGAAAGATAAAAATATGTAGGTGAAGTAACAAACATAAAAAATATAGTACAATAATTACACGTTAGTAGTAACAGTGTAAAACAAAATAAAATTTTATGTAACAGGTGGTGATGAGCACAATGGTGCGCGACCGGCAGCACGGACCTGTGGTCGAGCTCCGTCGCTTGGGACGGCGCGCTCGCACCCCGGCAGCTCCATCGCGCTCGGTGTTTGCGCAGATGGTCCAGCGCCTGCCGCTGCTGACACACGAGGCCCTTGCGCTCCCCCATCGCGTCTGGAAGGTGAAGTTTGTTGGTGAGTACAATATTTTTTTCAAATGTAAACAGGCTCAACAGAAAGAGAAGGACTTGTTGTTTGAATATCATGTTTTAATTCAGCGTTACTGAATTCTTATGCTTCTTCTTCTTCTTCAATGGGCCCTCATTATGAGGATGACGTCTGCCGTGTTTTATTGGTTTAATTGGCCATGGCAGTGGCTTGTGGGTGGGAATGTTTAAATGAGTGCACAACCTCTTGAGTGCACAACTCTTGGAATAACAAGAGTTTCGGTCCAGTAGCAAGGATGATCCGAGAGGATTGGAGGTAATTTTGTAATTGTAATTTTGCAGCCTTTTCTGGTCTATGTACAGGGATTTGCATAGTCCTTAGTATAGTAGGTATCCGGGTAAGACCATAGCACCGGGGAAGCACCATTGGCGATAGCATACAATGATTAGCACATTATTTAATGAAGCAATTTACTTATTGTTAAAATTAGTTGTTGTAGCACATGCAAGTAGGAATGGGTAAAAAATATCGATATATCAATATATCAATATTGATATATCGATATTTATATATATCGATATACCTTTTTTGTTTTTGGTAATCGATATTTTTTCCGGTGACCTTTTTTTTTTTTGGTCGCCTAAAGCTTATTCCCCTTACATTTTTGAAAAAATAATATCGATAAATATCGATATATTTTTCTCAATGCATATCGATTATTTTCGATACTTTTTTAAAATATCGATTCGATATATATCGATATTTTTTTTTCATTTACCCATCCCTACATGCAAGTATCAATTTCTGTTTCACGCACACGCAATGCGTTCAACATAGGGGACGATTATGACAACGCTTTTGGGAGATGAGTTCCTATACATTTATTAAATGTATACAATATGCTGTTCCTGCATTGACGAATTACCAAATGGCGTGTTCTTCCTCAGGCGAGAGTGTAGACGACTGTGGTGGTGGATACAGCGAATCCATAGCTGAGATGTGCGAGGAGTTGCAGAGCGGCGCCGCCCCTCTCCTAATCAGGACCCCCAACGGCCGAGCTGACCAAGGAGCTTCCAGGGATTGCCTCCTCCTCGATCCCAGCGCATCCTCCGTGCTTAATCTCAACATGTACCGCTTCCTGGGTGAATATTTAACTTTTAGATCTTTTCTTTTAGATTCATTACGTATACTTTATTTTTGTGTAATAGAGTTATTGTGTAATAGAGGTTATACATTATTTAGTTATTGTGTAATAGATGTAATAAATAGGCACACCGTAACGCAGTGAGTCTATTCATGAGCTGAGCGATCATGTCAATATATTTAATGACAGCATTAAAAGCATCAATAATTCTGTGACAGTTTATGCAATACAAATTTTTCATATTATTAATATTTAAAGCATGAACTTTGTGGTCAGACATTTTAACAAAATGTTATTTATGTTAGTATATAACCACTTAAAATTACTTTTTTGTCTACCGGTTTCGAGACGTAACCCGTCTCATCGTCAGGACAACCAGTACACTTCAAGTTTGTGTTTTCTGGGGTATTATGCCGTGTTGTTACGACCTTTTGTGCCGATGTTTTGGATCCCATTGCAGGGTCACATCAGCCCTGATGATGGACAAACTTGAAGATTCTGAGTGGCTGTGAAAACCTTAGAACATTCTTAGATGAAAACCTTAGAACATAGACACTAGCATATAAATATCACTACACACCACACCATAGTATTACTTACTCACTAACACCTTCACAAAATACTCTTCACACGCATGTTACTCTACCTAAAGACCAACATGCACTAAGTTTCTTAACAAAAGGATTAAGAATTTGAGTAGAGGAGAGAGGGTGACGGGGCGGGGTCTACAGAGGGCGTTGATAAATTTTGGCTTTACCTGATAATTTTAACCAAACAGCAGTGTGTAGTGATATTTACATGCTAGTATAGTGATTTTCCTGATGAAGAGACGGGTTACGTCTCGAAACCGGTAGTCCAAAAAGTAATTTTTAGTGGTTATGCGCTAACATAAATAAAATATTTTTCATCTCAGTCCTAAAATAACATTTTTTATTAACCAAATGAATCTATTTCAAACCGCCTGGTGAAAATTTTTAGGTGTTCTAATGGGCATAGCCATCCGCACGGGGTCTCCTCTGGGGCTCCACATGGCGGAGGGAGTGTGGAGGCAGCTCGGGGGGCAGGCCCTTCGCCCCCGGGATCTGGCGGAGGTGGATGCCGGATTTCTGCCCGCGCTGCTCTGCATCAGAGACATGCCGCCTGACAATAATGTGAGAGATAATGATACATACATATTTACTCCCTTTATATTAACTCGTGGTGTCTGCTTGCTTGCTTGCCGTCAAAAAAATTTTGGATCGATTTTTGACCCTTTTCCTGTGATCCAATCGAGCTGAAACTTGGCAAGTAGACTCGTGGCGACGATCAAGAAGATCTGTCAAATTTTCGTTAAAAAAAATTAATAATTATAGTATAATTTCGGATTTTTAGAAATTTTATTGGTTTTTTCAAATTGGAATCATTAGAAAAGTTTGATTAGCAACGGCGGCCCGATAATGTCGCGGAATATTTTCTAAATTTGAATTACTCCGTCAGTATACATAATAGGTACTTCACTACGAATGTCGAAAATCTAAATTGACTGACAAATGTTTTTAGAATTTAATCTTCAAAGCATGAAGTGTCTTATCAAAGCTCAAAACATCTGACATTTTAGAAATATATTTAAATTACTGTAAGTTTAGTGTTTTGTTATATATTTTAATTCGTCTTTAATTGTTGTTATATTTTACAAAGAAAGGGAGTATAATAAAAACTTGGTTTTTATGGGTTACTTTTTTTGTGTTGAATATTAAAAAAATTATATACTTTGTGCAAATTATTGAATGGTTTCATATTTTCAGGAGTTCCAATCTCTAGAATTACCATTCTCGACACCTTCGGCCTCAGGAAGGGAGATCCCTCTGTCCAGGAGATATCGACGAATCACTCCAGAAAACAGACATGAATACGTCTCACTGGCGCTCAACTATCGGTCAGAATTTATAATACTTGATTTATTTTTTAATAATATTTTTATATGTACATACTATACTTTTTACTCTCTAGTGCAAGCGGCACTGTCATGGAGGTCTGGATCCGTAATTAAAGAGTGGCATCTAATACAGAATAGTTACAGATATGCGATTCCATAACCGTAACGAGGGGTAGTGTAGCAAGAAATGAAGCACTCCATACTATTACTATTATTTTAGAATTTTATTGATATTGATTGAAAAAAAATCTTTTTTTGAATTCCGATAATGTTGCCAGCGCAACATTTTCTGAAAAATAATAATAAATTTTTATTTTTTTATTAGAGACAACAACATTATTATTTGATGCCTACCTAATGATCTTCTTCTGTGTGGTATATTTTGTTGCGCGGCACGGTACACAACGGAACATCGCACTCATAACACATAATTATGATACACTTTCACACACATACAAATATTTCAAATAAACGCAACAAAATTGTGTGTATTTTTGTTAATAAATCACTATTAGTATTCAATTGAATCATAAACCAACAAAAACTGACAAATATCACGAGACATATTGTATATATTTGTGTATACGTGTACAAATAAATCGAAAATTGAAAAAAAAAATCGTATTTCCCGCGCACTTTGTGCGTGACCTTGAATCTTCTGTGTATAGTTTTCTGGGATATTGTGCCGTGTATATGTGACCTCTCTGGCCAACTTTTCGGATCCCATTGCAGGGTCCATCATCAGGGCTGATGTTGGCCAGAGAGGTCACATATACACGGCAGAATATCCCAGAAAACTATACACAAAAGATTCTGAACGGCCATGAAAACTTAAGGACGTGACCTTGAATGATGGAATATTTGAATTTCGATTGCGCAACATGCGTTCGTGGCAGTTCGGGGCGACATCTACAACTTTTCTATACGATTTTGACGGCAGAAAACTTCTGTTTTGATTGTTGATTTAAAATATAATCGGTGATGTTTTTGAGTTGAAAATGGAACGACAGGTCACCACGGGATTTCTCTACTGGGAAAAATCACGTTTTTGAAATTCGATACGCGGCCCCTGAAAAATAATTAATTACGTTCTGTACGCACATGTGCGGCCTGGCCCGGGGGGCCTAAGAACTTTGAAATTGGTATATATATGTATGTGTATTTATTGTCGATTTTTTTATGGTATATTTTATTTTAACTATTTAATAGCTGTTCTTTTCCCTTTTCTTCTTTTTTCTTTATTACTTTAATTATTTCTCTTTTTCTTTTTTCCTTCTTTATATTTTCTCTCCATGTACAATATAACATATATGTAATTTTCAAACTATATGGCGGACCAGGTCTTGCACTAAAAACCTGGTTACGCTAGAATAAACATTATTATTATTATTATTTTTTTTTTTATATATATTCTAAGAACACAATTACTGGATTTTATCCACAGAAGGATAATCATTAAATCAAGGCTCTCAGAGACTAAGCTTTTATGGGTAACGTGTATGTAAGTCTTTATGGGGTGGCCACAGGGCATACTACATGTATTAGCTGACTCAAGTAATCACATTACACAATGAAATATTCAAAATTCCACCGTAAGAACATCCACACATCAAATTTTTTAAAGTGTCAAAATTCCATTGTGTACTGCTAGTCTTGGCCTCGGTGACATATTATGCCTAATAGAAATTATTGCATTCAAAGCGCCGTTCACCTTATTCCCCGCAGTCACCCTCCTCTCGATATCTTTCTCATTCTTCCCTCTTCTATCGAATATACTTCTGAAATACACAGACTCATCTACTTACCCCAGTTCCTAACATTCATTGCCTTCTAGTATTTCACACGTTGTCTTACTTTCCTCCATCTCGAGTACCGTCTTTTTTGTCTTTTTAACATCATAATAAGTTCATTTTTCTTTAATAAATTATACATCCTGCTTACTAGATTCTGTAAGGCCCAGTTATTTCAAGTTGGATTAAAATAAAAGTTCATTTAAAGCATAGATTTTTATGGAAATGGATCGTATGATTCGTGGAGAACTCATAAATCTATGCTTTTAACGAACTTTTACTTCAATCCAACTTGAAACAACCGGCCCTAAGTCTTGTTCGCTATTTGCCTTTAATACTGCAACATCCGCTTATAGCAAACAGCATACATACAATCAAATTGCTCATCTTCACACCTATATTTATACAGTAAAAACCCGTTTATTTGAACCCCGATAATGCGAAATTCGCCATAATTCGAAATTTTTAAAACCCACCAGTCCCAAAATGCTAATTACATAGTAGATTAACCCCGATAATCCGAAAACCCCGGTAATTCGTAATTCGAAATAATTTTTAGCCCCTTGCGCCATAAATCAACACGTTTTAGTTCACATAATTCGATTTTTTTTTAAATTTGAAAAAATTATTTCGATTTTTTCGCAAGTGAGAACAACATATATGTCAATTCGGATACTTTAGTGATAGAAATGTGGTGGTCTTTGTATTAGCATAATAAATATTCCGTTTTTGAAATGATATTTGTTGAAATATGCAAAAATGCAGACATTTTTCACTAAATTAATGACTTTTTTCACGAGTTTTACTATTTTTGGCGAATTTTGCAATCGTATTTTGATTTTTAATTTTTTTGTTGTGCCTCGAATTTCGAATTAGCGAGGTTTTACTGTTCAATACAAAATGCAACACATTATTTCATAGCTGCTAGGTATGATTTATTAAAAAAAAGTCAATGTTATTTTTCATATTCTTTCCACAGGTCTCATAGCCATTTTATTTTTAATTAGTGTATGTCCTCTGTTTCCTTCCACACCAAGCACATAACAAAAAGTGCTTTTTTTCAGTCTCCACGAGTTTGATGAGCAGGCGGCAGCAGTGAGGGACGGGGCCTCCCGCGTGGTGCCCGGGCCCCTGCTGTCCCTGTTCAGCGCCGCAGAGCTGGAAGCCCTCGTATGCGGGTCACCTGATATTCCACTCAACGCCCTTAGATCTCTCGCCACTTATAAGGGTAAATGAATCGAGAATATTACTACGCGTATTTTTTAATAGCGTCCAAAGACCCATTAATAAATAATGTGGTTTGAACTTTGAATTTTACTTATACATATTAAATTCAACACTTTGTACTTCTGTATTTTCTCAATGATTCAACCGTTTTAAAGAGCTCATAAACAGACTTACTTCATAGAAAACCTAACCTTACCTAATCTTTATTTTGATCTAGAAAATACGTCTGCGAAAAAAAATATTGTATACAATAAGAGTATAAAAATGACATTGAAATTCAACATTTTAAATTCCCGCCAAAACACATCATTTCACTAGCATGAGTATGTGCGTCACAGTTATATGGTACCCAGATGTACAAATACTACAGCACGATACCAAATGTTTTAATATATTAGTATTTTTAAGATTTTTATAATAAAAATTATGAATGAAAATATTACCCCACATTATCCATACTGATTCACAGAATATAATTAAAATTTATGAATCTATTTCATATATTTCATCAATATTTGTAATACGTGAAATTTGTTATTGTGTCGTCTAACATCCTTTTTCTATTTACCCTAATTACCCATGCAGGTGTGGAAGCCACGTCTCCGCTGGTGCAGTGGTTCTGGGAGGTAATGGAAGAGCTGAGCAGTGCGGAGCGCGCCCTGTTCCTGCGATTCGTGTGGGGTCGCACGCGTCTGCCCCGCTCGCAGGCGGACTTCCGCGGCCGAGACTTTGTCCTGCAGGTGCTGGACAAGTACCAGCCTGCCGATCACTTCCTGCCTGAGAGCTACACCTGCTTCTTCCTGCTGAAGATGCCGCGCTACTCCTGCAAAATGGTCCTTAGAGAGAAACTCAGGTATTTTTTTTTTCAACCAGTTTTACGCAAATCACTATAAAGTCATTGGTGTCACGTTAACTCCTTTTATTATTTATAATCTGTTGAGCTGTTAATATAAGCTGTGCAAATCTTTTTTGCTAAAGGGGGGGTAGGGTTAATTCGTACAAAAAAAGGCATGTTTTTGTGAATTTTTTGTGACGACACAGTTAAAATCTCTTTATTAAAACCAATAATACATTAAAGTATGATATTTGAAATTCGAAATATTAAGAAATACGGCAATGGCAGCAATTATTCGGACGTGTCTCGGAAAAAAGTAGAATTGCGGTGTCCATCATAACCTGGTACTAAATCATCTGAAATCATAAAATCAAAGTTCATTCGTTAGATAATAGATTTTCCCAGGTAACGCTGGGAGGGTTTTTTGAAATTTCAATTTTTCAATTTTTTGGAACACTTTGAAGGGAAAAACGCGATTTTTTGCGAAAAATATCGACTAATTTGTTATTAAAAAATAAAAATTAATAACAAATTTGAAAAAAACTCGGCATCGTTACCTCGTAAATTATGTACAGAAATAGTATTCAAAATTTCAAAAGGATCGGTGCAGTAGTTTTGAAGTTATGATGAACACCGACTTTGAAAACGTGACATGTGGGGAAAACGATTTAAAGTTTTGCACACTGTAAAATTCAAAATAAAACTCAACACTTATTTTATACTTGCACATAATCGTCGATGCCATGTTCACACGGCAAAGAGCTTTCATCATCATCATCTGTTTGTCCTTGTCTACGCAAAACTCTTCCAATGCAAATAGCACGTCCAGTAGTCCTCAGGTGAGCGCGTCTCTTAGCTGCCCGAGCAGGTATAGAAAATCAGTCTGAGTATAGCTCAAATGTTCATAATTTCGTCAATTTTGCTCCGATTGACTTGAAATTTTGACACAATATTCTTACGATGTTATACATTCATTTAAAAAATTAAAAATAAAATGCAAAAAAAAAAGTTAAAAACCTTACCCCTCCCTTAAAGAACAAGTTTCTTCCAGATTTAAGATGTTGTTGAAAATGTTTATTTCTCTAAAACTGCATTTTTTAAATCTTCTTGTGAAACATTGGCTAAGAGATTAATTCCCAAATATTTACTCTTTAATCACCTTCTAGATACGCCATCCATTTCTGCAAGAGCATAGACACGGACGAGTACGCACGCGTGGCACTGTCAGCCGCGGACCGCGCATCCTCGGAAGAGAGTGGGAACGAAGAAGACCGCGGCTAGTGGCTCCTCAACATGCAGCTGAACAGTAAAGCCAAAGAATGCAAATTGTTCATTCAGTCATTATTTTACAAAGTTTATAGTACTCCTGTCTCAGAATTGTGTCTTGTCTACTCTATTATATTATGTAAAATGCTATAATAATTATACATACAATCAGTGATGAAGTATATAAGAAGCCTCTTAAAATAATATTTCAGCATATTAAGTTTATTGAGAAAAATTTAAATATAACTTCTTTTAAAATCAAAGAAAATAATAACAGTAAGCCCGGTTATTATGTTCGACGGTTATTAGAATCAGCCTTATATTGTGCTCAATTTTCAACTGACGGAGTAAAACACCAAAAACACGCGTCTTTTTCGTCGCTTTTTAGACTTAGGTTATTGGTTATTAAAATTAAAAATAATTTGTAATTTGTACCTATTTCTAGTTATGCTTTGGAGTGAAATAACAAGCAATAATAGTGTTAACCAACCGTTTAATTTCTTGCGTTATTTCTGCATTTCCAATGGTGTGTAGCCAGTGATTATATTTATAAATCTAGGATTACAGACTTCGGAAAGCCTGCATTCTTTCCTTTATAAACTTTAGATTTAATTTTTCTCGGACCTTGGTTAAAATCGGTCGCTATAACCATATATGAACTATATGTACTTGGGTTATTTTTACTGTAATATAACGAGCAGTTTAAATCTGTTCCATACCTCAAAATGTCAAAATGAGTTATAATGGCTTTTACTGCTTGAAATTTTTTTAATTAGTAACTTATCTTAAATTAAACGATTTAAAAATGTGTTCGATATAGTATTTGTTTTATGTACAATAAATTAATAGTTTACCTAAATATAGGTGTTAAAAGCACTTGTGTAGATCATAGTTTTCGGATAATCGAATTGCCGAATGAATCAAAGTGTTCGAAAACCAATGAGATCATAATAACCGGCGCTTATTGTAATAAAGGACTTGTCCGTCCTGTCAGAATGCACACAATATCTGAGAACATTTATTGTTTATACAATAGATCTTTAGAAGTATTGACTAAATTTAATAGATCCATTTTGGCCTTAATGTCACTCCTTCTGTTATATTACAAATTATATCAAAACTATTTATATACATACAGAGCTTCTTTTAATACAAAGTTAAAAGTTGGAATATAGTTGAGATCTTGAATTTTTTCATGAAATAAACGTGTCAAGCTCACATCCAAAAAAATATGTAATATCAGAAAAAGCAACAAAACAAATGCGTTATATTCTTTACGGGGACTACATATTTTATTCGATACCCATAAACATTAATATACATGTGAAATCACTTTATTTAGAAATAAATCATTGCTAGACAGTTTCAGATATTTTTCATTTTTTACCACAGGAAACCTCAATCATTGTGAAGCTCAAAACAATTTTTTCTGTCGCCATCTTGGATCTAGGTGATTATAAAACTTACAAGTTTTGTTAAGTAGTACCAATAGGCTTTTATCTGGCCTTATATCTGGTCCCCTAGTCGATAATTAGATATTATTGTATTATTATTACAATTAAACCTTAAAATAATCAAAAATTGAAATTTTTTAAATTCAAGGTCATTTAAGTCATGGTTTATATGATATTTTCTATCATTTCATAACCCTTTTATGTTTTCTTTGAGTTATTGAAAACCATAACCTTTTATGGGAGGAGGACGCTATTTTTTTTCAAAATCTCCACAAAGACCTTTTTTGTCTGGCGCTGCGAATAAATTTGAACCTAGATTCAAGATGATGTGAGCTAAAAAAATTAAATTCACACCAATGGGGTTACCTATGATAAAAAAATATATCTAAGATGGTCAAGCAACACCTAGGTAATTTATTTTTTCACTTTTGGGAATTTCATGTGTTCAACAGGCCAAAACACTCACAAAAATTAAAATGTGCTCCGTCAGGTAGGTAATGAACTTGGTGAATTCCAGCACTTACTTGGTAACCTACCTGACAATTTGAATTTTAAAAAAAAAGTGTACACCTCATACCTGCCTACACAAAGTGTATTTTAATATAACGCAATACAAAGTAGTAAAAATTTTCCCACAAATTAAATTATAAAATGTCAAAATTAAATGTTATCAGACATTTCAAGGATAGGTTTAAAAAACTGCTCTGAGCTGGAATCGTACGATTGCCATGTTGATAATGTATATTTGAAATTCATCTTGACAAATATAAATGCAGTAGAGATTATTTAAATTATTATACAAGTGAATTTCAGCTTTATACTATGACAAACTTATATAAAACTAAAACTCTGTATGTGTATACCTAATATGTATTTGTATTTCTATCTTTGTAGTCAGGGATCACCAAAACAAACACATAATGATCTTTAAAGTAATGTCTTTGTAAAATTATTTTATTATAATTATTTTATTTTTATTAACATAATTTTTATAATGCTTTAATATAAATCTCTATATGAGTTCATTCTGAGGCTACTGCATATTATAAAAAATCGGATTTTTTGACTAAAAGAATTCTAAATTTCCAACAGATGTCATTGAAATAACCATGATATTATTATAAGGACCAAATCTCGTTAATTGTATTAATTTTAATAATTCTTTCTTTTGTTAATATTCTGTGAAATTGTTAGGAGTATTCACGAAGATACTCTGAGCGCTTGGCTTCTACTAAATATTTTTCTATGATTATATCATACCAAAATTTAAATTATTGATACACTATGGAATATATATTTTTTCAAATGCCCAAATAATTTATTCAAATGAGTATATTTACTGACATCTATTTTAAGACTTGAATCATTATTCCTAGGGTAGATTGCAGAATGCTTATGAGCCGTACATTTTTGCTTTGAAGTTTTATTATTTAATTTTAATTATTTTGTATTACTATTATCGTTTGTTTTAAGTACATATATATTGTAAACATTTTAAGCCATATAAGCTATATGGTTAAGCTTATTTAAGCTATATGGTTTCTTCTTTGTGATCTCACATGCCTTGTGAAATGTGAAATCTTTCTTTTATGTTTACCAGTTATAAATAATTTGTATTCAACCAGTGATTACTGCTAGTTTAATATGTATAAATGTCTAACCTCAAAGTTACTGCTTTAAAAAGTATTTGGAAGCAAAAAATATGCTATTACATAATTATTGTAATAAAATGTATATGTATCTGGTTAATTTTATGATTTAATTTTTGGTGCCACTAGAGATGACTATGATTCCACTTTTAAAAGGCCTTACACTGGCTTCAAAATGGAGTTTAAATTTTTCTTGTTGGCTTTTGATACATTGCATGGGTTTTAGCACGTCTATGTACAAAGAAAATCTTAGTTGACTTAGGGACAAAACATGTTTTCGATCCATCACAAGTCTAATAGCATGCGCAAGTATTAACAGAAGTAGCATGGACATAACTGTAGTCAAACAACTCTTGAAAACTATTAAGTATTTAAAGAAAGATGCCTACCAATGAGTTGTCTTAGTTGTATATTCTTTTCTGGCATATTCTTAGCTAATAATATAATATTTTGGTGAAGATTCCAATTAATAATACGATATTTATGAAAATAATTTATTTAAATTCAAAATAGAATTATGAAAATTGCCAGTTAAAAAAAACTTAAAGCTTTTAATTTAAGAACGGGTCTTCCTTTCTGGCAAGGAAAAACGATCTGTACAAAGGTGCATTTTGTGATTTAAGTAAGTTCCAAAGATGTTTAATGTTATATGTAAGATTATTAAAATATCGAATGAGAGCTATTTGTAAGTGATTGGTGCTATCGTGAATGTTATCCAAACTGATTTTGTATGTTAATGCGTCTACGAGATGGTCTTGGGTGTGAAGGCAGTGCAAAACATATGAGAATATAATCTGACAAGGATGGTCACCCTTTTACTGCGTTTATATGGCTGAGATTTTGATTCAAAGATTTCATAGTGAAAGTCAGTTGGTACTTTTGTATTCAATAGACAACGAGTGACAGCCAACTCTGTACTGTTCTTTACGTGAGTTTCAAGATGAATGATGTTTTAACTCATCCGTTTACACAGACCGTTCCAGTCACATGGAAATAACATTTCTATGTGGTATTTAAGAATGTTTTCACATCGAGAAGATAAAGTTTAGTGAAAATATAACATTCAATGTGGTGATTTTTTTTGAGCTACTCGTTGTCAAGAGTTTCGCTCTTCATTTGATAATTAATTTGGTGACAAATAAGACTCTGTTGAACTTCCTTTACTCAAAGTGCCAATACAATGAAAGTATAACAATCATCTCATCGGTTCGAAGAGTGATAAGGAATCATTCACAATGGATATGCCTTGCCATGCCTTAATATGGAAGTTAAAGACCACTTTCGATCTATCAATTAGGTCACTAGTGGTCAAATTGATCTGTGGGTAACTTTATGTATATATTGTGACTGTAGAATGGAAAATGGTCATCTCGCTCATAACTCCATAAAATATTGTCAATAATTGATCTCCCTTAGGTAACACCACACATGTGATTTTTGACATTTTAGGTTAGTCTCATAAATTGACTGCCCGTTCAAACCCCCTCAGTCCCACATCAGTAGATAATTCATTTTCTGTGTAGTTTTCCGATTACTAGCAGAATATTTCGATCTGTACCTAATTTCTTGTCAATATTTGGATCCTGTTAATGTATCCGTCTACTTGGGTGTTTGTGCATGCATCGAAATATTAGTCAAATACATACACATGCATCTAAATTGCCCACTGGACAGCCTTAAATCTTGCTTAAACCTAGATATATAACAAGCAAAAAAACGAGAAACTGAGAAAATCTAACCTCAATTGACGAGATTTCTGTCTGAAATACTCTGTCATTCATTGGACTATTTATAATAGAATATCAACATAGACATTTTAATATTCTTTGAAGCAACTCACACATTATCTGGATCATTGACACATTGACTTTACTGGCGACATTGTTGCATGATTACTTACTTTATTTGAAAAGTCTCAAATGTAATACACGTAGTATAAAATTTCCAAAATTTGCCTCAGATCAAACACGTGTTTGTATGAGAACCCTTAATAAGTAAGATGAATAGAAATTTTCAATAAATATGTATACTCTGAACATTGATATCACGACCATAACAATTAGATTGGATATGTATACACCAACACAGGTCGAATGAAAATATAGTAGATGTATAAGTAGATCGAAATGAAAATTCCAATGATCGAAAATGGTCAGTCGAAAATCTTGATCAATGTCTTCAGATGCACTTTATAAATGAAAAATTATAATCAAACACAATCACAATTAATGTAAAAATTACAGCAATACCATGTTAATTCGAAATTTGTCATAATTCGAAATTTAAAAATACACAAGTCTCAAAAAGTTAATTTCATAGTAGATTAACCCCGATAATTTGAAAACCCCAATAATTCGTAATTCAAAATAATTTTTGTACCCTTACGCCATAAATAAATACATTTTAATTCACATAATTCGACATTTTTTTAAGAATTTGTAAAAAAACTGATATTGCACGTGATCAGGGTATCCTTTATATATAGATTTTCACATTTTTAAATTTCTCTCTAGTTAATTCTTTTTTCTAATTATTGTTTGTGTCGTTTAAATGTTTAATTTTCTTTGTAAGAAATTATTACAGACTTCTCTTATTATTTCACGTATTTATTGACAATTGTATTTCTAATAACCGTGCCGTTCTGGTCTGAGTCAGAAAAAAGGCGGAATCGAAAGTTAAAATAGAGTGAATATTGAAGAAGTCTTCCATAAATCAAAGACATCTAAATATTTTCGATTACGGTCATCCGAATGTAACGAAATGGAAAAAATATTTCGAATTTTTTGGAAGCGAGAGCAAACATATATATATATATATATATATTTGGTGCTTCAGTAATAGAAATGTCGCGATCTTTGCATAAACATAAATAAGTGCTGCGTTTTCGAAATGATTTCTTGAATTACGTATATGAAAAAAATACATACATTTTTATGTTATAAGATTAACAGTTTTTTTCAGGAGTTTTACGATTTTTGGCAAATTTTGCATTTTTTGGTATCTTGAATTTCGAATTAACAAGATTTTACTGTATCAGTAAAATGCCATAATGTACTAGTCTTCGTTAAAAGAGCAAAATGTGCAGTAGGTGGATATGTTTCATTGCCATCTTTCTCTTCTCCGTTAGTTCTTTGGAAATCCGACCTGGGGTCTGCAGTAAATCGGTATTGTACAAATTAAAATCCATTTTATCGAGATTAAGTGAATCAATGCACTTAAATATATAAATATTTGATCACGCAGAATTAATGATTTTTTTTACACTTAGCTAAGAATTCCATCTAGCACGAGATTCTGTGGTGCAAATTAATTTCTGTAGCAATAAATCCAATTGCGTTAGTGGCTCGGTAATGGTCCCGTTGGTGAATTGCACAAACCTTTAGACCATTCGGTTATAACTTATTTAGAAGTTTACAGGTGTTAGAAGACGCAGAGAAAAGTTTTAATGAATGTGATTTAAAGTGCGTGTAGAAGATGCGAGCGGTCGTGGTACGGCAGTTTGTATTTAATTAGAACTTGATCCAATGTAATACATATTTTTACCTGATATTAACACCAATCAGTAAAGTATGGGGGTAACGTAGTTCACAAATAATAATCAATTAAAAGCCTTAAAATTTCATTACCTTGTAGATTTAGACATTTGCTTTTAGTAAGTTTTTAGATCAGGCAATGAAAGAATTTGTTTGACAGTTCAATTGGTAACACATTACATTCTGTCACCTAAATGCATACATGTACATAGCATTTTTTCTTAATTTCTTACTTTTGGGATAACATCAACTTGACATTTCCAGAAAATCTTTTTTTTTTCTTTTTCTTATAGCTTTGAGTTCTAAGATTAATTTGAGTCATTGCTCATTCGAAAATTCCAAAAATTGGCCGAGTTATAACAGCAATATGAAGCTTGCATGGCAGGTGAGTTTTTAAACGAATTACATTATTCTTTGTCATTTTTAAAAAAAACTCCCCGTTTCAGACATTTGGAGATTATATTTCAAAAACTATTAAGCCAGTTTTGTTCAGATTTTGCGTACATCTTACCAATAACATTATCTACGATGTACCATATAATTTTTTTGATAAAATGCACTGTTTGTTTACATATTATGAAATTAAACTTCAATTGTTTTTAGGAAAAAAAATCAAAATTATTTTTAAACTGATGTCAATTGCACAAAAAAAATATTTTTTCAGTATGCTACATTATAGACATTGCATAATTTAAAAAGAAAATAATTAACATTTATTTCACTCATGGAGAAGGACCTTTGCGAAACAGCGCATAACTCTGCCATTTTGAAATTTTTAAAATAATTTGTGAATGAAAAATATTAACCAATGTATGCCATAAACAAAACAATAGTTACGTCAAAAAAAATTTAATTTAAATGTGTATTTTGATGCCTCAAGGAAGTGTAACCCTTTAATAATATAATTTGCTATTGACCATTATATTTTGCAAAACTTTTTTATTATTGTTGAATAATTAAACACTTACAGTTCAAATACTACCAGCAGTAACACATTGTCCCGACTGTCAGACTTATTCTTTTACCGTAGCAATTTAATTCACCGAAAACTTGGAGAATATCTTCTTAGGTGTCTAATGGGAAATTTTACATTTGAGTTTATCAATTAGGTTAGAACAATTTAACAGATTGTATTTAGTGTAACAAAGATCAAAATATTCGATAAGTAAGATTGTTCACAGGTACAAAATTACGGGGAATACAGAATTGGCGATCAAATTCACAAATGTTGATATACAGTGATCATTTTGATTTAGAGACTTATAAATTCAACACTTTTTAAATCTCCACATCAAGCAGCTACTGATTTTGAATACTTATAAGAAATGTTCTTGAGGATTTTCCTTCTCTGGTGTATAGTGTCTAGCAGGTGCGTGCAGTATAAACATATATTTTGAAAAGAAACCGAAACAAGAGTTATATCTCGTAATATTCATATCACAATAATTAACATATTATTCGGATGAATAAAACACAATATTGTTTATTTCACACAATGACACTTTAATTAAAACATTTTCGATGCTCACTGCAACATCTTCAGTAATATACTAAATATCATCTTAGTATATTACTGAAAATGATGCAGTAAGCATCGAAAACATTTTAATTTTTTAATCAGTGTCATTGTCTAAAGTAAACAACGTTGTCTTTTATTCGCAGTTGATTACAATCATTAATTACATCACCACAAATTTAATCACGAAAATTTTGAAATATTATACTATTCGAATTTTAATATTTCATAATATTCTGCCAAATGAATATTTCATTTAGATTTTTTTTTCCAAATACATATATATTTAAATAAAAGTCATGCTTCTTGTTCTAACTGCACGCCCGGGGTATCTAGTATATATAATTAGAATCTGCAGATTTTTTAATGAATGTGAATGCGTTGTGAGAAAAAAGGGGTAATTATAATAATCGTAGTACAAAAATCTAATGAATTTTGGAACATAGATATTTCTGCTTCTTGCAAATGATGAAAATTATGTCATGTTCTCTTGTTTTTTTTATTGTTTTTTTTTAGTGAATGATTGTGGTGTGTGGTTTATAAAGATAGTTGTATATGGCACAACATCAGGTAATTGCAGTGGGTAATGCACTATTTCAGATCTGATATATTACGAACTAAATCCTTTTTTAAATATTATATGGCACATTTCTCTTTAGCTACGCTTCGAGATGGCAGCGCAACATACAAGCAATTTATATTTATTAACACTATTTAAATAATTTTCAGTTGTTTATTTGCTTAATATTTGTGCTAATTTGATATTATATGAAGTAATGAGTCAATCCGTATGTTTGTATATTACTAGTATTAATTATGTATTATTTAATGAAAGGATCACACAAAATAATGTATGTGTTTTTATTTTATGATACTATGAGTGAATTAGGTACTTGAAGATTCTGTAAAATAATATTACAATGTGTCTTTAATATTGTTATGTATAAATAGGTACATTAACAATGAGCAGCTGATGTGCTATTATTTCTGATTTCTCATTAATGAAAAAATGATTTTTCATCTTGTAAAAATTTGCTTAAATCAAAGAAAATATCTGTATATGTTATCTTTATTTGATCTAGTCTTTTACTGCACTTTTGTTGTTATAGATATTTATATTTGTGAAGAGTTCTCAGTTTCTAAATTGCATGTCTCTATTTTTTTTTTGGTTACATCTGTAATTGGAATGGTAGAGATTTTTACTAGTGAAATGGGAGGAGGCAATATCAAAAAATTACTAAACAAGTACCTACTTATTTTTATGGGCTGTCATGACACTGATCTAAAAAACATCCCATGTTCTAAATTTATTTAAATATTCTTTGCTAATTTATTATTTTATACTAATTTATATTATTTACATTACACCATTCTTCAGGTAATAATACAATTATCTGTTAACTGTGATTAGGTACTTTTGTGCTCTGCTATGCGCTGTAATGAAAAAATAAACTAATTTGAATAAAGAATATTTCAAAAATAAATTATTTGTTTTTTCTTAATGTCTACTCCTGTGTTTAATTTTATGATAAATAATATTAAGCGTGTAAAAAAACAGTGAATTTAATATTTGTTTTAATAGAACGGTGCTCATTTATATCTGTAATTTCATTGAATTTTAAAAAGTTGACGATTTTAAATGGCAGGGCCAGAACCAGAATTTAAAGGTTTCTTTAAATATTTTAACGGTGAAACGAATTACGGCCGAGCAAATGTGAGTTCTTTTACTTGTAACATATATTCTTCAATGGTTATGATCATACTTGAATCAAAATAAAAACATTTTTTCAATAAAAAAATGCTTAGATTTCTGAACTTCATGAGAACACAATACCTACGTTATTTGAATGCCAGCATTCTTATCTATTTGCTAATTTTAAACAGCCAGACAATCAATTATATCATATACATATTTGCCTTGTATATTAAAGTTGGTTAATATTACAGGTGGCCAAAGCTGTATATGGATTGATTTTCACTTGGATAATTTATCGAACTGTATCCAAAAGACTCAAAGGCAACAGCGTCGATATCGTTAAAAAGTAAACTTGTAAACTATATATAATATAAGATGAATAATTTTGTCGCAAAAATACGAAAAATGAAACATTTTGTTTGACGTGAGAAACATTATTTTTAAAATGACCGCTCGAATCATGGAGGTTGCCGCCGTGCTCTCGGCTAACTTCGCGGTTGGTCGGACCAATCAGAGAGAAGAATTACATAACTCGACATTTTGGATTCTAAAAACTGACAGGTGAGTTTTACTATCTTCTATTTGGTCTTCGTCGTTTTCTACGAGTAAAATTCACTCGGTATTATATTTCGAGTAGTATCTAATATAATATTAATTTTTACAGAAAATGGCGAGCGAAGCGGATCAACTCAAGGGATTGTCGAAGGTGTTCAACTCTGTCACCAACACAGGCAGAGCAAATGTAAGTTTTATAAATACTTTAATCTACGTATCATGTTTTAGTTTTAGTTTTGTACTTCAAGTGACGCATTTCTCATTCGATTTTAATCAACACAACCGTTTGGATCTGACGGTATTTATGTAAGATTTTCAAACATAACCTTCAATTATTTGCCTCATTTGTGGGGCCGTTCTGATGAATAGATTACCTAATAATTTACTGTCAAGTTGTCAATAATCGCAGTAAATAAATATTTACTTCATTTTAGACGCGCTGCGTCCGTCAGCGGTTAATTAAAACGATTGACATCTAATAGTCTTGAAAATAAAACCACCTTTGTTCTGTTGACTTGTGGTACTTACCTACTACAGAGAAAGAGGATGGAGCGCCACACTCATCTTTTCTGACGCACAACTCTTGTCTCATACATCTTCGCATGAAAACTCGCCGATTGTTAAGTCTCTTTACGAGATCATCTTCCAGCATCTGCTTAACCGGTTATGCCATGTCTTCCACGGCCACTCTCTCTCTGGCGCTGTCAATACTCGTGTTATACTATATATTTCTTACTATCCTTTCCTCATTCATTTGCCCAATATGCCCAAACCACCTGGTGAACCTTTTTTAATTCCATTCACGATGCTAAGATCAGCTTTACATCCTGATTGGTCCATTTCATACTCTATCATAAATGGATTTGCCATAAATGTGATTTCATTTCCATTACATTCAGCTTACCTTTGTTCCTCTTCTGCCAGATCCAGGCTTCACTTCACCACACACCAACGTTGGTACCAGAATTCCATTGTGTACTGCTAGTAATATATAGATATAAATAGATAAACAAAAAATTTGTTCATGTTGAATGATTATTTATCTATGACAAACACTTATTATCTTTGTGCACTTAGAAAATAATGTAATTACGGTAAATTTCGCGTTAAACGCGTTCATGCGTCGCACAGCCGGCCATTTGTTGTAGAGAAATCCTGCCTCTGTTTGTATAATGTGGGGCAAGCGAGTGGTTAAAGAATTAATTGAAGCTTGCACACGTGTAATAATGCCAGAAAAATGATGAAGTATTTCTACGTAAAACCTGTCACGGCTAAACATAACTAAATGTTTTAAATTAGCAATTCCCTGATAATGGGTCTACGTGGTGTTGGTAGTAGAAATAGTCCCTTTGTTACATTATGCGTTCACTCACATGGCACCTGAATTCATGCATTATGCAGTTCTTGTTTGTGTACATTTTGTAGTCCTGAATGGTGCTTATTTCATCTCTTGAAAAGACAGCTGGAGAACCTGTTGTAAATGAACTCCACAAAACAAAATAAATTCGAAGAAATGTGATAAATATTAAGGGGTGAATGAATTCAAAGATGAAATAGACCCAGACACACGGCATCTCCTTAGGCCAGAATGATATTTTAAACATGTAGTTTGCCTTTCGTACAAAATTCTGACTTGATTTCTTTCTGTTTATCCAACATGTAGTTTGGAAAGTTAAGAAATTTCAAAGGAAAAAATAAAAGTAGCACTCTAAAACACACAATTTTCAGTCAGGGTTTGCCCTCTAACTGTCGAGCTGAGCAATCTGACAATACATGTGATTTTATTGACTATATGGTGGAGATAATCCTTCTTTGTCTTACACGATTTTCTCACTTTATAGGTTGCCAAGGCGACATATGCCGGCATGGGACTCCTCATCCTCTACTTCACCCTGAAGCCCAAGTCCAAGAAGTAAAACCGCTCGCGACCCCCCACTTCTTCACTAATTTTGGATAAGGATTTATTTATGTACGCATCATGTAGATATATTCCGCAACAATTTATATAGTATGTTTTATTTGCTATATTATGGCAACCGTGATTAAAAAAATATGAGTTAAGTGTTATTTTATTTCCATCCCAGCGCAGATCCTTGAATGAAAAGTCAAATACAACAAGCTGTCTGAAAAGTAAAAAGAATCTAGAAAATTCCAGCCATGATGAATAAATCACGACTGAAAATTTCTAAAAACCCTACCACTGCAGAGCTTTTCCGGGCTGCAGTGAAGAAAATGGTGGTAGCCAATGTCTATCGAACAGATAAGGCATGAGAAGAATAAGAATGTATTGAATTAAACGTACGTTGGAGATGACAGCTCCGTCGCCGCAAAAAAGTTCTCAATGACATATAAACTTGAAATATTTTTTGGTCTCTTGCGTGGTGTATTCTGCCGATGCATTACGAAGCGAACGAAATTATGAGAAAGGAAAACTCAAAAACGCCGGGGGATACTTCAAATTATGTTTATTGATTTTCTTTTTCGTATGAAAACATCGCACGTAATATTAGATATAAAATATATACAGTTGTACAATACTTTTGTGAATGCTTTCACAGCCTAACAATGTTATATCATGTATTATCCTTCTCATCTCACTTGTTCCTTACAAAACATCTCTCAAGACTCCGCTTTATAAAAGGCTTAGAACAAGCTGTTAAACAGCATCTTCTGATTACCTGTCGGGCCTAAAAGGTGCAGCCGGGTCATAATTCTCCAATTGGCAACTGATCACTCTTCCTTTTAAAGATAATGAGAGCCTTTCTTAAGTGTGGTTCCAATTACCATCCATCACCACTTTATCTGAGCCGGGCCACCCGTATTCCACTAGAGGAGTGAAATGAAGAATTCCATAGTATTATTTATGTTATCGTCGTTCTGCAAACAGCAGTGACAGAAATTTTAAATATTTAAAATTCTTAACAAAAAATTGTCAAAAGACATTCTCAACTCAGAACATCTTTTATAACTGTTACTTGTCGCCGATCCTAGTTATGAAGCAAATACATAGTTGACGGAGTTGGGATGATGATATGCTCAAGGCAGAGGCTTAACCATTTTGTCTACGCGGGCAACCTGCAGTCGGTATGCATTTAACAGTGCACAAGAGATGCAACATAGCTGTTTTAACAGATGTATATCAAACTGATATAAAATTGTACGAAATAATCTGTAATTCTTTATTATGTTAAAAAAAAAAAAACAATTTGGTCTAGTTATTATTCCTAATGCAATACTTTTGTAATCTGACAGCCTGCTGAATAATCCAATATCCATTTGTATATAAATATCTCCAATAATTTATTTTAAATATCAAAATAACTAGAAGCTCATTAAAAACTTGTCCTTTTATCACATACCATCGGGCTCTGCCCGTCTCTTGGCAATTCTTGCAAATCATCCACACAAGGGAACGACTGGTCATTATGAAAAATTGCAAATAGGAAAAAGGCTGAGCGATAACTTCAACGCATATTACGATCTCGTTACAATTATGAATACCCAAAGTACACACTCCGTCGACCGAAGTACGTATCATCTGCATTATTTTAGTTTTATTAATAAATAAAATATTAAGGTCGAATTTAATTACACAGAGGATAATTAAAACATAAATTAAAATAAATGATGGAAAAAATTGACACTTAAACTTGCTGTAAATTTTAAAAATGAATTACTCCGTAGAGCTAATGGCATTAGCCCTTTTAAATTCTAATGTGCAGTGCAGTACACATCAGCAAAAGTAACAATGCATCGAAGGTGAGATTAAAATGAGGTCGCCAGCGCCTGGCTGGCATTCACTGAAGGAGGTGTATAACAAACGGAGTTTTGCAGAGACAGCGTGTACTCTGTACTTCCCTGGATAACATACATATCAAACAACGGGGAGCCGGGCTATAGGAAATAGGGTGTGGTGAACTTGTTGGGTATAACGCGATCACAGTCAGGGACAGCGTGGAACATTTTGGGTTCACGGTGTTCTGGCGAAGAGATTTCCAAGATGGACGCCACATTGCCGCAGCGGTAGCAGTAGTTTGGCGCCGACCACACAGTCACCAGCCGGTCGCCGAACATGTACTTGTAACCTGTGTATGGAGACATCAAGTTATGAGATAGGTGAATCGTATCTACACACATTTTTGTTACCTAGAAAAAGAGTCTAAATTGAATAACATCATTTAAAAAGGTTTTTATTCAGCCTTAAATATCTTTAGTCATCTGACAGAGATAGTGTTGGCCCAACTTGAATCCTTTATTCCATCTCATTATTCTAACCCAGTTCATTCTGGCATTATCTTATATCCAAGAGTAGCGAGTGCGTCCTCATCAACCCGTTGAGTCGGTAAAGCAGCGAGCGGCTAGTGCGGTGGTCATTACGAGAATAAAATATGGCACGTTAATACGAAGCGTGATGCTCCAGATACAAGTTGACCACAAGCCATCAACTATTAGAGACTTCCAAACGCGTTTGTATACATTTGATTCTCTTTAACGCCCTGCGTACTGATGAAAATAATCAAGAAGAGCAAGAGACTCCATTCCTTCACGGGTCAATGAGAGCGCCATATCGGTGTCCAGCTCAACAGATATGTATTTATTATTATTATTATTAAATCTTTACGATTGCAGTCCACTCAAGAATTCAATTTCCTCCAGATAGGATATGGAAAAATTTCAATTCTCCAAATTAAGAATACTTTCAAAAGTGGGGTACAAATCTGCACCACCATCAGTATAATCTGGACGAAGCAACAATGGCTAATAGTTCACAGAATCAAGACTGATTGTTGTAATTATTAAATTTGAAAGAATCTCCCGACTTACCCTCATCGACAAGCTGGTGCGCCCGACAAATGAGGTTAAGGCCGTTGATCTCCAGGAACTCTCGCGTGACCTGCTCGCCAAACAGATAGCCGGCTCCACGGGGACTCACCATCCTGCAGAACACGATAACATTAGTTAACTGCTAAAAAAACAATTCTACATTTTCATAAAAAAAAATCTGATGCTTTTTCCCTTGAAAAGCTGGAACTAAGATGAATTGAAGTACACTATAGTGGGGAACGCAGTCATGCAAAGAGCGAAGCGAGGGCGCTCCTTCAAGATAATGTTTCACTGAGGTTGCGACTCTTTGCCGCCAGGGGGTCACGAAGAAGGTATACACCAGGATTATTCCACCAGCAGCCAGGGGCTTTGAACGTGTTATGGATCTCATAAATTCTTATCAGCACCCTGTCGCTATTCCTAGTAATTATCGCGACAGCAATACTTTTTTGTATGCAAGAATACCAAGTGCTTTAATTTAACCTTAAATATCAATCCGTCCCTCTGTCTGTCCCCGTAGCTTCGTGGAATGTCCGTAACTTCGTTCAAATTCACAGCTAAAAAAACACCGGGGCAGCAAACCCGAAGGCGGAAACGATAGCGATGTTGCCATCGCTGAGCCTGCATTACCCGTCAAAAATGCAGTACATATAGGGCTTAGCAAAGACACGAACCATTTCATGTTCCACCCAATCGGCGGCAGGGGAAATATTTTAAATAATGATCAAATATTTTGATAAAAGTCGTTATTACTATTTCATGGGTATCGGCTATAAATAAGTAAATACTTATTCTTTAAGAACCGGCATGTAAAAGTACTATCATTTTTGATGGGTTAAGGCTAGTGAATGTAATATTTAATAAGTGATTAAACGGAACTGGATTGTGTCAGGAACACTTTCATGTTTCCATTGCCAGCAAAATATGGTGACCTTTCTATAGGTACCCTATGTAATATGTCCCTTGTACCGTGAGACATGTTGATACGATGTCTGTAAAATGCTACTCAAATATAATGCTTAGTTTAAAAAAACCCACTCTGAATACTTCACTTTACTTAGCAAAAGATAAGATAATTATAAAATAGTACACAATGGAAAACTGAGACTAACCAGCGTTCCACTTCCTCAGGGTCAGACCAAACCAGGTCGCAAAAGGCCCCCTTGTGGGGAATCTCTCGGTCGCGGCGAATGCAACGGATCTGGTCCAGGGTCTTCAGATCGGGGCTCAGACCCCCGTGCACGCACAGCACCCTGTCGTCTATTAGCTGTGGAAAACACACGAGTAATAAAATTAGAGTGAGGAATTTTGCGTCAAAACAAAGGTTGAAATATGACATGGTAAAACCAAAAACAACCAATCATGCAAGAAGAGTTATCAGAAACTCAAGCTGGGAGTTCCTATATAATATATTTATTTAAAATTTGGCTTCCTCAATTTCGTTTTAAAGAGTTTTTACTGTATAACCAAAAATTCATCCACAACTGAAATAAAAAGTGAGAGATAGCATTGAATAAATGAACAAAGAGTAATGATACAAAGGATAAATAGAAGCACTCACAGCAGCTATAGTCAGGAGGTCAAACACTTTACAGCAGTCCATCCAGGCGTTGGCGTTTCCATACTTAGTGAGGCACTCATCGTAAAAGCCGTACACCTGCGTAATCTGCCGCGTTTCGTGATTACCTCGCAAGAGTGTTATCCTGCGGGCGAGACATAATACGCGGTTAAATAAAATTCATAGCTGAGAGTTGGCAGTGAGACCTTGTCAAATACCGGGCCTACCTATCGGGGAAGCGAGCCTTGAGCGTCATGAGTCTGGTGAGGGTCTCCAGACTGTAGTAGCCTCGGTCCACAAAGTCCCCCATGAAGATGTACTTGGTGTCTGGGACTTGCCCGCCTATCCTGAAGAGTTCCTCCAAATCATAGAACTTTAAGAAAGTAAAAAATATATTACACAAATTATAGTTAATATTATGCAATAATGTGAAGGAATTTTTATTTTTTATTTAACAGGCTATGAGACCCAATTACTGAAGCGAAATATGTCACAAAAATATCCAGGCTTGAGGAAACACATCAATTCATTGTGACTTCACTGAGAACTGAACCCAGATTCCTCAGTATGACAGGTGAGAAGCTACGAGGGAACTGAAATAAATATTGAACCCATTAAATGTATCAACTTGGCGAAAGGTAGTTTAAACTGTGGATCTCGTTTAAATCGGTGCGCATGCGCACTATGCGCCTATCATCAAAATTGGTTTTATTTGAATTTTGACATTGTAGTGTCGACTGCATAGCATTGTATTCGCGGCAAGCGCATTGAGCAAGCTCGTCCAACCTTTATCCGCATGAAAAAGATGTTCTGCAGTCGTGATCTCGACTTTGGATTAAGAATGCAAATGATCAAATGCTACATGTTTTTTATCAACGGCAGAGTTCCTACCAAATGAAACAAAATACTATGAAAAATAACAATAAGATTAATATAATTTTGATAAGAAAAAAGTGAATAATAAAACATATCTATCCATTGTATTATTGATGGATTTGGTGTAAATATTGTAGAGATTATTCGTAATGATCATTTAAATTGGGTTATCTCTATGCGAGTTTAATTGTAATACATATTATATTTTACTGTTAAACAGTAACACAATCTCGAGTCGTAACAAAAAATCTCTCAAAATCAATTTAACTCTTCACACGTCCATTCCATTCAGATTCTGTTATTCTCGAAATGTAAGAGATTCTGTTATTCTCGAAATGTAAGGAGTAAAATATAAAATTGTTATTAAACCCAATTTAATGATCATAACAATAAATTAGTCAACATTAATTATTTTCTCATTGATTATTTTCAACCATATTTTTTGTTTGTTTTATAACTTAATTTTTAATAAGTTTTATTCAAACATTTATTCTAAACGGTTCTACTTACTATGCTATGAAAATATAGAGGGTAGAAAGCCAAAAGGGCATTAGTGATTATTACGAACTTTACAGGAGAGCAAAATAATGTTTTGTCAATCTGACTTTGTCAATATTTTTTTTATTATTAAACAATTTTCCTGTGTGTTTTTGATGAACAAATATAGAAATCGTTTAATAATAAGATAAACATTTACAAAATCAGATTGACAGAACTTTATTTTGCTCTCTTGTACAGTTAGAAATAATCAACAACGTCCTTTTGGCTTTCTACCCTCGATATGCAAAACATGGTTGGTCGACATTAATCCAATATAATAATTTAGATCTATTTAATTTTATACTTATTCAGTACAATTACTGCTGCCAAGTATATTTACCTGTCCGTGGATGTCCCCGCAAACGGTGACAGGCGTCTGCACCGGGTGAATATTGGATTCCTCGGTTAGTAGATCGCACACCAGTCCGCACAGCTCGCGCAGATCATCCTCAGGCAAATACTTGCACTCCTTGGCCAGTTCCACCCACTTGTCTAGAGAAGACATGGCTGTTGGTTGAGTATTTTTAGGTTAGCGACAAAGATGAGCTCGCTGCTGTCTCCTGGAAAATGCATTGTCTCAATTTAACACACGGAATTATTGAAACTTTTTAAAATCGAGATACCAGCCTACATCGACGGGTGAAGTATCAAACTTGATACTCCACCTGTCAATGAGAGATTCTGTTTCTCTTGAAACTTAAGTAGTGATAAAAATACAAAACATTAAACTCAGGTAGATATAAAAAAGTTAATATTATTTAATATCTATAATAATCCATCAACATTAAACTCATTTTATAATTTAAAAAAATCAAAAACAATTAACAAGTGACATTACAAAATATCAAAACCTACCTGACACCATGAACTATTTCTTTGGCAAATCAAAGAAAACTCTTTTTGCATCTAGTTTATAACTTGAATAAGGTGAAATAAAAAAAAATAAAACACTCAAATAACATGACGTAAATGAAATTTGTATATTTCCTTATAAAATAAAATAAATATGTGGTCAGTACTACTACTATGGAATATTATGTGATACACATAAATATACGTAAAAAAAATTTTTTTAAATTAACAGATAATCCAACTTGCGTTTGGATTCACCATTACTATCCCTTGATCGAAATTGGTATAAGAATAACCTGTTATGTTATGAATTATTCTATTCGACAATCCCGACCCGGTAGTTTTTATTAACTCCTGTGTATCAGTGGTGTAATGTAGGTCTACATGTCATAGAAAATATTTAATATCTACCTTATCTACCAAAACTAAAATGTCATACATTTTGTAATCATCAAATAGACATTTTCACACCAAAATGACTAAATTAAATTGTTATGAATGTACGGATTTTTAAATTAAAAAATATTTATTCATTGCTCTCGTATTTTCGGCCAGTGAGTAAAAGAGATCAGAATATTACACGTCGCAGTTAAATCGAGTAAGAAAGAGCATGACAATACCACACATTTCATATAGGACAAAGATGCAGTTACTTGGGCTTCGGTGAAAGAGAAAACAATATCGAAAGAGCACGGTAGGGTCGCGTAATATGTGTTTGACAAAGATGGACTGCAGTCAATCGCGTCGTCGAAGTCGGACGGTAATGATACGTCAGCATGAGAGTATGCAAATTCGATGTGCGTGATTTTCTGATAATATACTAAAATAATACAAATATGTATGTATATCTTATACAATTATACAAAGGGAACTTTAAGAAGTCTTATCTGTATTGCATTCCCAAAGGTATTTTTTAGCAGTATTTTATGAGTCAAGTAGCATATTTTTAATAAATATACCTCGGTAGTGCAATCTTCAATAGTTTTAGCCTACTGTAACCCCTCTGCGTGTAATACACACGCACATAAATAATTATATGCGCATTATGTACTAGTAATGAAAAGTAATAATACAATTCCATGCAGCACAAATGAATGTGACGTCCACCTGTTCATCGCTTGATCTCACGCAATCTCATTTAAGGTGCGAAAGGCAATAATGGAATAGATTATAAAACATATTTTTAAAAAGTCGATGTTTTAAATGCAACTACCCAATTACAGAAAATATATTTGACGAAATCTTGGAATGTCAAGCGAATGAAACTGAAAAGTATTCAAATACAAAAATACACATCGAGAGTACTCACTTTTAAATATTTGCACAGAAATATTATCGATCTATTACTATAAAATCATTTTATTTGATAAAATTGTCTACTACATTAAAATGCACAATACACATCGAAATCGGCTAAAAGTTGAAGTTTGATTCAGAAGAGCTGTCAATTACACATTTCTTTAACTTTTAAGGCTATTGTGCTCAAAACTTTTCATCTCAACGTTAAAATTAATCGGTAGCTACCGACCAGCAAATTTTTTCATAGACAGACAAGGTCAAGGTTTAGTTAAGCATAGATTAGACCAGGGGGTGGGCACTCGAAGTATCGAGTGACCACCACAAGGTAGCGCCACAGAATAGCCGTGACGTCATACGCATTGTTTATCGTCAGCCATTTTGTATCTTGTGCACGAACCACAAAATAGAGAAGGCACGAACCATAGAATAGCCGTGACGTTGATACAGTAGCCGGCAAACATCTTGAAATTCTGCGGCGTAGTGGAGGGACGTTTGCGCATCTACCTTTCTACCAACGAGACCCAAATTTCGTCTTCTGCGCATTCCCCCACTTAGCCAAAGAATTTCATGAAGTTTGCCGGCAACTGTAATATCCGGTTCCTTGTCAGTCGCCATTTTCTTTATTCTATGGCGTCTACCGCCTGCATTGACAGGTCGTTGATAATACAACGGGATTGAGAATTGAAACTTTAAAACAGAAAACAAAGCACGATGGAGGTTGCTAGGGCTGAGGAAGTGCAGGTAAATATTTAACAATGCTCTAAATTGTACATATAAATGATTTAATCTTATTCATCTAAATCCAGCTTTGCATTTGAATAAAAATTCTTCAATGGCGGACACATACAGCTAGCGATGCACGATTACGATTATTATAACTCGAATTATTCGATTATTGAAATGTTTCGAATAATTCGATTATTAAAATCATTCATAATTAAAATCATTCGAATATCAGTTTAGCACTGCGCGATGTGACGCCAGGCAAAGCCGAGAGCCGAGTACCGATCACGCCCACCCACTCCGCGAAGCATTCAACAACGAGTGATTCTACTAACCATCCCGAATAATTTCAACACGAGTGATCACTCATGATGGTTAGTAGAATCATTCGAATGAAAATTAGGTATGAATAAAAAAGATTCTTAAGTATATATTTCTCTCTCTTTTGATATACCATTAGCTTCATATATAAGAAGAAGACAGATGATAACAGAATGTCGTAACGTATTTGACAAACGAAAACTTCTGAACATAGACAAGGAAAGAGTTTTTATTGTCTTTCTTTGTCTAATCTCCTTACAATGTGAGTGAATGTTGGCGAACGTATGTCTTTTGTCTTTTGCCGCAGCCCGCGGGTAACTTCAGAGCGAATGATTATTCGAATAATTCACTCGCCGTTGACGTCGATTATTAATTCGATTATTTACTCAGTTACTAATTCTATTCGAATAGAATTAGTAACTAGTGACCGAATGATTATTCGAATGATTCACTCGTCGTTGGCGTCGATTATTAATTCGATTATTTACTCAGTTACTAATTCTATTCGAATAAAATTAATAACTAATGTCAACGCCGAGTGAAATCATTCGAATGATCATTCGGTCCGATGTTCGCCGCGGTCAGCGATAATATTATTGTTTGTAATCGACTTCAAAGTTTGTATTTTTCTTTTCAATATTTCTGACTAATATTCTGCAAAAAAGTTGGATCATCATTCAAGTAACGTATGTATACCAAAAATTTAAATTTCAATCGCTTTAATATAGGTCAAATAAAATGAAAAAATTTAATTTCTGAAAAAAAAATCTTTAAAAAAGTTTTAATCATTTGGCTTGTGTTAAAGCATAGCAATCTTTGTAAGTTAAAGCGGAAGTTTTAATTTTTGTTTTAAGTTATTTTAATGACGGTCCAGCTTTTTGCAAAAGATGAGTATAAAAATGCAAACTTTGAAGTTAATTATCTCCGTAACTACTGATATTAGGTCATGGGTTGCCTGAATATTTTCGATTCATAACATAGGCAGGAATCTACCAATGAAATATTGTGAACTAGGTCTGACACACCTTGTATAATATAGCTCATATGTGATGTTTAGTTTATTCTGTGATAATTGAAAAAAAAGTAACTGCGAAGAATACTTACATTTTTTTTTTAAATTACTAGTCATACTTTAACGTCACTATTTTTTTATAGAAAAAATTGTCATTTTTTCATGTTTTTTGCACATACAATTACTTTGCATACTTCCGGCATATGGAATTTATTCTGTACTGACTTACGGCCACAAAATGTGAGAGTATAGAGAAAATATTATATATTAGTATTATATATTATATTTATTATATATATAGTATTATATATTTTTAGTATTATTTATATAGTATTATATATTAGTATTATATATTATATATATATATAGTATTATATATTATATAAAATATTATATATTATATATTAATTTCTTTGCGGGTAACCCGCGTCAAAGTCTGGTCCTCAGAAGGATCATTCGTCAACCGACGTTTCGCCTGAATCGCAACAGGCGTCTTCAGGGTGCCTTGTTAATAAATTTCCATCACGAGGGGCAGTGCGAGCATGTCCGTTCGTATTGGAAGCTTACTACCAAGCCTTGTAGCCAGTGACATGGCCACTGGACAACGAACTTCAATGTTATTTACCAATGTTTTCGCATGGTTTGGCCATGTGGAACTGAGGAGCAAGGAAAGATAAAGGAAAATTGTTTGAAAGGCATCAGAAACAGAGGGCGTCTGCGGAATTAAAATAATAAAACAATATATTCGATGTATCAAACTCTTTTATTGTATTTTATATTAACAGGATTTTTTTTTCAGGACACTTTTATTGTATTTTATATAACTATTAACAGGAAAATGAAAATTTAAAAAAAAAAATACAACTTTCAATTATAATTAAATGAAGCCATATCTCTTTTGGCTTTATGCCTTTCCAAAACAACTTCGTGAATTTCCTGCCGATTCTTCAGTAGTGTTTTGAAAATCTCTAACTGAACTGCTATAATTTTTTCTCTGCATATCACTTGGAGTCGTTTTGGCTTTTATTACCTGCAAACAAAGAAAAGGTTATAAACAGAGAAACTAGAAGAAAAACAATATAGATCAAATTAAAAAACATTTTGTAATCGCAAAGACTAAATATGTAGGAAAACACGTAATTTTATCAATAATCTAACCTTCCTGGCGCATTTCTTCATATTCTCGAACCTATTTCGAAAATCTGTCAGACAGTATGCATCATATTCGTTGCGTAGTGCAGAAGTAAGATCTGTCGATATGAACGTCATCTGTCGAAAAATTTGCTTGCTTTCTCTGAAAAAACATTGTTATCAGTGTTTATTGCCATTTAATTAACAGCATAAACTGTTGAATATCGTTAAATCCATGAATACTTTGTATCATTATCAACAATTTAAAATGACGTTTAAATGACGTATTGCCATGTGCAAAATTATAAAATTTTTGAAAAGTGATTTGAAAAATATTTTTCAAAGGTTATACAAAAACTGGGGTATGTTGTTTGCATAAATTATTTTAAACCGAAACCTCCCTTAAGGCCTGGATGTTTCAAGTTTGAACAAAATAAGTGTAAATCCTGGGTTAAACTGAGTTTGACCTCAAGGTTACGCGAAATCTCACAGAAACAGTTGTTTCAAACTAAATATCCATAAGCGTGCTATAAATATTGTAGTTTATTAACGTTGCAGACATAGTACATTCGTATTTTTTTTATTTATTTATGATATTATTTATAATATTCCGATTTGATTATCGATATTTATAGAAACAAAAAATACTCAATCTTTTTTCTAGGAATGCTCCGGTTTACATTAATTAATGAAACAACATACCCCGGTTTTCATACAACCTTTGAAAAAATTATTTTTTTAAAGACTTACGAATATTATAAGTTATTACCTTTGCAGACATAGTATAAAGTATACATCATTTTTTAAGTATACCGTCATATTTTTTTTGGGCGCAAAAATAATCGATAACTCGTAATTCGATTACTAATCATTCGATTATGAAAATCATTCGATTACTAATCATTCGATTATGGAAATAACTCATAATCGCGCATCGCTACATACAGCATACTATTTTCGTTCTCACGTCGCTATGGCAGTTAACATTTTTATTTTAAATATATTCTTCGGAAGCCAAAGAATTTACCAACTATTTTTTTACCGTAGCATATTAGAATTTGGAATTAGACTTTCGAATTCGAAAGTAAAATAAATTTTTACCAGTATTCTTAAATTGCTATTTGTTTATTGATTTCACATTGAAACATTTCAGCTTCTCTGCTGATCCTCCTAATAAGGAAGAAGGGACAGATTCTTTGATAAAGCACCCACTTCAGAACTCTTGGAAGCCGTGGTACGTAGAGCCGAGCCACTCAAATGCGCCATTTGGTAAGATGTGCAAAAGGAAATTACTGCATTTGACACAGTTGAAGATTTCTGGAGGTATATATTTTTTAACATGTATATTGGGGAGCACGGAAATAATGAATAATAATATTGTAACTGTTCAGAACAAATGACATTCATTTTTGAACAGCGAGGTATTGTAAAATCTGCCAAGTGGAGGCACATTATACAAGCATACAATCATGATCGTAGAACAATGACGGATGTGCAAAAACTTCCATCTTTTGTGAATCGTTAAAAAATGAAAAATAGAAGCCATCTAATGGTATATAAAAGTGTAGTTAAATACTGAATTGTAATAAAGATAACCTATTATGTGTTAAAATATTGGACCTCTTGAGCTTTCCGTTATAAAGATATATGCTTATTGCAATACATTTTAACTCCTCCGGGCACATTTTTAAGAGCTAAAATATTGTATCTCCTTCACAATATATTTATCTTTATTCTAAACGAAGGCCCTTGCCAAAATATTGTAATTATTTACATCACATACAATGTTTTGGAACACATGTAAATATATGTATTTTACACACTTATAACACTAGAGAATAACAAATATCGTATAGATCCATGTCTCGGATTTAGAGAAATATACCCGTCTGAATGTAGAAAACAAAATTGTACAGTTTGAATTATTTGATAGGGAAATAGTCTGTCATTTTGATGCTCCACACTTACTCAAGGATATTAGAAACAACATGTTAACCAAAAATGTCATTTTTTTAACAGCGGGGTACAGCGCAGAAATGGAATTTTTTTTTAGTTCACTGACAAAACTAACCGATTTTCTCATTTTCCCAGATAAATTAAAGAAGATGAAGTTGAAAATGGCAGCCCAGGTTCTTAGCCGATCTCTAGCAGCATCTCTGAATATGCATGCTGGTGTGAGCATCAACAAGGGGACTTCGGAGACATCGGAGTTTGTTCTGGTGTGAGCATCAACAAGGGGACTTCGGAGACATCGGAGTTTGTTCTTTTTATAAATGATTTATTTGATAGTGTTAATGGAAATTGTTTAAACCATCATTTTATTATTGATTCTATATTCTAAATATTTTTTAAAATCTAGTCCGGGCAATTATTATTTAAAACAGTTTTTATTCGCTTATCTCAGAATGTACTAAACGTCACATAGGATTTATTATACAGGTTTATTTGGAAAACATTAATAACTTCGCAGGATTATATTCCTGCCTTAATTATGAGTGGAAAATATTCAAGCTATTATGACCTGATATTAATAGTTAAGGAGATATACGACATCAAAGTTTGCATTTTTTTTTCAATATTTATGACTTATTTTTTGTGATAAGAAACATACTCTGCAATTCACTACTATATTTTGGTATAATCACTAAATAATAAGTCATTGTTTTCCTTTATTTTGATTTGTTCAGTAAATTCTTTATCAAATTTTTTTAATGTAACATATACTAAATGTTTTTTATTGTAAAATTTATTATATTCATTATGGAATTGGCGGATTTGATGTAAATAAATATTTAATTCAAATTTATCGTATTTTATTTTAAAACCTTTACATTTTCAGGAATAAATATTAATTTAAACAGATAAATATATAAATAAATCAAGCTAAATGTATGTGACGGTCGCTAGGTGGCGACTGTTAAAATCATAGAATTCATGACTTTATGAGTGCGCGTTCTTTATCTTCTTTATTCTG